>CM053997.1:18954032-19021532 GCA_028641955.1 Protonibea diacanthus | reverse complement strand
GGCAGAGGAGAGGAAACGAGGAGGCAGAGGGGAGGAAACGAGGAGGCAGAGTGGAGGAAACGAGGAGGCAGAGTGGAGGAAACGAGGAGGCAGAGGGGAGGAAACGAGGAGGCTGAGAGGAGGAAACGAGGAGGCAGAGGGGAGGAAACGAGGAGGCAGAAGGGAGGAAACAAGGAGGCAGAGGGGAGGAAACGAGGAGGCAGAGGAGAGGAAACGAGGAGGCTGCTCCTCTGACTCTGTCCACATTAAAATAACGCCGCGGGGTCAGCGTCCTCACCGGGCGTGGCGGTGGATGCTGCAGCAGGAGACGAGAATCCTCCGAATGTCGGAGCGATGCTGTTCCCGTTGGTCAGACCGCCGAGGCCTTTAAAGCCGCCGCCGTTCCCAAAACCGGAGAACGCTGTCGGAGCCGAGCCGCCGCTCGCCGTCCCGCTCAAAGAAAAACCTTTAAAACCTTTGAAGGTGCCGCTGCTCTCGCCCTGTAACCATGGAAACATCCAGAAATCAGCAAACAGACCAATCATGTTACTCTAAATCGCCCTGACAGTCTCAGTTTCACCTCTGAGCCGACGTTTCTGCGTTTGGCTTTCTTTATCGCTCGATTCTTCAAAACATCTTCACTCGCAACAGAGAACGTCCCGGCCTGACGAAGGACAGAGTTCATCATCATCATCATCATCATCATCATCTTCATCATCATTTCATATTTCTGTCTCGTCGGCTCACCTCCTCTCCCTCGTCCTCCTGATCCCAGTTCCTGTCCGTCAGCTCTTTGTCAGCGATCCTCTTCGCCATCCCACCGACTCTGAAACACAGCGAGCACACACACACACACACACACACACACACACACACACAACAAATATTCAACTTTAACGTCGACAACAGGATCAGAATCTTCTGCTGACGTCCTGTCAGAGCGATTATTACCTGATGACTGATTGACTGTTTAAAGTCTACAGAGTGAAGCTGACAGATCTGACTCTGATTTGTTTACCTGATGATCACCTGTCATCGTTCTCTCACTCATTACATTGAGTCACGTGTCTGAGCTGAGATCATTCCGACATATTTAGTTAACTGATCAAACGGATTGTTTAATTAAACAGTCGACAGCTGATTGGTTAGTGCAGCTCCAGATGAATTTATTACTGAGACATTAACTCACATTCACACCCGGTGATTCATATTTTATGATGATGATCAGTTCTATAGCAGAGCTGTCCGTGAACGCATCAGTTGCCTTCAGTGTCGGTGATCTTATTGATCTGAAGTTAGCTCGCTCTCAGCTAGCTGAACTTAGTTAGCTCCTGTTAGCAGGCTAACAGACGTCAGTTCCGCGACACAGACGGGATGATCACCGACTGTCGGTCAGATTATCGGCCAACCGGCTGGAATAATCCACCTGAACGTTACAAACACACAAACACGTTCGCGTGTGTAACGTCTCATCCTCGAGCTGTTAGCCAGTGAGCTAACGGCAGGTTCACCGGGCCCGCGCGTTAGAGGCTAACATTAGCAGCTAACGCCATAAGAAAACACAGGTCCGAAGCTAACATTAGCTTCTCACACTGAGCTGGTTTAAACGTTTGATTCGTGCTAAGCTAACGTACCTTTACTGGAATTTAAATTCCGACCTCGACCCCGTGAACGATCCTCAGACAGCTCCACGTGACGCAGCCCGCTCCACAGACGTTAGCTCAGGTAGGTAACAGGTAAACCGCTGTGTTTTGAACGAGCCTCTCTCACGCCGCCATTTTACATAGCGGTATATCCGCATGGGTTCGCGCGCCCCACCTTTTTGCTCATGCGCAGCAGACACTGCCCCCCCCCCCTTTTTTACCATCAAGTAGGAGTGGGAGTTGTAGTCCATTAATGTAAGAACAAACTACACGAACATCTACATATGTCAGAGAGTAGAGAAACACTGTGAGCAACCTGATGAAAACAAACTAATTAAATAATATGTAATTAATAAATGCACCACAGACTGTCTAAAACCTGGACGTAGTCTCTGTGACGTTCCACGCTCTTAATCCTGCATAACTTTAAGCCTTAATATAATGTGAACAGGTGAGTTGTATATAAATTCACCCTCAGTACAGTTGTCATGAACGGGGAAATTAGCTACAGAGACCAAAACTGTTTTTTGTACCAGGCTGTAAACATGTTTATTTCTGCTGTGAAGTTGGACATTTGAACATGGGGACTTATGGAGACTGACTCACTTCTGGAGCCAGCCTCAAGTGGACGTTAGAGGAACTGCAGCTTTTGCTAAGTTCAGTTAGCTCCGTTAGCTCTAAAATTGTAGTTTGTTCCAACCTTTAGTTTTTAAAGTTTGTTTTCCTTCATCACGTTACAGATTTCGTCCACACGTTGATAAAGCTCGCACCTCGCACAAGGTCAGAGCAACTTTCAGGGTGTGAGATGAAAACTGACAGCTATCATCGGCGGCTGCACCTGCGTGAGGTAAATGAGTTCTGCTCGGTGTGTCCTGCTCAGATTTAACCCGCACAGCCTTTCCCTTCAGCTAAACGCTGATTCTGGGATTCACCAGCCAATCCATTCCAGCTCTGACTCCGTGTTTCAGCGGCGCTGCGTGCTTCAGAGCTGAAAGGATGCATGCAGAGACTCGAGGGATCGGGGGTAAAATGGTGCAGAGCCGGGCAGCAGATGGCTCGTCTCCAAGCTTTCAGGATCCCAGTCGGCTTTGCCAAATAGGAACAGGTGCTGGAGAAAGTAGGAAGTGAGCTGTGGGCCCTAGCGGCAGCAGGAGACCCTTGACCAGCTGGCGAGGAGAAAATGGAAAAGACTTGGCTCGGGAAAAAAGAGAAAAGCTGTATAATGTAGAAGGAACAGGGCAGCCAACATGTGAGGCAGCGAGAGGCAGGCCAAACACAGCGCACTGACTCATGGGAGAGTTTTTTAAATCCAGCATTTTATTTTCTCGTGTTTTTATGTCGAGTCCTAAAAAAGGAAGCAGGGATTATTATCAGAGAGGTCAGAGGTCAATCTGCACAGATTAAAGCATGAAAACAAACAATGATTTATTTATGAACACTGTACAACAACATGACCAATAATAATCATCTGTTTCTGGATTCAGGGTGTTATTAGCTTAGCTTAGCATACAATAAATGGTGGAACTGTTGGTCTCTGTAAATAAAGAGTTCAGTCTGACCTGCTGTGTATGAAAAGTGTCATGACATAACTGAAGTTAAGATCTGCAGCTGTGGAAATAAAAGTGAAGACTGGAAACAACTAACTATTAATGTAAATTAACTAGCTAGTTAGCTACAATTTTTCTGACATTAGCTATCATTAGCTAAATAGCTAATGATTAAAATAGCTAACCCTTACTGTAGTCCTTGCTAGCATTTTGCTAACAAACTTTCGGTACTATGTCTATCTATATGTTTTAACAGTCTCCATGTTGGTTTATGATTGTCCTTCCACACAGTCAAACTGAGGTCGAGGAAAGATTCTTAAAAAGACCTCAAATCTGAATGAAACCTGAGGATATGTAAGACGAGACATTAAAATAAATGTGTGTTTTCATATCAATGAAGATGTGTGCATGTTTTGTAGCTCTGCTGTAATCTGAGTCTTTGCTGTTTGAGGACGTCGTTAGTCTCCATTAATTGCTGAGACTGTACCTATGAATATTAATAGACCTGCTCTAACAACAGATATTTGTGTGTCTGAGCAGGTTTTCTCTTCATCGCGTCTCCGTGCATCATCTTCAGAGGCAGCCGCTTTAATGGAGGCAGCTCCTTCCTGCTGTGCACAGTGAATTACAGTGTGTTGGTAAGATGGAGGGCCCCTCGGCTCAGCATGGGGCCCCCCTCTCAGCAGGCGTCCACTGAATCCTGGAGCAGCCCGGCCGGGCCCTCGGAGCCCAGCGGGGTCCAGTCTGTACGGGACCAAACTTCAGAGCTGTGAGCAGAATCAAAGCCGGCGTCTTCCTCCCCCGAGAGACGATCAGCTATTGATCAGCGGCCGTGAAGAGATGTCGAACATCAGCGATTATCGCAATGAGGTGAGACGAGGCAACGCAACCACGAGGGAGGTCAACACAACTGAGAGACACACACACAGAGAGACACACTGAGAAACACACACACAGAGACACACACACACAGACACACACAGAGAGAAACACACTGAGAAACACACACACAGAAACACACACACAGAGACACACACACAGAGACACACACACACAGACACACACAGAGAGAAACACACACAGAAACACACACACAGAGAAACACAAACAGAGACACACACAGAGAAACACACTGAGAAACACACACTGAGAAACACACACAGAGAGACACACACAGAGAGACACACTCTGAGGAACACAGAGCTCAGTTTCATTCATTCATCCACATTTTATGCTTCATTCACTGATTTATTCATTTCAATATTTCAGTCATCTCTTTTCTGATGTTTTTCAATCAGGAGTCTGAAATTAAAACAGTTCTGTCTGTAGTTTGTTTTGAGTTTTTAAATTAATGAAATATATTTTATTTATTTATTTGATTTGTTCAGCTTGTGTAAAAATCATCACCTCTCTTAATTATCTCATCTCAGAGTTTCAGCTGCCTTCAGCTTCCTAATTAGTTATGATATTTGATTAAATCGCTAAGATCCTGCCGTCGTTTTATTTCATGCATCTCGTCTCTAATTGGCCATTGGACAGACAGATCTACTGTACGTGTCAATTAGTCGTTAACAAATGGGGCTGTAATTAGGTTGAATTAACTGACTGGATATGTGGACGGCAATTAGTGCAGTGACAAATTAAAAGGAAGCAGATCACCAGCGACATCCTTAACGAGCCAAAATACTGAAACCATTTAAAAAAGGTGAGAAGACCTTTAAAAAATCTTAATTATGTTAAAGTGAAACGAGCTAACGCCTTCTAGTGGCTGAGAGCGGCACTGCACACAACAACACACCTACAACCTGTCATACATGAAACATTATATATACATGTATACACACACACACACACACACACACATCACATTTTTTTCTTTTTCTGTAACAAACAGGAGCTGCTGAACTCAGTGAAGTCAAGTCAGATTATAAATAAATCTCCACCAACAATATTTTATTGATTTAATATCATATCTGTCTTTGTGTCTGTGTTTTGTCACAGTGTATCTGTGGTGATGTCGTTATCCGTCGCTCATGTTTGTGATTTATTTATAGTTCTTCTCTCTCTCTCTCTCACACACACACACACACACACACCAACTATTTCACTGATTTTGGTGAAACTGGATCATATTTTATGGAGAAAATGTTTTCTGGTTTTCCCTCTGATGTCCTCCGGCTGCTCCGCCTCAACTCTCTGTGATTTACAGAGTTTATGATGGACAGTGAAGTAAACTGCTGACAGCTGTAGCTGCTGTTAGCTCATGTTAGCTCAGTTTGTTAGCTGCTGTTAGCTTATGTTAGCTCAGTTTGTTAGCTGCTGTTAGCTCATGTTAGCTCAGTCTGTTAGCTGCTGTTAGCTCATGTTAGCTCAGTCTGTTAGCTGCTGTTAGCTCATGTTAGCTCAGTTTGTTAGCTGCTGTTAGCTGCTGTTAGCTCATGTTAGCTCAGTTTGTTAGCTGCTGTTAGCTCAGAGCACTGGGGGAGTGTTAGTGTTAGTGAGTGTAGTACCACAGGAGGGAAGAAGAAGAAGAAGAAGAAGAAGAAGAAGAAGAAGAAGAGGTTTACAGGACAGACGCCGAGCTGGGCTGACTGCTGTTGGACTAGTCAGTAATATTAGCTGCTGCTGTGTCTGCTGCTGGTGACCTGGTTGATGTTTGACTGATCAGCAGGATTTAAAGTTTTAGAGTTGCTTTATATTCATTAATGATTGATTATATGATTATCGATTGTACCTCCGGGGTGGACTGCACTCTTCTGACCTCTCATGATCGTCTAACTGACTGCCGTCTTAGTCTTTTTGTCTTTGGTCACACAGAGTAGCTGTTCATGTTTTCTGCTGATTTCAAAGCTTCAGAAGTCAGAGCAGCTTTTTGTTTCTCTCCAGGATAAATAAATATCTCATAGCTATAAAAGTTTGATTTGTTTTCCGAGCAGCAGATTTTACACTCACAAATGTTGTTTTCACTCATATTCCACAGACAGAGCCTGCTCTCTGCAGGTTTAATGTGCTTCTGCTTGTTAAAAGTCGTCCGTGAACGTGAGAACAGACCGTCAGCGGCCGTCTCAGCAGGTTCAAACGCCTCGTACGCCGGCGTGTCACCGCTAATGTCCGGGGATGTCTCGGTGCATGCTGGGATACCGTCCAAGGCGCTGACCCTGGAGAGAAACGCTCAGGCTACACGCTGAATGCATGAATGAGTGTTTGTGATTCAGGTGCAGCTATATGAAGCGTGTGTTTGATGCCTCGCTGCCGGGTGCAGCACCAGCAGCACGCCGTCTCATGTTTTTTGGGACTTCTTCCTCCCCGCTGCTCCGGATCACAGCTCATAACAGTGTGTGAAGCTGATCCTCCACCTGGGAAATATCCATCTGATAAATGAATTTGCCCGTCAGACTCTTTAAAGCCGCCTGATTACAAACTGTCTGTTTGCTTTAATATGAAGTGGCTTGGCAAACACTAAAGGGACTTTAGAACAATCAGACTGAGATGATTGAATTATACTGATTAATAATTCATTCCTATTAAATCCTCGAACTTAGAACAAGTGAGTATTTGTTTCCAGAGCGCGGCGTCACCGCTGGATCAGAAAACAGGTTTTTGTTACAGTTTGGAGGAATTTAAAGCTCAGTGTGTCTTTATAACACTCACACATATACCAACATGCAACACAACAAACCTGCCTAACACGTCAGACAACACCTGCTCAACTGTTTGGATTGAAATACACATTTTAAGTAACAACGCTGCTCTTAAAGATGCCCTCCAGTTGTGTAACACAAATGTAACGTTAATGTAACGTAACGTAACCTAATGTCATGTAATGCAAACCTAACAGAAGATAACGTAACGTAACATAATGAAACTTTCACTTGTGAGCTTCAGGCATGAGTCCAGGCCGAACAGTCGATCTTAAATGTTTAATCCAGAAATCTGCAGTTTGTCAAACATTCGTATTCATATTTAACTGAATCATAATCCAGCTGTTCATTTAATGGTTTTGTATTAATATGCAGTCATTGTAATCTGATTACACTTCTCGTTTGTTGCCTGAGCTGAATCTTTCTCTGTAATGTCGGTAATAACACGGAGATATTCAAACCTAATTGCTAATGTTAGCTTGTGGAGCTCCTCGGGCCTGTTAACGATCTGATAATTAGTGCTTTACAGCTTGTAGGACTCTAATCACATGCTGCTTGATGTTGGTTTACAGAGAGGAGAAGAAGAAGAAGAAGACTTTCCACAAAACAACACGAGGGATGGTTCAGTGCAGCTGCCTCCATGTTTCTGAATCATCATTATGTCAGCACATTATCTCTGCATGACAGTTTGCAGCTGAACAATACATTTTCCTCTCTTTCAGACGGACGCCTTGTTTCTCTTTACAGACGTCGCTCGCTCTCTGTTTCTTTGTGCAGAATCTCTCGGCTGGCATCCGGAGCCAAGTCGACTCACAGAGAAATCAAACTTGTGTTTATTTCTTGTTTTTAGAGGAAGAAGAAGCTCAGAGAGAGAGAAGTGTGTCACAGCCTCAGCACAGGTCATTAGTCTGAGTGATGTATCAGTACAGTCTAATACTGACTGTAACACGACGCTGTCAGCACACAGGGCTCTGCATCCTGAACACATGTTCACTCTGTTAGTCCTGCAGCTGTCTGGATGTGTTCACATACAGCTTCAGAGGACGCTCAGTCACCTAACATTAACTTTGTGCTGTTAATTAAGAACATACACTGTAAAAAAACAAACTGAGACGGTGTAACTCTTTCTAATATTACAGTAAAAGGAAGTTAATACATGTTTAAGGTTGCAGTTGATTAAAATAACATAAAATGTGTAATATTACATACTGTAACAGAAGATGACATAACATAGTTTATTCCATCAAAAGAAACAGAGTTTTGTCGTATAACTGACGTGAAAATAGCGTCACCATGAGAAGTTGGTCTTTAAGATCCCCTCCAGTCATGTAACGTTACATAACATAATGTAACCATGAGAAAGCGTTTCACTGGATGTAACACGGGACAAAAACAAACATGAAGTTTGACTTGATGAGTTTAAATGAACATTTTGTAGTTTCTGTTTAGATTCTGGAAGAAGAAGAAGTCACGGAGGGTCTTTACTGACGAGCAGCGAGCTCCGATAAGCTGCAGGTCATTATTGGTCCTGATAATTAAGAACACAGAGCCTCAAAGATAAATGAACATCTTCAAACTAACCTTCACTGCAGCCCTTCATGTACCTGCTGGCAGACATATCGTGTGTGTTTTGTAGCATCAGTGTAAGTGTGTGTGGTATAAACAGCAGCAGCGGGGTTGACAGTTAAATGTGGCCTAATATCAGCACACACACTCCATCACTGAAGTGCTGCTCTGACGTTTTTATTTGCTCTTCCAAATGGATGGTTGGCAAACGGCGTCGCACCATGCAGACGGAGCGCAAGCCAAGAACATATCCTTCACCGCTGATGAAAAGATACACTGACATTTGTACGGATTGTGTCTTTGGGCTTATGAGAGGTTGACATAAATGTCAGCCAAGTGCAGTCAGAAGAGCTGGCAGCTGAAATCAGAGCAGAGGAAACGCTGCATTCCTCTACCTACAAACACAGAGCTGCCGTAAGCCTGTGGACGGCTCCAGAACATCCGATAACACTGAAGATATGAAGTATTTTATTATGTGTGTGTGTCCAAATATATATCTTATTATCTAACTGTTTTCATGTTTCGTTTTACATAAATAATCTATTTAGTCTCTTCAAGCTCGTCACTTTGAGCTCCTGTTTGCTACGTCAGTGTCGATAAAGACATTTAGTCGATTAAAATAGTCATTTAATATTTAGCCTGACAAAATAATCTGAACTCAGCGTCCACTTATTAAGAGAGTGAATATTAGAGTGAGACTGCCTTCAGAAATGTCAAACCAAAAGTCAGCAGTGACTTAATGTAACCCAGACTCTAACACTAACCAAACACTAACCAAACACTGACCAAACACTGACCAAACACTGACCAAACACTGACCAAACACTAACCAAACACTGACCAAGCTGAGACTGAAAACAAACGATAATAATCAGAACATGGATGAAAATAATAACAATAATAATAATAATAATAATAACAACAACAACAACAACAACAATAATAATAATAATAACAACAACAACAACAACAATAATAATAATAATAACAACAACAACAACAACAACAATAATAATAATAATAATAACAACAACAATAATAATAATAATAATAATAACAACAACAACAATAATAATAATAATAATAACAACAACAACAACAACAACAACAATAATAATAATAACAACAACAACAACAACAACAATAATAACAATAATAATAATAATAATAACAACAACAACAACAACAACAACAATAATAATAATAATAATAATAAGTCAGCTCAGTCTAAAACATAGAAAATCACAAATGACACCTTTACTGCAACCATAATACTTCTATTTGAAGTATTTTAAGTACATTTTGATATTAGTACTTTTCCTGAAGTAAAGTATCCGATTACTTCTGTAACTGACGGTTCACTCCATTTTGTGGTGTTGCATTCAGGGACATCAGTGCTCTCAGTTTTGTGGCCTCCCTCACAACTCAAATAACAGTTGTGTCGTGTGTGTGTGTGTGTGTGTGTGTGTGTGTGTGTGTGTGTGTGTGTGTGTGGCCGGTCGAGCAGCCGGCTGTACGTTATTTGTTTTCCAAATATTCCTCATTAAACATTTCCTGTGAGTGACGACCCGGGCTGATCCAGGACCAGGCCAGGCTTCACTGGGTTTTGCCAGTACTGACAGATGGCCGGTCCAGGCCTGGCCCGAGGACGACTATAAGATAAAACTAACGTCCAGCTGACATCAAATCTGTTTGTGAGTTCCTGCATGTCTTCCTGCGACTGCACTTTAAATGAAGATAATTGAAAACGAATGTCTGAGAACAGAAGAATCGACCCGCTCAGACCAGATTCAGGGTTCATGTATGTGACTCATGACTCAGTTCCTGCAGCGGTGAGACATTTAATCAGATATTCACAGATTCTTCCAGATATTAATCAAAATAAAACCTGAATTCACTTTATTTTTGTGACATAACTCTGAAGTTTTATTTAAACCAAACCAGACGTCTAACTTTAAATGAAGTCTGATGATGTAAAATTACAGTTAATGTCTTTGAATACAACGATGACACTTTCTGGTTAAAGAAAATTCATCTTTTTTTTGGTATTAACCAAATATAATCAAAAATACTGTGTTTAAGTACAATTTTGATGTAGTCGTACTTTATTTGAGGATTTTTGCGACATATAAACATGGTATTTTTACTGCATTACATGTATTTTATATCTTTATTCACAGAACTGATCTGTTGGTGTAATTGCGTGCAGATATCTGTGCAGGCTGTTTGTTTCACACAGTGTCAGTGATGTGGCGTTGGCTGACCCTGAGTCGAGCTCGGTCAGGTATCAATAAATCAGTATTAAGTATGAATGTCTCTCCACCTTCACCAGCTGAAACATTAAAGTGATGAACACATTCAATGAAATATTTTCACGTTTTTGTGGTAAAGTGACTCATAAAAACAAAAAACTTTACATATTGATCGAGCATTGACTTTTTAAATTGACTCAGTATTGATTGAGAGTGCTGCAGTCGGCAGCTGTTAAACAGGCTGACCGTCACGTGTGATTCTGACAGTATTATAGAAATGATCCTACAGAGATGGAGCTTTATATCAAAGAGTGAGGTCCTCTTAGTTTAACCTGAAACTGCAGATCAATCAACGTGTTCAAGGTCATTTATTTTATAACACTTCAAACTGAGCAGAAACTAAATAAAACTCACTAACCTCAAACTCTGGTTGGTCCAGGTCAGTCTCAGCGGACATATGGAAAATGAATAATGGATATCTGGACCAAGACGAGAAAGACTGCATGTTCATCTCTGAACATTATCTGAGCATGGAAGGAGAGAAAACATTAAATCGTGGTCAGACAGTAACTGATGAGTTCACAGATTACATGTAGAATGACATGAAAGAACAGCTGCTTCAGTTTTCTTGTTTCTTGTTAAATAAATGTGAATCACACTCATGATGGATGTGTAACCATGTCTCGGGGCATTTACAGGATTTCATGGCTCCTTATTGATGTTGTATGATTTATAAATAACTGTCCTTTTTGTTCACATCACACGCTATGACACAAATGTGATTATTCTAAATCCAGTTCAGAGTTGACATTTGAAGTTCACTGTATAGTTAAACACATGTGGAGGATGTTCAATAAAGAACGAGAACATACGACTATCACAGTGTTCAGGTTTATAGACAGACAGATTCTTTATTGATCTCAGCAGCATGCAAACATACATTGAACATACATTAGAATGAACCTGTGACACAGCAGCCATACGTTAAAATGAACCTGAGATAAATCTGAATTAAAACCTGCTAAAATGTTCAACATTTGCAGAGAAGTTAGACTTTTGCATGGAAATGAAGTATGTACAGAGGAATGCAACATTTGCATATAAATTAAATATATAACTGTGTTAAGAAGTGAACCTGTGCTGACGTCTAAAAAGTAGAAACTAAATACAAATAATATTAAAACAACAACACATGAACATTATGTGGATGTTTGTGTGTGGTTGTGTATTAAAATGTACAGATAATGTCATGAAACACCAAGAATACACACATTAATATATAAATACATAATGTGGGTGGGGTGCAGTGGGGGGGCTTGGATTGACCCCAGTGTTGGCAGAAATCTGGCTCCGGCCCTGTAAACATAGAAAATAATAAAGATGGAGGCCGCAGCAGCTACAGTACATGTGAAGTCTGCGTCCATTCAGAGCGACTGGAGCTTAAAAAGTCGGAGCAGCTTGGAATGGAAAGCCACCACAGAGAAGACTTGAAGAGTTTCACCGCTGAGCCGTGAAATGAAAAGTAGCAGCTGATGTAGCAGCAGACCTGGCCGGGGTGGGGGAGGGTTTCAGCGGGCAGGCGGAGAGCGGGGAGCGGGGAGCGGAGGAGGAGGAGGAGGAGGGGGGCAGGGAGGGACTACTTTCTGTCAACGCTGCAAGCTGACTACAAACTACAACTTTACTCGAAGGTTTAATGCAGAACGTAGGCCTGTGTTTGTGGATGGAGGTTTGGGTGGAGCGGGCTCTCAGTGAATGTATAAATAAACAGAGGAGTGTAGCTCGAGGCTGGCGGGAGCGTCGACGTGAATAAATGGCTCCGTGGCCGCGTCGAAAGAATAGTAATGTCCGTCCGTGAGTCCCTCGAGCTGCTGCCTCTGTCCATGGTGCTGCTTTCTGAAACAGCCCGTCAACATGTCGGCCTCTCTCCGATCCAAACACTTAAACACACACACCGGGCCACCGTGTGTGTTCATGTTGTGGTGGTTTGTGCTTCAAACTGCGGTGAACTTATTCTCCGTGTCGAGTTAACAATAAATTCAAACACTAACTGCTGCCATCTTCATCAACTCTCACATCACATACTACTCCTCAGTCAGTCCTCTCTCCCGCTCATTGGCTCCCCGGCCTGTCCCTCTCGCGTTCGCAACTCCTGATTGGCTCGCCCCTCCCGCCTCCTCCCCCCTCCTCTCATCCCCTCGCGCACTGAACAAGCAGCTCGGACCAATAGCGGCTCGGCTTGTGTCCAAAGGGCGGGAAGAAGGTGGTGGAGAAGGAGGAGGTGGCGGGGGTCAGACTGACAGAAATGGGGGAGAAGAGGCTGGATTACTGGAACAAACTGCCACATTTGGCCTCTTTGTGTTTGAAGAGCCACAAAAACTGACTGCGTGTGAGGCTTTATATGTATCTTCATATGTTACATTGTGTGTCTCACACTCTCCATGTCTGTCTCACTTAGTTCTGACTGTAGCTGCTGCCATGTTTGCTTTTCTTGTTGAAGCTGGAGTAGATGGATGAACAAGATGTCTACCCACAACCTGTTTTTTTTTTTTTTTAGATTATTTAGAATTAAATGTCTTTTAAAGTAGTTTAAGAAGAACTTCACTTTAAGTTTGTAACTGTGGCTCATCGTCACCATGTTACTATATCACAACGCATAAACATTTATTTAGTTTATTTTAATCACACTGTAAAAAATGAATCCAATTAGATTTGACTGAATGTTAAAGATTACAAAATGTTAACTTTATTTATAATGCTGCCACACGTTCAGGAGATACAGAGAACTGAAATAGCATTGCCCTCATATCCCTGCTGCAAATAGCAATAGACATGAATATATAAAATGTAAAATATATACAAGTTTAAAGAGATATAAGAAAAATCTAAAAGATAAAAACAGTATAAATATGGCAAATATAGAAAGATATTCACAGAGTCGATCTAAGTATAAGCAGTATGAACAGTATAGACGGTGTGATGTATCAAAAATAAAAGATGTGCACAGTGTAAACAGCTTTGAATAAGACAACAAAGGTATTAATCATTGATGATCACAGTTTAAAGTTTGGACACTAGAAAGACCTTACAGGCTGTTCAGATAAAGGTCAAACACTGTTAGAGTTTATAATATAATTTCAAAGTCTGTAGTTGAATATATAAAGTGTAGAGGAGCTCCAATGGGCCCACACAGAGGCCGTGTGACTTTCTATAAAGATTACTGTGAGAACAGGATAAATCCAGATTTCCCATGAGAGCTAAAAAAAAAGTCTGTCATGTACAACATGGCAGGATGATTTCAGGGTGAAGAGGAAATGATGGAAATATCCAAACATGACTCGTACAACATGAAACCACGAGCTGCAGGCTCTGTGAAGAGCTCTGATAGGTGAATGTAGTTAGATTACTTTAAAACATTGTTTCTAAGATGGGTTTCAGATCCGTTTTTACTGGGTCAATTGGTAGACCAGCAAGCTCAGCTGTTGCTAGCTTATGTTAACTTATATGATGTGAAGGCCGTTCCACAACTGCCCTGTTAATTATCTATACCCAGAATAAGACATGTTTAACAGGGTTTTCTGGTGAGGTAATGCATGGTGATGTAAAAGCCCTGTAAGTTTAGGTCACAGGAAAACACCAAATGTTTCTTTTAGGTCATCAGCTTTGAAGGTCCAGCTCCCCCATGAAGATCATATTCTGTTAATAGAGCCACATTTACAGCAGATTCTCAAATACAACATGCACATGTGGAAAGAAGAAGATATTGAGGTGATGAATGTGATTCAACATGTTGATTTATATGTTGAATAACATAATAACATAACATCATCCCCAGTACATCGACATGTGTGATTCTTTTGCTGTTGTCGACCTCTCTTCTTCTGTTCAGACTCTGCTCTTTGTTGTTTTTAGGCAGAGCTCCCAACTTTAGTTCAGGGCAGCAGGAGTGCACCAGTTTCCTCATACATCATAATGTAGGTTACCTCATGATGTTCTCTCTGTGATAACATCATGAAAAGACCCGATATGTAAGAATAAAACAGTGTAACAGTATATAATAACACAGAAATAGACACATTTTAACAATTTAATATAATATTTGTTTGTTATTTAATGTCATATTTTAACCAGCATCAGCACATGAGCAGGTCATTCAGTACAAACTCGTGTTAAGCAGTTAAACATCACTTCAAATCACAATGAAGAAAGTTAAAGAGATTTTATGAATAACTGCATTTAAATATATTATTTCAATGATTTGATTTAAAGTTTAGTTACTTTAAACCACTGGAGAGTATGCAGTCTAAAACTGTGTCCATGTTCAACATGTCGAATTCGTCATTTTGTGTATTTTTGGATCTTTTTTTTTGGCTCCTCGTGCTTAAATAAATAAATATAATCGTAAATTTGTTTTTCATGGACGCTGTCATGTGTGCTCTGTCTGTGTAATGACGTCATCTTGGTGTAGTTTGATTATAAAAATAGAAAACATGAGTTTAATTAAAAATACTCTGCTCTGTGTTCAAATAGTTGTGGCTGTGCGGCCTCATTGCGCATGCCCAGTCTGTGTGGAAGGGGGCAGGGAGGGGGGGCTGCTCCATCCGGGAACTTCAGAATTACCATTGACAGCCGAAGCGCAACTTTTCCCCAGGCAAAGTGAAATCAAGCCGCGGACTCGGACAAAATATAGTTCCCGTTTTTCAACTTAAAATTAGCGAAAGAAAAGCTAACCCGCTCCCCCGTCGGACCCCTCGACGTTCGGCCATCGTCTGGAGAGGACCCGTCCGGGGCCTGAGCTCTTTCCGCCGGGTTTGGAGCACTTTTGAAGACGGGCGGAAAGTGGGTGATGAGTCCTAGCCTGTAAAAAGAAGCGAGAACTTGCTTTGCAGCCTGAGTAGTTCTTCTTTCAATTGTTATTGTCGCTTTAAAAAATCTTTAATTCACTTAAACTTCGTGTCGGCCGCGACGAAAGTGGGAGAAAAGTGCTTTTCTGGTCGGAACATGGAACTACAAGGCCTGCAAGAGGCGTTGAAAGTAGAAATCCAATGTCATCAGGTAAGTGAAACATCGTGTTATTCTAGCCTCAGTGCTGTTGTGAGCAAGTGAGAGCAGCAGAAGGAGAAATGTGAAGGGATGAGGAGAGGTTAACACTCCGAGGGGAGAACTATGCGACATAACGGTCTGCCGGGGCGACACAGCGACCAGAGTCCGATTAAAGTGCACTTTTCACGGGACTTTGGCTGATTGTCGTGGGTCTTTTTTCACCGAGCAACAAGAAAAAATGTTTGGAGTGATAATGCTGCGGTGGTGGTGGAGGTGGTGGTGGTGCTGTGTGGCGATCAGGACGCGACCTGAATATTTATGAGGTGCTGAGAGAAACTGAGTCGCTGTGGCTTCATCATCATCACCGCTTTGTTCCTCCCTTACATCCTAAAAACTTGAGACACTTTTTGTTCCTCCTTAATTCTCATTTTACTCCTCCATCGTCCACAAACTAGTTGCACAGATGAAGCAAGACCCACAGGTAAAAAAAGAAACGTTATATATTTATATAGAGATGTACGATGAAGAGAGAGGAGAGAGGAAAGGAGAGGAGGAGAGAGGAGAGGAGGGAGTGTGCGAGAAACTTTATCAGCATTAATCTGCTCCTCTTTACGGCCAGCTAACGAGTTAGCATCGCCTGTATTTAGTTATTATTGTGTTTCAGCAGCTTCAGCTAACACCTCTTCACGGTGACTTTGCTTTAATAAGAACAAAAAAAATCAGCTGTGAAGTTTCATTGTTGTGTCCATAAAAACATCCGATGTTTAATGTGTGTTTTAATCGTAGGATGGAGAGCTTAAGAGACAGCTACACGACAGGCAAACAAGAATAACGGCGCTGAGCGATAAACAAGTAAGCTAACATGTTTGGTGTGTGTGTGTGTGTGTGTGTGTGTGTGTGTTTTTCTGCCCGTTGTGGGAGCTTCTCTCTGGTGTAGCAACTACAGTAACAACATGGAGGATGTTGGAAGTGTTGTTTTTGTGTTATTAAATGTTGTTCTGGCGTGTCAGAGCAGCTAGCATAGCTTAGCTTTTCCCGCTTCTTCTCGGAGCTCAAAGTTGTGTAATGTTGGAGAAATTTGTAGCGTCCATTTTGAGTAGGTCGACATGTTTCTGGAGGCTAATAAAAAGAGCAGCTGAGCTAACTATCCGGCTCACACTTTGTTTGCTAAGTGTGGGGACGTCAGGGTGAAGTTTGTGTGGGTGAAGCTGACCGTTAGCATCACGGTGGAGTCGGTTAAAAAACCGTCTCTTAACGCCGTTAAACACCTCCCGTGTTTTTGTTACTTTATACTTAGTCTGCTGGTATTATTCTTCTCGGTCACGTGACCCCCAGCGGCGCGTTTGATTGGCCCACGATTACGCTTTCACTTTTCTACTATGGCTGACAAACGCTGTCCTATATTAACTTTGAAGCAGGTGTGTGTGTGTGTGTGTGTGTGTGTGTGTGTGTGTGTGTGGAGCTAGCCGTGTTAGCTCATGGATGGATGGATGGATGCTGAGAGCGCTGTGTGTTCGTTCAGCACCGAGGCCAGCTCCTCCAGCTTCCCCCCGGCTGCTGCTGCTGCTGCTGCTGCACCGCCCCGCCGGTCGGTCCCAGCCCGACAGCAGCGCACACTTAACTTCCTCCACATTAGCAGAGAAGAAATCACAGAAAATAGGTCGATTTTTATTTTTATTCAGCTCGTGTTTGTGCTGTTTGGCCTTTTTAATCGATGACATTTCCAGAGGAATGCAGTTTTCTGAGCAGCGCCTCGGTTTGTTGCAGTTCCAGTTAAACCCATTAAACTTGCTGTTTGTTTAAAGCTCTGATCCTGGATCAAACCTTGTTGTTGTTGCTGTTTCTTCTTCTTTCAGTTTGGTAGTGGAAGCTTCCATTTTGAGAGAGAAACAGGGGTGGGGGTGGTGGTGGTGCTTGCTCACTCGCTCGCTCTCCCCCCTTCATCCTCCCATCCATCCATCCACCCCCCCTTTTTCTAGCATGGAGAGGAGGGAGGAAAAAAAAGTCTGCAGAGTTTCGTGCAGGAGGAGGAGGAGGAGGAGGGGGGATGGGCCCCATTCATGCCTAACATTACCATTTTGATTGCTTTGATGCTGTTTTTGGTTTGGAGGTTTGAGGGGGGAGGGGTGGCAGGGAACAGAGAGACAGAAAGCCCAGTCAGCACTGCACGGCGGCGGCAGCGATGTTTTTAATCACAACACACCACCACACTGAATCTTCTTCTTCTTCTTCTTTATTTAGCAGCTTAATGTGACCTTTACGTTTCCTCCTCCACACACACATGAACAGCTGCTTTTTACTGCTCCAGCACAGATTTAATGACGAGCGCTCTGAGGCTGTGTCACCGACAGAAATAAACTCGCCTTGAACTTTCCGAGCCGCTCACAGTGAGAGCGTTCATCAGCCGGACGCACAAACGGTTAAAGAAACCGAGTGAGTGTTTGAGGAAGCGTCTCCAGGCCTGGAATAAAGCCTGGAGGTCATTTCATGGTCACAGTTTGAGGCCTGGAGGTGGAACTTTGAGTGTGTGTGACGGATGATTATAAAATAAAAATAACACATTCATGAATGTGACTGCAGCCTCTCTCTCTTCACTATAACATCTCTATCGACTCCCTTTATCCTTGATCCTCGCCGTGTTTTTGGCCCTTGAAGAAGAAGAATGGATTCATTGATTGTGCCTCACTCTGCTCCACTTGCTCTGTGTTGCATCATGGCATCAGTTTTTACTGTCAGGTGCAGAGAAGTTTTTTTTTTATTGTGTTTTTCTTTAAAGCGGACGACGATCGATGCATCGGGTGGAGCGGAGTCGACGGTTTAACTCAGTTTCTGTTTTTACGTTGAAGTTGAGACAAAGGCCACAGCTGCTCACATGAAAGTAGTAAAGTCCTCTTCAGATCATCAGCATCTGTAACCATGGATACTGAGTCAGAGTGTGTGTTCTAAGTTTCACACAGTGTGTGTTTATGATCTATGACTTGAGACTGCAGATGAAGGCTGAGTCTGATTGGTGCAGGTTACCTGTGACGGCTTCTCTTATTGGACGACACACAGAGAGGAAAAGGTGAGGCCTAGAGCGGACTCACAGTTTAAAGTGTTTGAATCAGGTTTGTTTTGTGTTGTGAAAATGTTTCTGGATGTTTGGACTCTGTGTGTGTGTGTGTGTGTGTGTGTGTGTGTGTGTGTGTGTGTGTGTGTGTGTGTGTGTGTGTAAAGGTCGTGACTAATGCCGTGCGTCCCGTGCTCGCAGGTTAAACTGACCTGGAGTCAGCTGAAGTGTCATGTGATCGTCATTCCCTCACTTTAATGTGGAGGCTCAGTGTGTTTTATCACATACAGCGTGTGGCTGTGTCGTCCTCTTCTGTAGTCGCTGTTGTTTGATGGTCGCTCATGAAGAAGCACAAAGTTTAACCACAGTCGCCATTTTGAGCGCGTGCTCCTGTGTTTACAGGTGATGTTACAGGTGTTGGAGGTGGGCGTGGCAGAGAGGTGCTAACACCTCGGCCCGTGGGTCGTCACCGACACTTAGATTAACTTCTCGGTTTATTCTTGTTGTAAACGTTTGTCTGTGTGGCCGTGGCGTGACGTTACGAGTGATGTTTGATACTCGATCGTCCAAACGAATGCTCAAGTACTCGAGCTGACCTCATTTTAACACCAGCTGTAACTCTGCAGCACATTTCAAATTAAAAGCATTGTGGATGTTTGTTTTGTGAGCCTCAGTGTTCCTCCTCTTCCAGCTGTGAGCAGCTGCTCAGGAAACCAGGTTACACACTCCGTACTAACCTGGTTCACATGCAGCACGGAAGTCATCAGATTTCTACCTGCGACCTTATTTTGAAGTGTTCCAGCGTCACAAGGCACTTCCTGTCAAATAATCGACTGTGACACGTGAAAAGAAACCTGTTCATCTCCGGGACAAATCCAGTTTGTCTTATCTATTTAAAGTCAACGTATTCACTCACAGAATCACCGTGCATCCTGTGTTGAGGCTGACTCTGATCTCAGCGCTGCAGGTCACATTAAACTGATTCCAGTTCAGCTGTAAGCTGTTTAAAGACGACACATACATCAGCTCTGCTGGGTTGTCTCTGATGGGAGGCCCTCCATCCCTCCACCCCTCCATCCTCCACCTCCTCCTGCCAGGCCGGGGTAAAGATTCGGTAGCCGTGGTCACATTTGGCCTCGTACAGACTTATTTGAAGTCTCTGTGGTCGTACGGAGGCCGGCGAGCAGGCGAACTTTCCCAGCATCTTAAACCAAAGTGTGGATAATCCCACGGCAGCTCATTACAGCCTCCTGCAGGGCTGATTAAACCAGGAGAAGGTTTGGGGATTTGTGCTGGACTAACTTGTGCTGTTACAGAGCAGATCGCTGTAAAGGAGCCGGGCTCCCTCCAGGCCTTTCTGTTAGAGGCTGAGCTATACATTTAAACAAGTTTACTTACACAGTGAAGAAGCTTCTTCATCAACAACAATTTTATTGAAGACTTTTCAGCGTTTCTGAGTGAAGCTGATGAAGACCATGTGATGCGGTCCAAAGTGAGTAAGGCGACCTTTAGTGGTGGTTTTCAAACGTTGAGGCTCATCGCAGTAAATCTGAGTAACACCTTATGTAAACACTGCCTGCTGCTCTCTGATTGGTCGATCTCTCTGTGTGGATGTTTCCAGACTTTGATGTTGTCTTCCAGGTGTAGATGGTCACAACAGATGGAGGACGGGCCGACTAAAGGGCAGCCTCATAGGACCATGAATCTGTCCCCGTTTGTCCTCACGCTCTCGACGCTGCAGCGACTCGTCCTCCCTTTTTCTGTTCGCTGGTTTTAATCACTGCGAGGCTCGTTTGATGTTAATTAAGAGAAACAGGAAGTCTGTGGTGACTCTTCCTGTGATGAATCCCCACACTTCCTGAACTGATCCTTCACATTAAAATAATCCCTTCTGTTCCCCGTAGACTTTTAATTTTTAAACATCTGCAGAATATATTGTGAATAAAATCTGATCCAGTTTGAATAAAGTTCTGAAGCTGTGGTTCTGTACAGTGATCAGTGAGGCCCGGACACAGATGCCTGGATCAAACATGTATCACGTGTTAAACCAGCTGTGTATATTTCTGTAATCAGACCCTCGTTGGGTCCAGCTGCTCTCGGATCAGCCTTCCTCCTTCGCTCCGGCCTGGTTTGTATCACCCTGCAGTCGTGGCTCCGTATGACAGCTTCTTATTACCGAACAGCAAACAGTCATTTCCAGAGACGGCAGGAAAGTGCTGATGTAGCTGATGTAGCTGATGTAGCAGGGCCGGCCAGCAGGCGGAGAGGCTGCGATGAATTAACCCGTGTTGACTGCCGTGCTGCTGCTGCTACTGCTCGCGCTCAAACAGTTTGTCATCTCGTTCACGCAGCAACACAGTGTAATGTAAAGAAGGAGCAGCAGTAAATCTGAGTTTATTAACCTTTGGACAACCAAACCACAACGTTCAACCTGCACATTACATTTATTTATAACTGATGTTTCATTCTCAGTGAAGCGTCGTCACACATCAGCCTGGAAATGATCAGATTTATTTTAATTTAGCTTTTTATCTCCATAAACTGTCTACATGTTATTGTACATGTTTCATCTGCAGCCTGTTAAAATGAGCTCACATTTATGATCACAGACTGCATTATTACATTATTGTTATGACATGAAACAATAAACGATCACGTTAGAACCGTTTTCTGGTGTGGCACCAATACGCTTCCGTAATATTCTATTTTATAGATTATATATATATATATATATATATATTTCATTTGTTTTTCTTTATTTTTAGTGTATTGTATACATTACCACATATATTTTTTATATATCTTAATATATTGAGTTTTATTTATTTCTCCATTAAATGTCTCTTAAATTAAGATGACGTCTTATTTTGTCTAAATCTCAAAGATACTCAGTTACAACTAAAACCGTCACAACATCAGAGTTTCACTACACGATTATCGCAACCAAAAGAAATCATGATAACGGTATTATCGCAATATCTCTACAAAATAAAAATAACAATAATGCTGTAAATAACTTTTTTTCTCTTTTATGTCAGATGAATTAAATGTAAACTACATGAATAAGGTGGAGAGAGTCTGTAACCTTTAAATATGTAAAATTATACAGAGTGGGAACCACACATGTAGAGCAGAAAGACATGCTTCATTTTCATCTTCAGTATTTGTGGTTTCATGGTTACAGACTCTAAAATTTGTCCATAAATGTCGTGATAAAAATGATTTTAAAGAAGAAGAAGCTCTTTATTTGAGTTTGGAATTGTTCTGTGGGGAAATAATAAATAATGACACAGTTTGGTTTGGAAAACTCCAGAATGAAACACTGAGGACGAGGCGAGGCCTCAAACTCTGTTTGTCCTGTCAGGGCTCCCGTAGTGACGCCGTCTGCCCTCTGTGGCATCTCACAGGTGAGGAGACGACGTTTACTTCCTGTTTGTGTTTATCGGTTCTTTGTTTGTACTGACAGAAATATTTCTTAGTTTCTGATTGAAGTTCAGATTTTTATTTATAATATTAATATTTATTTTATTACAACTTTCTCTAAATTTTCAGATTCATGTTGTATAATCACTTTTTATGACGGTTGTCTCATTTATATTTAACATGAAGTCATTTATGATAAAATTATGACTTCATGTTTCCATATTTTGACTTTTTTTTTCTCCATTTCAATTTAAAACTTTTTTCTTGTAAAGTTACAACTTTATCTTTAATATATGACTTATTTCTTATAGCTCTGATTTATAATTAGATAATTTTTACTTTAATAAATATATAACTTTATGACCAAAATATCAGAACATCATCTGATGAAGATAAAATTTGGACTTTTATCTGACGATGTTGTAAAGTACAAATTTATTTTCATGAATGATTTCTTTCTTTCTTCAGATTATTTTATAATTTCTCCCTCCTGATATTTTTTGACTTTATTTTTACACTTTGTTCCATCACAGTATCTTTAATACTCTTATATATTTAATACATGATCTTTGTAGCTTTCTTTGTTGACTTTAAGCATCCTGACATGATGTGCAGACGTGAAGCACTGACGTGTTTTGAAACATTTCTTCTTCTGTGGTGGTTTGAAGGTGGCAGGTGGAAACATCCTTCAGTCTTGTTTTCCCTTCAGGGGAATGAGAGCGTGCTGCAGAGCTCGGATTATCCTCCTCAAAACGCCGTGAAAATTGCTGTAATAATTCAGAAATTGCCTGTGAGCCTGACGCACAGAGCCTCTGTCTGTTTGAAGCTTTGTGTTTGTGGCGCTCAGACAAAGTGCTCCAGTCATCTGCGTGTTTTCTTTATGACGACGCCGTGTCATCGCTCCATTTCACGCACACCTCAAGTTTTAATTGTTGCCTTTTCACGGACATCAGTGTGTTTTCTCTGCACTCATACTCAAACACCATCCAGACACTCGGCTTCAGGACAGTTACAGTCAATGATATCGGCACATTTGATATTTACAAAGTTCAGCCTGATCCTCATCTGTAGGCGTGAAGTTCACATGCTAATTAATGAAAACATCTGTCACCTGGAGTCCTGCTTCAACGCTCTGTGACTTACACACTTTATAATGGACAGTTAGCTTTAGGCTAAAGCAGCTAACTGCTAATTAACTTCTGCTAACTGAATCTGCCGTTAGCAAGCAACAGAACTGGGCTCAGCTGAGCTAACGTTAGCTAACAGCAGCTACGGATGACAGAGACACCGTTCATCTGATTACAAACGTTAGTTTATTAAAGTTATGTGACGTCGACTTCCATGTGTGTTGATCACGTGACATCTTGTGGAGGTCAGCTGATCTCTTCAGTTGTTAGTTGTCGTGGTGACGACCCTTAGCTTCAGCCTCACCCTGGTATCATAGCAACGCGTTCTGTCACCGTCCAGTCACCTGAGCCTCAGAGTTGTGTGTGTGTGTGTGTGTGTGTGTGTGTGTGTGTGTGTTTGTGTGTCTGTGTGTCTGTGTGTGTGTGTGTGTGTGTGTGTGTGTGAGAGAGAGAGAGAGAGAGAAGAGAGACAGGAACAGCACAGTCTGCTCAGCCCTTCAGAATAAGCATGTAGATTGCAGGTTGTTGGAAAGTTGAGTGAGGTTCTCTGTTTGTTGGTTCAGTGTTTGTCCTCCTCGTCGTCTCGGCCTGTGTGTGCGTGAGCGTTCACACAGATCTAAGTCAGGTTACTGTGCTGCATTCAGGGACACTCTGTTCATTAGTGTTTTACCTTTATTTGATGAAAACAGCAGTCAGTCACCTCCTGTTGTATTTTGGTCCTGTGTGGCCTCACGTCCGTCTTGAAGCAGCAGGTAAAGGGTTAAATGGTGGTGTTGGAACTCACCTTGCGGTGCGTCATTTTGAGACAGTTGTGAGTTTTCCTCACGAATTAAGATCGGCTTCCTGTTGAAAGCGTCTTCCTTCCTGTAAAGGTCACAGCAGCATAAAGTATTGACTTTCCCTGCGATAAGTTTTCCAACTCGTCTCGGCGTTGATAACGAGCGGGCGACGGAGCAGAGGCAGGTCAGCAACTTACCGGCTGGCAACACCGCTGTGCACAGTCAACCGCGCCAGACCCCTTTATCATCAAGCGCTGAACGCCAACATCTCCAACCCCTCTTTATGGCAGATTATTCCTGACAGTTACCATAGCAGCACCTTAAATGTCTCCGAGGAGGGCTTCCGCGGGGACAAAGTTTTTACCTCAAAGCTGCATCTTAAAGACTGACAGAAAAACAAACACACAGTGTGACTTTAACTGGGGGCTTTTAATTTGAAACAAACAGGAAATGTTGATACCTGTCAGAGTAAGCATTTCATTTTAGATTTGAGAATGAGTTATGACGCCGTGCACCGCAGCGTGATTGAATGACCCACGCCAGACTGACAGGATGGCGGCTGTACTGCTCCCATAACCCCCTTCACCTCCATCAGTCGGCGTCTGAACCTGATGGTGTTACATCGAGTTTCTGTCATGTCGGGACTCGTGCAGCTGTTTTCTTACCTCGTGTGTTGAATACGACTCTGCTGCTGATTTCTGTCTCTGCTAGTCTGCAGAGCGCCAAATTTAAATCAAACCTGAGACAGAACCAAAACAACATACATGAACTGTTGGCACAAAGTTCGAACCCACGACCTGTCTGAAAGTGCAGACTGTCTAAAACCTGGACATAGTCTCTGTGACGTCCTCCCAGACTGTCTAAAACCTGGACGTAGTCTCTGTGACGTCCTCCCAGACTGTCTAAAACCTGGACGTAGTCTCTGTAGCGTCCTCCCAGACTGCTCTAAAACCTGGGCGTGGTCTCTCTTGGCCGTCCCCACAGACTGTCTAAACCTGGTCTCTAACGGCGTCTGATTGGTCGTACTGTGAAAATATTGGTTACAGGATAAAATGTGGAGTTTGTTGCC
This sequence comes from Protonibea diacanthus, assembly GCA_028641955.1. Taxonomy (NCBI): domain Eukaryota; kingdom Metazoa; phylum Chordata; class Actinopteri; family Sciaenidae; genus Protonibea; species Protonibea diacanthus. Next base: position 18,996,417 of record CM053997.1, on the reverse strand, counting down.
ATGTGACCATTTAGAAATGAGGGTTTGGATCTCTGTAACCGTCCAGTCTGCTCTGTGGTTTTTAGTCCCTCGATGAAGCGATGGGTTCTTGTTGTTGGTTGCATTTGGTTTCATAAGTGCGGAGCGCTCCTCCCTCACTCCTCCTGCTTTTGTTTGCTTTGTGAGCTCCTCTTTAATCTTTTGTTCATCCTCTGAACTAAAGAGGTCATCCTGATTAAACATTGAGTGCGCTGCACTTTACAAGGAGGAGAAGAAGAAGGAGGAGGGAGGGGAGGAGAAAGGGGAGAAAGGAGGAGAAGGGGAGGAGGAAGGAGGAGAAGGAGAGGAAGAAGGAGGAGGAGAGGGGAGGAGGAGAGGGAGGGGGGGGAGAGGGAGAGGGGAGAAGGAGAAGGAGAGAGGAAGAAAGGAGGAGAAGGAGGAAGAGAAGGAGGAGGAGGAGAAATTGTTGGCAGACTGACGGCAGCAGGAAGTCAGTGTTGTTGGTCATTTTGGCTGCCCGGCGTCAGCCTCCTGTCATCACGGCGGATCTGTTTTCCACGCCCGCTGGGATTAGTCGACGAGGATCAGACATCTCTGCTGACCCGTCCCTGATACCTCACTCCTCCAGACTGAAAGTGGTCTTCACACACAGAGGAAGAAGAAGAAAGAAGAGAGAAACATCTAAGATTGTAATTAAGACAGTGCTCATTAATACAGCACCGTGATGTCATCAGTCAGCTGCTGAATCAGCATCTGAGCTCCTCTGATTTGGCTCAGAAGGTGAAGGCTCTCAAGTGTTTTACCCAGTGGAACCAGTCTACATGTGAACTGGACCTCACTGAGGCGATGAAGGCATCATACGTCATCATCATTGTCATCATCGTGATCGTATCATCATGATCATATCGTGTGGTAGTATCACATCATTGTCATCATCATCGCCGTCATCATCATCGTCATCATCGTGCGTCATCGTGCGTGCGTCATCGCTCGTCATCATCATAAGTCATCATCGTGCGTGCGTCATGCATCATTAATCATAAGTGATATCATTTATTGTCATCATCGTATTCGTCATCATCATCGTCATTGTTGTCATCAGCATCGTCGTCGTCATCATCGTCATCATCATGCGTCGCCGTCGTCGTCATCATCGTCATCATCATCACCACCATCGTCGTCGACATCGTCATCATCATCGTCGTCATCATCGCCATCGTCATTGTTGTCATAGTTTTTGACCTGAGCTGTGGGGCGGTGGTTCGATTACTCGGCCGATCATCACAAACAAACTTTTCAAGTTTAGTCCAAAAACTCAACTCAGTTCAGACTTTATTTTATATTTCTGAATCATCTGTAATATTTTATTTTCTGTCGATGTTTCTGTAGATGAAGGTTTGTTTTCTACAACAGTTCAATAAAAATAATCAGAGTTTGAAGTTCAAGTTTAAAGCGAGGAGCTGCCGTGACTCATCGATTAATCATCTGTTAAATTAAACACCAAATATTTCATCATAAATTCACAAAGTTTATATACAGTGTATATTTATTTTCTGTATTTGATGAAACTGAATGTATTTGTATATTTGATAGTTTCAAACATGTTGAAACAGCGATCGAGGTTTACGCCTCGATCCAGATCAGGCTACTCTGAGCGTGATCACTTCCTGTCTCTGTGAGGGACGGACGGAGTCGCGTCTTTGTCTCCGTGAGAACAGAGATGTTGGCTGTCTTCAGCGGCAGCTGCTTCCCTTCGGACGCGTCAGGCCTCATTCAGCCTCTGATGATGGTTTGTTGCCTCTCCCTGCCTGTGTGTGTGTGTGTGTGTGTGTGTGTGTGTGTGTGTGTGGAAGTGGTTGGAAGCTTTTTAGTAACAAACAATAATGGACTCAGTGAGCCAGCTAAACAGACATGAGCAGAGAAAAGAGGTCAATCATGGAGCAGGCCTAACAAAGAGCGAGCTCTGATTACTCTTTGTTATGGAAACCAGCTCGCTCTGCGGCTCGCTCGCATTGGTCTCCTGCTGTCCACGTCAGCCTCTGATTGGACGTCTGACATCCATGAAAATGTGAAGCTGCAGAGTCCTCGGGTCGGGTCAGAACCCGTCAGACAGAAGAACTCCCTCCCAGAACTGTATTTAAATCAGAAAACGTGTGGAGGCGGAGCCTGTGTGTGTGTGTTTGTACTTACCCAGGAATTCATTTGCATACTCCTTCTAGGCAGCATCCCACAATGCCCTGCTTTTATGCATTATTGAGTTCTGGCTTCCTTTTAAGGGGAAGAAGGCCTCGCCGTGAAGATGAGACTCCGTGTTCAACACGGCAGCTTCAAGAAACCCGTTAATGATTGATCAGGTGGAGCTGGCCGGAGGGGTCTCAGGTGGAGGGCGACAAAACGCAAACTAAACATCCGCCGAGGCGATCCGTGTCCGTTAAATGTTCCTGAAGTGAATTTTACTATAAGCTCACTGATGATGTCGATTAGTTTCCATGGTAACAGCTAATTGCGCGTGATTAATCTGAGTAGCAAAGCTAACGCTAATTAACTGCTGAATGACTGGATCTGCACATTAGCATGCTAACAGGAGCCGGGCTCAACAACCGGACGAACGGGTTGGAGCAACAGGGAATAACGTTACAGCACGTGATTCGTTCTGTCCCGACTAGTTACGTGCTGCGTCTCCACTCGTGCCGCCTCATAATGAACAACTCTGCATCACATGGCACATTCATCATCTCCTGTTCCTCCTCCTCCTGTGTTGCATCATGGGACAGCAGGGAGGTGTGTAGTAAATCAGGACACCTCCTCCTGGAGAGGAGAGAGAGCGACATCGCAGCTGCAGGACTCTTCGTCACTTCTCTCTTCTTCAAATCAAACTTCTTTGTTCCCATGAAGAATAAAAAGGTGAATATTTCACCTGCAGGCGTCTCCTGATGAACGGCTGCACGATCGTTAAGCTTTAATTAGATGGAAGTCATAAGCGCTATACTTGAGACCTTCCTGCAGGCGACACAGACCCAACATAACAATAACATACAGGAAACGTTTCATCAGCTCAAACACGTCGGAAATAAAAAATTCTTCTCTTTATGAAGTCCTCTGATTATAATAACAGAACAAACTTCATAAGACAAACAACGTGCAGGTGAAAAGACGTTTACGTCATTTTAAGAAATTAAGATTTTTTATTTATTTTTCAGCCTTTTTTCCAAGCTTTTTTATTTAGCAGACTGAAGAGTGACAGGAATGTGGAAAAGAACGCAGGTCAGGAGGACTGAGCCTTCATGAGCTAGATACGCCCCAAGAATTAAGATTTTAATGAGAACGCGATCTTCTTTTTCTGTTTTCTATAATTAAAATGTTTATTTATTTATTGACTGATCTATTTAATATTTTAACAGAGCATCACAGCGTGTTCCAGCTTCATCGTTGAGTCTGTATGCGACCTCTTTGCGACCTTCCACGTCGTTTTGCGGCTCCTCGCCTCTTCTAACGCCTCCAGGTCGTCGGTTATTTATCGGTGGTCACTGCATCGCAGCGTGCTCCTGACGTTTAGTGCGGTCTTTGCTCGTCACGCCAGTGATGTGTGATATGCGACCTCATGACCTTCTGAGGAGGAGGAGGAGGAGGAGGAGGAGGAGGAGGAGGCGTGCGTGGCGTCACTCCAGACTCACGAGCTGTGGAGGGACGACAAAGGGCTGATGGGGTGATGACGGGAGTCCAAACCCGACATGGCGGCGGTTGTCTGTGTGTGCGTCCTGTGAGACAAACTCAAACATTAAAACAACGTTTGAATTCAAGGCGCTTCAAAGCGAGTCAAATCAGAGCGATTTCCTGTTGATTTCTGGCACAAACTGGACACTTCCTGTCGCCAGCTGGTTCAGATATTTCCTCTGTTCTTGCTGGATCTGGTGCAGGGTCCAAACCTTTAGTAGATGGAGTGCTTGGTGGTGCTGATGGGATCATGTTAAGCTGTGATGAGCTGTCAGGTCGGCGCCTCTATGTCTAATCCGTCATCCCCTCAAATCTGATCTCATCCTCAGATCTCAGCCTCGCTCAGGGCGCCGCTGCTTCATCCTGATAATGACTTTTAGTTTGAAATCCGTCAATCAGAGCTCAGTGACATGACGGTAAGACAGGAAGATACCTGAGCTGTGTGTGGCTTCAATTCAACATCAACTTTATTTAAACCAGCCTGAAGACAACAGCTCATTTAAATATTTAAATCTTAAATGAATCTTCACAACAAATTTAAAGAACTGTAGCGTCCCCGCAGACTGTCTAAAACCTGGAGCGTAGTCTCTGTGATGTCCCGCAGACTGTCTAAAGCCTGGATCTTAGTCTCTGTAGCGTCCCGCAGACTGTCTAAAACCTGGGCGTAGTCTCTGTGGCGTCCGCCCAGACTGTCTAAAACCTGGATGTAGTCTCTGTGGCGTCCGCCCAGACTGTCTAAAACCTGGAGCGTAGTCTCTGTGACGTCCGCGGAGCTGTCTAAAACCTGGGCGTAGTCTGTGGCGATCGCAGACTGTCTAAAACCTGGATGTAGTCTCTGTGGCGTCCGCGGGCAGCTGTCTAAAACCTGGGCGTAGTCTCTGTGACGTCCCCGCCCAGACTGTCTAAAACCTGGGTAGTCTCTGTGACGTCCCCGCAGACTGTCTAAAACCTGGACGTAGTCTCTGAGACGTCCTGACGTAGTCTTGTTGTCCAGATGTTTGTTACCCATCTGCTGTTTGGCTGTCTTCACGTTGTCGTCACACAGACAAACTCGTCGTCCTCTCAGCGGTTGTCTATGATGGTGGAGGCTCAGGCAGTGGTCTCCTCCTCCTCCTCCTCCTCCTCCTCCTCCTCCTCCTCCTCCTCCTCCTTGGTGTGTCGGCTGTTCTTTGAAGTGCAGTGTGTGTTTCTTTCTTTCTTTCCTTCAGGGAGGCTCTCAGCCTTCATCCAGACTCCTCCCTCTGCCCGCCGCTCGGCAGCGTCCCGATCATCTTCAAAGTTTGGGGACATTCAAAGTGTGTGAGAGCTTTGAAGGTTCACAAAGGTTCAGCTGCTGCTCAGCCTCAGTCTGTGTGTGTGTGTGTGTGTGTGTGTGTGTGGTGTGGACACATGTACTCGGAGTGTTTTCAGTAACCGCGGTAACACGTATGTGAGCGGATGAAATTTCAGTTCAAACGTCAGGAAGTGAAAATCACTTCAAACAAAACCGCTTACTAAATTAATCAACAGCTTTTGATCATAAAGTCGTCATGAGTCTTTTTTTGTTTCGTCCTCTGACAGTAAACTGAAGATCTTTGACGCCTGACGACGTCACCGTGAACTTTTCAGTCTTGATAGATTCATGGATAATAAAAATAACGGTTAGTTGCATCATTGATCTGTAGATTCTTGTTTAAAATAGTGAGGTGACGTCTGATGATTAAAAACATGAAGTCTGTTAATGACGTTATTCTTCATATCTACAGAAACAGTTTGAATCTTTGCTGCTAAAACTGACCACAGATCAGATTTACAGGTGAGACCACCTGAGCAAAGATTCTAAACAGCATGGCTGCAGGTTAATGAACAGTCTGAACACGTCATCCAACATGTCTGCCGTGATGGAGGTGTCAGACGAGTGTTCAGGATGGCATCAGACCCGGTTACCTCCCCAAGTGAGCTCGTTAGCGCTCCGTTAAGACGTGCAGTCGAGGAGTGAGAGCGTGGAGAGAAAACAGAGAGAGAGAGAGAGAGAGAGAGAGAGAGAGAGAGAGAGAGAGAGAGATGTGTGTCTGTATGAGTCACTCACCTAAAAATATCAGCCATATTCGTCCTGTTCGCTTGCCGAGGTACACTGACCCGTGACTCACCGCTTCAGCTCCAACGCTTCGAACGCAGCCGACGTTCAGGGAAGACCTGCCGGTGTGACCGCCAGGACGGGGCGATCGTCAGGGCGATCGTCAGGGCGAGGACAAGGAGCTGGACGTTTTTAAAGGTTGTCAGGACGTTAAGTCGGACCGATACGTTGGGTCGAGTTCTGACCATGTCAAGTGAACATTTAATACGACTGTGTGTTCATTGGAGTTCGTTATGTCCAAAAACTACGATTCATTTACAAAGCAAAGCATGTGAATAAATTAATGAGCAAAGCAAAGCAAAAGTGAAAAACACTGAAGTCACATGACTGAGCAGCTGTTTCCTCATGGCTCTCATTTTCTAGACAGAAAGACATGAGATCAGAACATGATTGGCTGAATGTGGTGGTGGGAAGCCGGTGAGGGATAACGTTTGCATATTCATTCATGTTTCTGTCCAATCAGATCATTTGTTTTCAGCCGTCGTCTGTCTCGTCACTTTCACTGCGATCACTCTTCAGGACGACGACATGTTCCGTCAGAAACATGGAGACACGTTTGTGTCAGCGTGTCTCCAGTTTCTCATCGTTTGTGAGCAGCAGTATCAGTTTCCACAGCGGGTGGATGTCGACACCACCTCTCCTCCGTCTCTCTGTCTCTGCTGCAGCCAGAAGATGGCATGGTGGTTCGTATGCCTCGCAAACTCCACATCAGGGCTGACACACTATTAATAGCTTTAAAGTGTGTGTGTGTGTGTGTGTGTGTGTGTGTCTGTAAATAAACTGTTGGTTCGGCCTCGCTCTGGAAAACATGAAGTGACGTGACGTCGTGCTTCAGTTTGTTTCTGATGATTGTGATTCAGATTTAAAGCTGGAAATGTGTCACCTGACCTCTGCCACCACCACCACCACCACCACCACCACCCATCCTCAGGACGGATAACGAGCTCCACATGAGGACTTGAATGCAGCAACAGCCTGAATGTGTTCAGAGGATAATGTGTTTGCTTAATCACGTCTGTCTTAAAATGTGCAGCCAAGTTGCCTGGTAACTGAAGCCGAGCGGAAACAGTTGACTTAAGAGTCATAATTTAACAAAAGCAGTCTTTGAAAATCCACGTTCAAGGCCCTTAAAAGTGTCCTTGAATGCAGCAAAGTGCAGCGTTTGACTCATGAAGCTCGTGCTGCCTTCAGGGTCACATCCTGAAATCAGGAAACGGTTCACCAGGAGATGAATCCTGATCCAGCTGCTGTGATTACATGTTGTCAGACGCGTGTTAAAATCATGAAACACGAGCCGACAACTTAAAGTTTCCATGAAACATGTATTCGCTTTATTATATCAGCTTTAGCCCTCCTGCATCATAAAGTGTGTATCACCTGTTCTGAGGCTTCCTGTCAGCCTGGAGCAGTCAGCTGATGAATCCGTTTGTATTTGTCTTAACGTGACGATAACCTCGACATGAAGGGCGGCTCGGCTCCGAGCTGCGTTCAAGAACTGAACTAACAAACTAAACGGAGCCGGAGGAAGACAAACTGTCGCGCTAATAAACCCACAAACACTTCATCAGAACCACGGCGAGCGTCTGTGGGGTTAAATTTATCCACGAAGGGACGACGAGGGACGACGAGGGACGGGGGCCGTCCTTGTGCTGCCAGTCAGGCACTAACAAAGAGTGCCGTGTAATAAATGGGACTTTAATTTGTTTTCCCTCGACAAGGTCACAGTGAGCGTGTGAGTGAGGGAGTGACTGAGTGAAGGATGTGAGGAAGGAGCCTCAGCTCACCTCAACGTGTTTGTAGAGAGAAGATAACTCTTTTTTCCTGACTGCACATGAATGCATCGTAACGATCTGAAGGAAGGGTGTGTGTGAGACGACGAGGATGTGCTCGTGAGATGCTTTGCTGTCTCCGTGGCAACAGGCAGATGAGGCTTATGGGTGCTGTAGTGTTAGGAGACGTCTGAAACTTCAGGTAAACAGAGAGAAATGTAGTTTTTTTTTAACGTTCCTGGAGGTCACATGATCAAAAAATCAGTGTTTGCTGCTTGATCCTTGAATTCCAGGCCCTTGAGAAGGATGAAGCAGGTGGTCGTCAGAGCTCCTGATGTGTTTTTAAAGTGAAAGCAGCTCTGAGCCGTGTCAGAGGTCACTTCCTGTTCTGTTCTGATCCAACCCTCGCGGCGTCCAGACGGCGGCGGCGCAGCGTCCCTGCCCTCTGACATACAGTGTGTTTACATGAGGCGTGTGGAGCGGACGCCAGCTGCTCGGCAACACGCGTGTGGAAACCTAATGACAGCTGCAGCAGCCAGTTTGATTTTTACAGGCTGACGTTTCCTCTTCCTCCTGTGGAAGAATTCAGATTCATTTCCCATTATTTCCTGTCTTATCGGAGGCCGCAGAGACGTAAACAAAGATGTGGACAAAAGCAATTAAAAATCAAATGGCTTTGGACAGAAGAGCCTCAGAGAAGAGATAAAGGCGGGAACAGTGTGGAGCCGCGCTGCCTCGGTTCTGTCAAACTGTAGCTGCTGCGAGTTTTTGGGCGCCGTCCTGCGGCGTCATCACACTAAACGGCTAAATTAACCCAATTATTCAGAGCGAGCTGAAGCGGCGCTGCTGCCTTCAGGCACTGTGCGATTTCTGAGCACTGTATATCTGTATTGTGTGTGTATGTGTGTGTGTGTGTGTTCACATTATTCAGCGGTCAGCTGAATCCGTCCTGAGCTGAGGAGTGATTACTGTGTGGCTCTGCTTAATGAAAAATAACGACTCGCTCGCCACACTTTGTGTTTTCCTCTCCAGCGCGGCGTTAAGCTGCCGTACCTGAGCGCCGTGTCAGAGCGACACTTCAGACATGAAAAGCCTCGGCACAGTTTGTTCTCTGCTTCGCCGAAGAGGCAACAATAGTTCTTAAATGAAGGCCAGTTTCCGTAGCAACATGCCAAATATAACAAGGCTTCTGCTGGCATAAAAATAAAGACACAGGATGCAGACAGAAGCAGGACTGCAGGCCTGATCTGCTCTGACGGTATTCAGCTTTAAAACTGATTCAAACGCCAGCTAACAGCTGATCGCAGACATGAAGTGTGTCTTTCTTTGTCGTCAGCCCACAGGAGGTTAACGGCAAACATACATCAGCGTGTCGTTGACCTCTGCCGTGTTTCTCCTCGCCGGCTGAGGCTGCTGTGTTTAATGAGACATTGATTTAATATTGCTCTTCAACAAAGAGAGACAGAAATAACCAAAATCGAAGCGGCAGAGGCGAGCAGCCTGACGTTAATGTGTTCTTTTCTTTTCCCTTTCCTGGTTAAGGCCCAAAATGCTAACTGAAGTCAGTTTGTGTTCCTGTAAATCCTGAGCGTTGTTCTGCGCCGCGGCGTGTCGGCTGTAATGGATTCTGTGTCCGTACGTGGACGACTTCCCTCTCATGAGCAGCAGCAGAGACGGAAGACAATTTCATTTACCTGCTTCTAATGAAAAGGCAATTTGTTGTGTGATAGCATGGAGATGGAGTGAGACGCACTCTGCAGCTTCAGAGCAACGATGACTGACAGCTGTGTCGTCTGCAGCTCCGGAGGCAAAGCGAGAGGCCACGCCAGATCCACAAACTCAATCACTGTCTCCACAGCGACCTGTTAGAAACCAGCCGGCAACAACCGGCCGGCAACAACCGGCCGGCTAACCGGCCATTAGCCTCCAAAGTGCTGTATTTTTAATGCAGGATGGTAGAAACAAATCCCGTCTTTGGACTGTCGCTGTGGTGTTTTGTGCTCAGGTTGAACCACATGACCTCTCTCTTGCATTATATTTGTAATAAAACATTTGGACAGGCACTTTAGGTTGAGTCTGTTATTTTCTGAAGGGCTGCCGTGTGTTTTAGAAGAAATGGAAGCCCGGCGAGCGAGTTGATTGTTTGTTTGTTCGTCAGTGAGGTTGAGGAAAGGTTCATGGTCCTGAACCATGGAGGGATTCATTTATTCATACGAGTGGCAGCAATTCAGATTCTTTCTTCAGCACAGTAAAAGCCGGATGTTAAAACTTCAGCAGTAGCGGTCAGAACGAGCAATATTCCGTTTTTTTGGGGAATATTTAAACTCACCAACTGGAAGTAAAAGTTTCCTTCAGTCAGAGCTCGGTATAAATCCTGCGATCGCTGATGTTTTTAAGATGGTCGTCTTCATCATTACTTCAATTTCCTGACTTTGTCTGTTTGGATAAAAATGATTTCTCTGGTCATTAATTTATTCATATGCTTTCTGTAGTAGACTGTATTTTTCTGGTGACAGAGGAAGATAAACCGAGGCGTCGTCTGCGTAATAACGGCTGTTTATATCACACTGAACTGAATATTTTGCAGGTTGTAACAAAAATTCAAGTTGGACGAACATTTTTCTTTATTTTTTTAACATCACCCCTTTGTCTGAGTAAAGCATATAAATATGTGGAATCCCTCAGGGCTCAATCCTCCAGCCTTTTATTTAACGTCATTCAAACAGGCTTAATAATTGTTAATAATTGGCTTCATTAATGCTTCAGCTATTGATGATGTTATGTTAGGTTAGGCTGTGTACAGCAACCCAAAGGTTTTTATTCTCATCCTCTAACTGACCTGTGAAGTATTTGTTAATCATGAGTTAGTAGTTTAAACCCTCTATAAAGTGGGACTTGATCTTGAAGCAGCTCGTGCCTGGTCAATAAGAAAAATGTGTTTTCTTTATAAATTGACAGAACAGCTGGTAAATCGAGCTTCCAAGAGCTGCTTTTAATTAACATGTAGACACAGTATCCACGGGCGTCCTGAGCGATGCCGCAGCATCATTTTCACTGTAACTAAGTGGCTGTTTCTCCTGCTGGAGCCGTGAATATGTGCGAGCCACACCTCTAATTGAACATTGGCATGTCGGAGCATGTTTCAGCCTCACGCTGCCGTCAGCTGCTGTCACACCGACCACCAGGCAGCCCTCCACCACCTCCCCAAACCTCTGCATGACCAACATTTCTGTCTGTAACAACATATTTCAAAAATGATGTGCTGGGGATGTTCATGCACCACAGAGGATGAATCTTTTTAATGCTTTTCTACACAAAAAAAATCAGAAGGCCGTATTGTTATAACATATTCTTGTCCCCGGATGATGAACCCTTTGTGTTTTGGATACTCTAATTTTCCCGTGGTGTCATCTTTCAAGACAAAACCTCTGCATGACCAACAGTTTGTCTATGACAAGATATTTCAGAGACTATAAAAGTCTTCTGGGAAACTCATGGTCACAGAGGATACATTTTAATGACTTACTTTTCCTGTAGCACCATAATTAAACAAAAAAGAAATCTACTCTAATCAAAATAATAAAAAAAGATTATCAAACAAAACAAAATAATCTTAATATTAGATGGTCATAAAGCTGCCAAACTTATTCATGATCCCCAGAGGATGAATCTTAATGATTTACTTTTCCTCTATCGGCATATTTAGGCTAAAAACTACTTTTTTTTAAAATCTACTTTTTCTTTGACTTTTTCACACACTAAAATAAACCAGTCTAAAGGGCGTGTTGTCATAACATTGATGAAACATATTCATGGTCCCAAGAGGATAAACACTTTCCATTTTGTGCATTTCCTCAGATGCATCAGGAGACATCTTGCACACAAGGTATCCCAACTTCTAAAAAAGCTTACAGTCATGTCATTTCAGAGATTATTTGAGCTCACGGGGGGATACACCTCATCATTCTTGACTTTTTAAACACAGTGACCTCATTTCCTGTGTCACCAATATTATAATTTCTGCATGTTTTATTTACTTATTTTACCTTTGGCCGTGACCTTCAAACATGATCACCTTACTTCCTGTCTCTGTCGGCGTCCCCTCGTGGAATCGAACCACCGGCGACACGTTTTCCAGACGGAGGCCGTTACATCTGGGACCTGAGGAGTGTTTGGAGGAAGCCGATTGGAGGCAGCTGGGCAGGTGGCCGCCGTTTCCCATGAGGCTCCACGGTTGCAGCTTTGAGAGATGAAGCCCGTCAGAGTTAGCCAAACAGCGCTAATGCTCTCCCCTGAAAGCCTCGCCGTCCAAACGCTAACAAGGAGGCGAGCACCGGCTGTGTTTGTGTGTGTGTGGAACAGATGCTCAGCTGTAAATACGACGGAGAAACGCCATTTGTTTTTATTTTGTTGCATTCAGGGGACGCGGGAGGATTATGTGCTGAGAGAAAACAGTCATTCAGCGAGGTTTTCTCTGAGCGAGCCGATCCTCATCCGGCGCCCTGCAAACCAAATATTTGTGTTCTACAAATGAAGGACAAACACAAACACACACGGCATGCCGATTTTAATACACACAGTGTGATGAAAACCTTCTCTCGTCCAATCAGCAGCTTCCTTTGTCGTCTTCCATGACCTTGATAAGCTGTAAAATATATTTTCAACCAGTTTGTTTGAGCTGTTTCATTTAACTCTGACAAATCAGCAGCGATCTTCCTCTGCAAACTGCAGGATCAGAAAATGAGAACGTCAGTTGAAGATGAGTTCAAAATATGAAATAAAAAAGTTTAAAGGACATGTTTCTGAAAAGTGAGTCACAAAACTGAAGTTTGCGGGGTCTGCGGGGACGTCACAGAGACTACGTCCAGGTTTTAGACAGTCTGCGGGGACGTCACAGAGACAACATCCAGGTTTTAGACAGTCTGCGGGGACGTCACAGAGACTACGTCCAGATTTTAGACAGTCTGTGATCCAAACAGGTCAGTAGTTGTTAAAAATCAGCGCAGACTTTGCTCTGCAGTAATCTCTCTCTGATGCAACACCCCTCAACTCCCAAATGCAGCTGATTTGGAAACTATCAGCACTCTGCTTATAAATTTCCCCAGCGTGAGAGGCAATGCATACCCAATGAATCCACCTCTATTTATCTATGTGACTGTCCACACACACACACACACACACACGCACACACACACTCTGCCTGCTGCTGGAGGGAAATAAAAACTTAAGATGGTGGACGTCTTGTTGCTCCCTAGACGTTCAGATTACAGATGACAAATGGACACAGATCCTCGTTCTCTAGCTGTGATAGCACGCCGCCGCCGCCGCTGCTCGAGCGTCCTGAGGGTTCAGCCGCTGTTTGTTAAAGAGCCGGGTGGACAGACACACAGACAGACAGCTCATCACACAGACAGACAGCTCATCACACAGACAGACAGACAGACAGCTCATCACACAGACAGACAGACAGCTCATCACACAGACAGACAGACAGCTCATCACACAGACAGACAGACAGACAGACAGACAGCTCATCACACAGACAGACAGACAGACAGACAGCTCATCACACAGACAGACAGACAGACAGCTCATCGCACAGACAGACAGACAGACAGCTCATCGCACAGACACACAGACAGACAGCTCATCACACAGACAGACACACAGACAGACAGCTCATCACACAGACAGACAGACAGACAGACAGCTCATCACACAGACAGACAGACAGACAGCTCATCACACAGACAGACAGACAGACAGACAGCTCATCACACAGACACACAGACAGACAGCTCATCACACAGACAGACAGACAGACAGACAGACAGACAGCTCATCACACAGACAGACAGATAGCTCATCACACAGACAGACAGACAGCTCATCACACAGACAGACAGACAGCATATCACACAGACAGACAGCTCATCACACAGACAGACAGACAGCTCATTACACAGACAGACAGACAGCTCATCACACAGACAGACAGACAGCTCATCACACAGACAGACAGACAGCTCATCACACAGACAGACAGACAGCTCATCACACACAGGCATTTTTACATGAAAAATCTGTGAAATATTTTGTGATTTTTCTGCTGAGCGTTTCATAAATTTGTTGACTGATTGTTACGGCGTTCTTTCTGAATGTTTTCCGGGTCGATCAGAGTTTTGCTCAGCTGATGTTGCTCGTTAACGTTACCTGATAGTTGCTGAGCGGTTTCAGGATGATGAGTTGTTTGTTGATGTTTGAGCGTCTCCATGGTGATGTTTGATTTGTCAGGTTCAGTATTGACCAGATCAACCAAACAAATGTTCCGTTCATCTATGAACAGTTTTTAAACTGAATTCACACACTGGTTTGTAAAATGTTTGTCAAATGTTGTATAGACGTTCACCGTCGTCTTTCTGATGTTACTCTGAAGTCTGAACATTTTTTTCTTCTGTGTTGCAGAATCAGACGTTGTGCAAAGGCCTCAATGAACTTCAGAACGGACAGGTAAGACCTCACCTGTGTGTTCATGTTTACATCATCATCATGGTGCTAGCTCACAGGCTGTGAGGATGTTAAAGAAGCTCAGTCAGATAGTTTGTATTCATCCTGCTGCTGCAGATCACAGAGGAGAAAAACTGATCCTCCTCCTCCTCGTCTTCTTCTTCTTCATGGATTTTAGAGGAGTGAGCTTCCTTTGTGTCGTCCTCTGGTCCACACTTCGTCTCTGTCTCTGTAAAGTGACAGTAAGTGTTTGTGAAGAATCTAAATGGATTCTCTCAGAGACAAAAGAGAGAAAAAAAGAGATTCATTACACGTCGGTTTAATTTCAGAGCTGCGATTCATTATGGAGGGGAAGTCGATTTCTCCCAGCGTCGTGGCCGTTTGGTTTTCTGCAGGCGTCGAGCAGAACGATGATAAAAAGCTAATTAAAATGAACTTTGCGCTCCGTGATGGGTGGATAATTGTTGCAAGGCACCGGCGTGTGTAATTGAGGCTGAGTTTGTTTTACAGGTTTACCTTGTAAACGGACACATTAGCATTTTTCTGCTCGTCTTGGCTCGTTACGGCACGACTCAGTGTCCGATCTCTGCCGTGATGGTCACGTCGTAACGTTTGTGACGTCACTGTGCCCGGACGAGTCACCTCAGTGATGCTGACAGAAGTTTCTCCACGCTTCTTCTTCTCTGTTTTGTTTTCGTGGCTGAAGACTCGCTGAGTCGCTGCCAGTGTCCTCCACCAGCCGACTAATGAAAAGAGCAACACCTTCGTTTGTTACGTCCCTGAGGCGTAATTAGACAGAGACGACATCAATGGTGAACATCATAACACAACACGACTGAAGCTGCTAAACGTTCTCTGGAGGTTCTCTGGTGGTTAACAGCCAATCAGCATCGAGGAAGGCAGCCGGAGACAGACGGGCGGCTCATCACACAGACAGACTCAGGTCTCATGCAGTGACATTCGGAGTCCCCAGAGGATAAACCTTAGTGATTTTAGTTATGAAACATAATCAGCGCTTTGTTATCCTGGATGAAGGTGATGTTCGGCTCAGTGATCAGTGTTCAGTTTGAGTGGGAACCACACATGTAGAGCAGAAAGTCATATAAAGGATTTATCACGTGTTATTAACATGACATCCACGTTTCATTAGTTGTATATCAGGGAACACGAGAAGAAAACTTTGTTTAAATATTTTGAACTCTTCACGTTCACGTGTTCGCCTTCAGGAAGCTGCAGGAAACTGAAAACTTCCTGAATCAATCCGTTTCCTGTTTCCTCTTTAACGAGCTCGTTATCAGGTGGACCTGGTCTCCATGCTAACGCCGTCCCAGCCTGCCTCGTGTGAAGGACACAGTCTTCACGATCCACCATGTCTCTGACTAACTCGCCTCCTGCTGTGAGCAAATGAAATATTGACCTGTCGTATTGACTGGTAAATCTAATGTGAAGTGATTGTGAGGTGGACAGAGGGGAGCTTCTTTAATTGGCTGTATGGAGCGAATCATTGAGTTGGAGAGGGAACTAGTTCAGGTCACTTTGTGTGCTGGCTGCAGTTGATTGGACGGGTTCAGCCCGGAGGAACCGATGCTTCAGAACCAGCTGAGCAGAGTCGGTGGGATGGATGCAGAGAGGAGAAATAAATGAAAAGAAAACGGCTGATGTTGACGGGAGGCCCGCCGCAGCCTGTTGGAGGCCCCACGCCACCGCCCGAACATCCAGTGAAACCCCGCCGCCATGCAGAGCCTCCTTCGACCGAGGAGGAAAACTCATCTCAGACACGCCGCTGCAGAAATGAAGCGCTCCTCATTCAGATCCACCCGGTCAATATTTACCTGCTGGCCTCAAATCAAATACACTGATATCGAAGTCGTCACACTCAGCGAGGTGGCAAGAAGAAGGAGAGAGAGAGAGAGAGAGAGAGAGAGAGAGAGAGAGAGGAGGTGTGCTGCTCCACACATCTTCAGCCAGGCATCCTGGTCCTGGTCCTGGTCCTGGGCCGGGTCTCGTCTCCTGTCTAACACGGAGCTTAGTTACTCAGCAGATACAGAGTCTGCCTCCAACATTTGGTCCTCTCTGTTTGGACCGCTCACTCTGAGCTCGACTATCTGTCCTCAGCATGTGCTGGCACTGAGCGCGCTCAGTCAGGCTTCAGCGGCTCGAGGTTATTGTAAGACGTGGCTGAGTAAACAGGAAACAAAGACGGATGACGGGCTGCATAAATACATCTTTAAAACATGGAACGGACCCGGCTCCGCTGGTTCTGCTCTGATGTTAACACTGCTACAGTCATCTGTATCTGAGCCTCACTTCAGAACTTTATTCAAACTGATCAGATTTTAAAATATCTGCACTGACTGTATGCACACATATTCTGAACGGAGGCCAGGAGCCAAACCCTGTAAGAAAACCACCTCAGTAGGCTGCTGTGGTCCCTGTTAGACCCTCAGACCTCCTCTGTGTCACGGCGAGGCTCCTCCCCTGCATGGAGCCGTGTGTTGGGATGTTTCCTCGTTGCCTCGGGCTGTGTCTCCTCTCTGTAGTATGGGGGGTTGGGAGGGACAAAAAAAGAGCTCCCTTTGTCCCCTCGGAGCCCCCTGGGTGCCTGCAGGAAGTTCTCAGATATCTGTGGAGATATTGGAGCTTCAGCTGATGTTCAGATTTTACACAAACTGTCGTCTCATCAGGTGTTTCTATCGTTAAAGACACAAAATATTAAAATCATGTTTCCTCTTCTTGTTTTAAGATGAAACGACTTGTAGAAAATTCTTGAAAAAGTAAATGTATGTAGAAACAGCTGCACTGTTGGCCTCTCACGGTTAGTCTGTCTTTTTAATTTTGTGCTGCAGATATTTTACAAAAGAGTTAAAGACAGAAACTCTCCTCATCATCAGAGTTCAACGGTTCTTTTCCATTGTTATTTAACGAGGCGACGTCCTCAGACTTTATAACATTTAACCACCAGAGCCATTAATTCATCAATACAGAGACGATCGTCATGGTGACAAACAAATGAAGAAACTAACTTAGTTTTTAAGTCGTGAAATATTTTTAACTTAAAGTACAATGATAGTTTATTCACAGCAGAACATTCAACCGAGACTTATTTATGATCAATCAATCAATAATCAACCTCAGTACAACCTTTAGACCTGTGTGTGTGTGTGTGTGTGTGTGCGTGTTAACCTAACCTAATTAGAATATGAGTAAATAAAGTCATAAATAATAAAAACACTCAGTTTGATTTCTGCAGATTTAAAAACAAAATTTAGGTTCAGATTAAAAAGGTTAAATAAGTTGATAAAACTTCTCTTCATGGTGGTTCTGGTTCTGGTTCTGGTGGCTCTCCTGTGTGTGAACAGACTCTGAGTGTTCTGGTTCTGGTTCTTTCGGGTCCTCCTCAGTCCGGTTTGCGTTGGAGCTCCTGGGGGCCGTCAGATGAACTGCAGCTTCACACAGATCTGGACGTGGAGGTGGTCTCCTGGTTTTTGTGCGCTGAAGTGTGTGTGTGTTGGAGTGTGTGTGTAGAGTGTGTAGTGTGTGTGGTCGCTGTTCTTTGTGGCTGCATCTGTCTGTCTCCATTGTTTGCAGCACTCCATCTGCTGGCCTCCAGCTCAGCCCCTCCTCCCCCCTCAGACTCTCCCTGCTCATGCATCAAACACCCCCAACCTCCTCCTCCACCTCCTCCACCTCCTCCAGCGTCTGTAGTAAAGCCAGCTGTCCCTTTGCTGTGCTCCGTCCCTCCATCATCAGCTTCAGGACTCTGAAGAACTTTAATTTGAGTTGAGTCGTTGTTTGGTTTCTCTGCTGTAAGTCTTTATCTGTATTTTAACATTTAAATCAACGTTGTTATATCGTGTGTGTGTGCATATGAGACGGAGCAGAAACAGAAAGTTTAACAACAATTTAAAATAACAAACATTTCCTAATTTGTGATGATTTGATTTAAACTGGGTCCTTGAAAGTCTTTAAAAGTTTGAAACTCTGGAATTTGATTTTTTGAACCAGCAGTGTGTTCGTCTTTGTCCTCTCAGTCTGTTTTATTATTATGATGTAATATCAGATGATGAGTACAACGTTTAACAGGCAAAACACAATGGAGGTTGTCAGTGTTTCAGGGTGTTGTCGGTGTTTCAGGGCGTTGTCGGTGTTTCAGGTTGTTGTCTGTGTTTCAGGGTGTTGTCGGTGTTTCAGGTTGTTGTCTGTGTTTCAGGGTGTTGTCGGTGTTTCAGGTTGTTGTCGGTGTTTCAGGGTGTTGTCGGTGTTTCAGGTTGTTGTCGGTGTTTCAGGTTGTTGTCGGTGTTTCAGGGTGTTGTCGGTGTTTCAGGTTGTTGTCGGTGTTTCAGGGTGTTGTTAATGTTTCAGTTTGACGTTTTTTTCTTCACTTCCTGTAACATTGACCATATGTGAGGATATTTCTGACTTTTATTTTGGATTTTTATCCACAGGATGTTACATCATCAGAAAAACATGCTTAACACCTGAATTTCAAAATAAAGGCGTTTGGCCTGTTTGAGTTGTAGACAGCTGCACAGGAGGCAAACCGTCCCCTCTGATTGGTCCATGTCTCTCGTGTGGATGGCTGTAAACCGGCGCTCAGAAACGACCGTTTAACATTTACGACCTTCAGTAAAATGAACGCACAGAGCTGCAGACATGATGAATCGTTTCTTTAGATTAGTCATTTGTCCCTTAAATAACGTTTTATTCCCTCAGTTTAGTAATTCATACCCTCAGATGACTCAGTGTGTCCCTCAGATTAATAATTTGTGCCCTGAAATGACTTCACTTACCCGCCCGGCCTTCCCTCTCTCTGGTGTATCGGCCACGATGAGATCCAAAACCTTGAAGCTGAGAGCCTCCCCAGTGTCACCAGTTTACACAGTCAAACCATCTGTTGTCCTTTAATGGAGCTTTTATTGTCTCTGTCCAAAATTCAAATGAAGCTCCACAGTGAGGACGTGAAGGGGACGAGAGAGTCAGGAATCAGAATTACTGGTGTTAGTGGCTGAATGTAAAAGAAAGTTGAGTATTAAAACGTCTCCTCTGTGAGAACATGGCCGCTCGGCCCGGCTCGGACTCTAACCCTAACGTCCAGCGGCGCTCTTCCTCTGATTATCTGCGAATAGCTGAGCAGAGTTAGGTGATCGGTGGAGGCTGCAGCAGCTCTGTACTTCCCCCTCGACTCTTCACTTAATATAGACTTTGACCTTTCAGACGATTGTCGCTGCAGCCGCCGGTCAATATTCCCTCCGCTCTCTCTCGGCTAATAAACGTCTTCATCAGAGCGGCGGCTCGAGCCACATTCCTCACCGTGATGTTCACATCATCTCCGCTTTGGACGGCCGTTTGCTCCGTCCTTACGTGAACGCTGACGGAGCTCGCCATCGAGGACAGTTTGATTCACCCATTCAGACAGGAAGTCCACGTCCTTTCAGTGTAAAAGCATCAGCTGCCTGCTGGGCCTTCTTCTTCGGCTCTCCTCTGCATGAAAACGTGTTGAGTCTGAATCCAGAGGTCTGATTCAACAGTAACCAATCAGAGGAGGTCCTGAGGTGAGGTCACCCTCCGTCACATGGACAGGTTGAATAAACTTGTCTTTCATCAGCCTCCGTTCATCGGCACGGCGTCGCTCCTGAAAACCAAATTAACAAAGATCGCTGATTGAAATCAGCAGCGACGACGCTGACGATGGCTGCAAACTCAGTTTGTTCTCCAGCTGAAGATAAACGAAGCGGCTGTGATGGCATCAGAGCGTCGATGAAGAGAAATTAGAAATATTTTGTAAGTGATGAGATTTAAAGTGACAAACGGAGAAAGATAAAGATCTCTGAGACGTTCATTCACTGATCAATAAATCGATTGATCGCTGCTCGTGGTCAGCTCAGCTCCAATCACAGTCAAACAGCCTCAGTCAACTTCCTGTTTCCTGTCCTCAGAGATGCTACATGTCGCTGCATGGACCTCCCCGTGTGGCGGCAGGCGAGGGCCTCGGCCCGGGATGAGCCCCCGTCAGAGCGTGGGCAACGGTCCAGCTCGGCCCGGTGTGCCTGTTGATAAGCTGTACGACTGCCAGAGGAGGAGCAGGGTCCAACTGTCTGTCTGTGTTTGTATGAATGTTGAACATTCATACAAATCAATTGATTATTTCCATGATGGATTCATCCGTCGATGATCTTCTCGAATCGATCGGTTGGTTCATGAAATGTCAGAAAATGTTGATGTGACGTCTTCTCTGAAGAGATTATTAAAATGATCCGAACATTTCTAATAACAACACCAGCGCCATTTTTTCTTAAAAGAACAATTCAATGATTGAAAGTTCATTAATTTGATATTTGATAACTAAATGATTAATCAGCTAATTTACAGCCTCAAGGTCCGTTTAGTTCATCCATAGGTGAACGAGTCAAACTCTGATCGGATCCAAAGCTCCAGAACTTTTACTAAATGGACCTTTTGTTCAGACTTTGGCACCGATCGTTCTCTCACCTTGAATCCTCCTTTTCATGTTTCTGATGTAAAATCACGACCACAGCACCTTTTTAAGGCGGTATTTATTATTGAGCTGTTCTTCCGTCACTTGGAGGACAAACTGCAGCGTCCGTCCGTCCGTCCGCCCGCTCAGCTCAGCTCAGCTCAGCTCAGCTCAGCTCCTCTCTGGACTGAGGGGCCTCGGCGGTAAATGGAGTGTAAACAAAGAAAGCGTCTGGCAGCTGCACTGATGGAAATCTGAACAGCTCCTAATGTGTTTTTTTAGCAGCCCCGTTATCTCAAAGGCAACACTATCAAACCCGAGTACATAATGAGTGGATAATCCTGTCCGCTCGCTCGCTCTGGATCTGCAGTAAACAGCGCCGGGCCGACAGATGACCTTAACCGTGGCCGTCAAGCGGCGCCGCATTCTCAATTAAACTGTGCCAGACGAGCGGCGTGTCGAGATGCTCCGATATCAGATCGACTCGAACAGAACGAGACTTTCTAAACTCTGAGAAAGAAAAACTGTTCCTGCACTTCACCTTTTTTTTTACCTGCTTCAGTTTTTCTTTTAGTTTAAAGACAAACTGTTGCTACGCCTCACATCCTTCATACGCCTCGAGGTGAAGCTCAGGGTGCTTTAAGAACTGACAGATCAGATTAAAAATAAAGTTCTAAAGTTCTGTGGTTCTGGTTCTGGGACACAGATGACTGTAGCAGCCCTCACAGTCACTCAGACTGGATCAAACACTCCGCTGCAGCGGCGTCAGACGAGAGAAAGCGTTTGATTGGATGTTTAATTAGTACAGGATGACATCATCAACAGCTTTTTATGCTTTATCAGGAAATGACAAACTCTAAAATACCATGAAGAACACCTGAAGAACACCTGAAGAACACCTGAAGAACACCTGAAGAACACCTGAAGAACACACTTTGTGTCTCATGATTTAAATTGTGGCGTCTCGTGGACAGACTCGTCTTTCAGGTTTGACTTGATGTTTTTTCACGATGTGACTCGTCGGCTCTCGTCGGTGTAGCGATGCGTGTTGCATGCGTCAGAAATCCATTTCCCCTCATCACGGCGTCATTAGAGCGCGGCCGTGAGGATGAAAGGTGAGCGGACTGATGAAAGCCTGCGTCTGATTTAACTCAATACATGACGAGGAAAAGAGCTCGTTAAGACGCGGCCGTTAACACTTGGTCAGTCAGATTGTTGCCATCAGGTGAAGTGTGCTATCTGTGTCACGAAGACGCTGTGACCAAAGTCATCCGCCGTCTGCTGGCTTCATGCTGAGTGTGGTCACGTGTGCACGGCGCGGCGTTCAAAGGTGGAGATCTGGTGATATGTTGAGATTTGGTGCTTTGGAAGTTTGTTTCTGTTGAAGTGAAGTGAAGAGTGATTGTGGTAACGTGTCGTTGTCGAGTTGTTCCTGGTCAGACCTTTTGACCTCGGTGTGGAGACAGACTCGCTCTGTCCGGGAAGTTTTCGTACATTAGACGTCTGCACCTGAGCGGGCCTGTAACGGTCCGTCCAGTCAGACTTCTCGTCTTTGTCCAGTCGATGGACGCGTCGTTACGTTCACGTCACAGCTCCATAAAAGACTTTGTTATATTTTTCAGGATCCTGAAAACAAACTGATCCTGGATTTCTGAGGCTGATATCAACGTTTGAATTATCAGTTTGATGACGTAAATACAAACAGACATGACTGAAACGTGACGTGACCATCGACCGTCACGTGATGATGACATGCTGCAGGACGAACTTCAGACTAGTCTTGGATGCAGTCTTTGCAGACTTCACATGTTTGTAATGGACTTTTTTAAATGATGTTTTCAATAAGATGCAGATTAATTAGTGTGTTCTCTGCTCAGCTTAAATCTCAGTGTAAAGTCGGCGGATCACTGTCAGAGTGTGAGTCTGTTAATCTGTTTATTACCCTCAAAAAAACCTTAATTACTTCGTCATCCGTGTGTTAATTACTTCAGTAACATGTAGCTGTAATGCTAACTGCTGCTAGCCCCACACATGCTCCTCTTTCTCCACCTGAACGTTTGAATCAGACTTCTCTTCTTTGTTTGGCTGATTTATTTGAACCCTCCTGTAGATGTGTATTAGTCATGTGATCAGTCTGTTCATGCTTTCTTTAGCTTGCAGCGTTGATGAATGTCAAAGTCGCGTAGCGTGGTGAGGAGCACACCTGATTTCTCTCTCTCAGTCTGATTCCAGGTGGTTTTAAAAAGGTCCTGGAGCTCCTTGAACGTGGTTATCACGTTCGCTTCATTCACTTTCTCCTCGGCTCTCTCCGGGAGGCCGAGGCTCGGCTCTCCAGCCTGGAGAGGCTTTAAAGGAGTGACCTTTGAGACAATCGGAGCTGCCCCGCCGACACAAAGCGCTGAATGGCGAGTGGTGGCCCCCGGGTCCTCGTGCAGGCGGCTGCTCGGGACGCCTGTGGATTACATTGATCCCTGAAACAACGGAGCCCCGGCATGCTCATTGTTGAGGGGAATTAATAAATAACCACATGTGAATGAATGCAGGAGGCGTTCAGGAGAGGCACGCTTCAATACTGATGCTGCAGAGGAAATCATTCACACCGGTACAGACGTCAGGATCAGGTCTTTGTTTCCAGAGAGGAGGCTTAACCTGGAGGACGCAGAACTACAAGTCTGACCACGACTCCGTTTTTAGTTTGTGGTAACAGTTTGAGGGACCAACTGAACCTGAATGACGATCATCAGACTGTCAGATTTATTTTGGATTTTAAGTTGAAGTTTTGTTGTTTAAATTTGTGATTCATAAATCTGACTTTACATTTACAAAGTTCAAACTGCTCTTAAAATGTGACTAATTATGTCGTTAGCTGGATGAGTCCAGTCGCTCTGGATAAAGTGATAAATCTCGTCGTCGGGCAGATTTGGTCACTGAAGCTCCGCCTCCTCCACAAACCCTCTGAAAACCTTTAAACAGCCAAACTCTTCCAGTCCACCTTAAAGCTGCAGCTGTTTTAAGGAGGACTGCCTGATTAGTGATGCAGCAGGGGGAGCTGTGATGTCACAGAGCTGTGATGTCACAGAGCTGTGATGTCATTCGGTTTGTAAAGTTTAGTGGAGCTGGTCTGGACTTTGTCTGTAAACGCCTCATTCAGCCCCTCCCCTCTGGCTCTGAGTTGCCATGGTTACGGGAGCGCCCTGAAACTTCATAATGTTTTCTTAGTGTGACTGAACAAAGTGATGAACGCAGCCTGACTGAAAAGTTCTGTAGATGGTTGATTATCAGAAGACAAAAACAGTGATCAGCTGTTCAGGTCATCCTGTCGGTCAGGTAGTTAAACTTGATGTCTGCTTTAGAGAACATGGTGATGAGTGGAGTCTGATGTTTCGATGCATTAACAGCTGATCACTGTGCTGAACTCTCAAGATGTTTCTAAATATCAGACATGTCGCTGCACAAACTCCTCCTCCTCCTCCTCCTCCTCCTCCTCCTCCTCCTCTTCCTCCTCCTCTTCCTCCTCCTCTTCCTCCTCCTCTCTTCTCCTCCTCCTCCTCCTCCTCCTCTTCTCCTCCTCTTCCTCCTCTCCTCCTCCTCCTCCTCTTCCTCCTCCCCTCCTCCTCCCTCCTCCTCCTCTTCCTCCTCCTCCTCCTCCTCCTCCTCCTCCTCCTCTTCCTCCTTCTCCTCCTCCTCCCCTCCTCCTTCAGACTCACTGTAGTCCATACAAAGCATAGCGACGAAGCGAGATGAGGCAGGAGCAGAGATGTGGAGTATAAAATGTTAGACAGACAGACAGACAGACCTCTGGGAGGAGTGAGAGGGTAGGACTGTCTGTAGGACTGTCTGTGGGATTTTTGTCTGTAGGACTGTCTGTGGGGACTGTCTGTGAACTTTTGTCTATGCAGGACTGTCACAGCCAGGACTGTCTGTAGGACTGTCTGTGAGACTTTTGTCTGTAGGACTGTCTGTGAGACTGTCACCAGCAGGACTGTTTGTCTGTAGGACTGTCTGTAGGACTGTTTGTCTGTAGAGGACTGTCTGTAGGACTGTCTGTAGGACTGTTTGTCTGTAGGATGTCTAGGACTGTTTGTCATGTACAGAGGACTGTCTGTGGGACTGTTTGTCTGTGGACAAACTTCAAAACAAACCTTCCTTCAACATTTCTGTCACAGATACTCCTGATTACTCTGATTACTCTGAAAGTACTCTGAGATGTTGATGGTGATTGTGGTTTATGTGAGAACAGCAGTGAAATGTGCTCTGTGTACAAATACTGCAAATATACTGCTCTCTGTCTGTCTCTGTCTGTCTGTCTCTGTCTGTCTGTCTCTCTGTCTGTCTGTCTCTGACCTGTCTGTCTCTGTCTGTCTGTCTCTCTGTCTGTCTGTCTCTGCAGCCTGTCATACTCTCTCTGTCTGTGTCTCTCTCTGTCTGTCTCTGGCCTGTCTGTCTCTGACCTGTCTGTCTCTCTCTGTCTGTCTCTCTGACCTGTCTGTCTCTCACCTGTCTGTCTCTGACCTGTCTGTCTCTCTCTGACCTGTCTCTGTCCTGTCTCTCTGCCTCTCTCTGACCTGTCTGACTCTGGCCTGTCTGTCTCACAGCCTGTCTGTCTCTCTGTCTGTCTCCTGCAGAAGCTGGCAGTCAGAGCTTTTGTCCAGTGGGGCGACCAAGCCTCTGTCTCTCCTTAGCCCTCCCGGTCAAACCTCATCATCTCAGTAATTGCGGCTGAGCTCCCATTTCATAGTGACCGCACACATTAACAGTTCAGGCGGCGAGCTGAGCCGCTACAGGCGTCCCCATCAGCCTCCAGGCGGGCGGCGGGGTGGCGTCCTTCGGAGTCCACCACGTTCAGCAGCAGGAGAGCGAGTGCTGCCCCCTCTCAGGTAACACCTCTGACATCACAGCACGAGTGAGGCCAACCACCGTCCAAGTAAAGACAAACATTTCTTTGAGTGTTTTGGGCGATTACACTGACGTCGCGTTCACAAACCAGGTGCGGCTTGTTGGCCTGAGGCGTTGTATTACAGGATTCAGGCCACAGCGCCTCCTCCCCTCTGTATTCAGCACCATCACCTCCATCAGCACAGTCGGGATCAGAGCTTCACGCTCAGCACTGGCAGCCTCCCCACACTGTACTGTGGTACGGCCCCATGGAGGGAGGAGGGAGGAGGGGAGGGAGAGTCGGTACTCGAGGCCCTCAGGCTTCAGCTTTATGATTGATCCCCGACGTCACTTGAGTGGGGTGAAAGATCGAACCACGAGAGGTCGTTTGTCTCCGGACCAAACATCTGGCTTGCCCTGCAGCAATGTGTGGCAGCCTGTTCACATCACGTGCCGCCTCCAGCACATTTCAGCTCCAGATAAAGAACTCTTTTTGGCCTCGTTTGTTTGGACCTTGTTTGGTGTTGGAGGTCTGAGGTTCTGGTGATGGCAGTGATCTCAGTGTCAGTGTTTGATAGACAGGTTTTTGTGGCATGACTGCGTCTTCACGAACCCGGACGGCTGATGTTTTGGTGGAAATGGATGTTTTTTAAATTAACCATGATTGTGTATTTTTATTTAAATGCTCGATGAGTTTAAAGTTTCTGAGTCTGCTCTCTCGGACTCTCTGATTGGCTGATTGCTGTGAGTGGCGTCCTCTGAGTATGAGCGTTTGCTGCGAAATAAAGCTGCCGTGCTTCATCAACGTGTCCTGTGGAGGCTCCACCCTCCCCATCCTGCTCCTCTCTGTGTCCAGCCTCCTGTCGGGCTGTCGGGTGGTGGAGGTGATCAAGATCAGGCAGCAGGATTGTCTCCGAACTCTTTATGGGCGTATTGTTCGGAGAAGTGGCGCTCTCGCCAACTGCCGACCTGGCCGCCCGTCTGCAGGAGTAATAAAAGAAAAACCCTCACAGGCCTCCATCGCCTCCATCAATCGAGTCATAAAGGCTCCAGTAATCAGAGGCCTGTGTGTGGACTGTGAAGTGGAGGTGGAGGAGGTGGAGGAGAACAGATCCCTCAGACCATGAGCCTGGTGAAGATCAATAGGGGGTGTAATGGGATTGTTGTCGCATGGTGTACACACATTAAAGCTGCATTGTTTCAGCTCTTCAGTGAACACACACACACACACACACACACACACACACACACACACACACAGACTTTCTTGACTTCTGTTAACAGTTTAACTTAAAAATGTGAAAAATTAAATGAAGTTTGTGGTCGTTTCACAAGAAAACTGAATCACATTAAGTTGAATTATTCATAAATAAGTTCAGTTTGCAGTTTGCAGACGGAGGTCGTTTCTGCTTTATTAGTTTAAGATCTGAGTTCTTTGGCATTCTTGTCTTTAAGCTGTACGTGTGTCTGGAGGTGCAGAGAGACTGAGTGGGAACCACACATGTGAAATAAATGGAAATGATTTATTATCAGACCAAAATAATAAAAATACAAATAAAGACGGTAGAATTGTAGAGAGCTCCGTGACAAACACTCGTGACCGTAAAGTGGCGTGTAGCTGTAATGATGGAGTGTGTTTATTGTGTGTTGATATGCGACTGTGTTTAGCGGCCGTTAACGCAGCAGAGAGAACAGGTGTGTGCTGCTGCCAGGCCTCTTTCATGGTCCGACTTTATCACTCTTTAAACAGCAGCCAAGGTCGCCGCTGTCCGCCTCGAGTCGTCAGAGCCGGAGGGCCAGTCATGACCACGAGGTTTGATTCCCCCTCAGAGAGCTGCAATACTATGACTTATTATATCTGCTGCTGCAGGAGAATGAACACGGACACATGAGGTGGGGCTACAAGCTCACAGCTGTTTTCAGCTCTGGTCCTGGTCCTGGTCCTGGTTTCAGTGTTTTCATTGGTGCTGTTTGAGGATCCAGGAGTTTGTTTTTACTGGAAGGTTCCAGGAGTTCTTGTGTAGGTTCTAGCAGTGATGGAGAAGGTCAGTAAGTCCATCTGGGAGGAGAAGTTCCTTTGAGTCACTGAGGAGGTTCCAGGTTCCACAGCAGCATGTCAGCGGTCCTGGACAGAGGATTCAGAGGAGTAGGTTCTTGGGTTTCAGAGTACTGAACTGTTCCGTTGATTATGGAGAAGATGTATGAGATCCTGGAGGTCCTTTTCAGTCTAGAAAGTTCTGAGTGGTCTCAGGTGGTTCTCCAAGGCCCCTTTTTAAAATGTTTGAGTGAGTTCATGGGTGATAAGAAGGATGATGAAGGGGGTGTATGAGATCCCAGGAAAGTTGCACTGGTCTTGAGAGCCCCTTAGGTCCTTAATAAACTCCAGAGCTCACAGAAAGTTCTAGTGGTCCTTGAGCTTCTCAGTCCTTTTTGACAATATTGTTCTGAGGGTGGCTAGAGAGGTCTGGAGAGGGTTTTCCAAGGGCTTTATAAAAACATTTTAGACATCTTGAAGAGTTTGGTCCTTGAGGAGGTTCCGGGGCTGCGTGGACCCAAAAATCCCAGAGAGTTCCCAGTGTATAAATGTGTTTCAGTGTTTTCAGGACTCCTTGAACCATTCCGAGAGTCCTTGAGAGAATCTAGTTGTTGTCGTCAGGATTTTGGGGTTTCTGATCTTGAAAAGAGATTCCAGGGTCCTGGAGAACGTTCAGAGTGTTGTGGAGAGTTGTGGGGTACTCCTGATGAATGAGCGGTGCCACGGTAACAGTGTTGTGTTCCTGCTGGTCTGAGTCAGAAGGCAGATTTAATGAACCCTCATTATTATTGATCAGTTTATTAAAGATCATGTGATCATGAATTTAGTATAATTAAACTAAATGTTTATTAAACGTTTTCAAGATAAATATTTAATTTTATTTAATGTGAGCAGCAAATCTCAGATTTAAATGTCTAAATGAATTCATGTTTCGAACGGTTCAATAACTTCACTGCATTGACACTCTGTTTATAAATGCAGAGGTTTGGATCCTGTTTTCAAAGTTCCCTAGTTCTGACCCCGTGTTGTTGCTTGGTGTTGGCCTCAGGTGGTGCCCTCTGCTGGCTGCTGCAGGATCAGCAGCTTCTCATGTTCAATGAGATGACACCTGCAGACCACAGAGAGCGTTTGGATATTCAGTTGTTTCCACGGCTGTGTCGGCGTTCAGGTGACAGGTGTCAGGTCAGATTCAGAATTTGTCGTGCTGTTTGTGGCGGTCAGCAAAAGATAAAAACAAACAAAAAGAGCAAAAGTTCTGAAAACGTTGATCCAAAAGATTTTAATTAAAGGTGTGCCTCGTTAGTTTCTCTCTTCTGCCTGTAAATTTATTTTCTTTCAGTTGTCAGCAGGTGATAATATAAAATATGAAGTAACTTAAAAATCAGTTTTCATTCAGTTCAGTCGAAGCTAAAAATCACATTTATTAATTTTATTTTCAAAACTTTAATACAAACGTTTGTCTGATGTTTCACAGTTTGTGTGACGTCTTCTGATTAATAAACAGAGTGTCATTAAGGCGTATTTAGTCGACTGCTGCGTCTGCACTTCCTCTTCCTCTTCCTCTTCTTCCTGCCACTGTAGTGACAGTGTGGCGACAGCCCACCTTCAACTCTTCATCTCTCTGTAATCCCTCCGATATAGGACAAACTAACTGGCTGATGATGATGATGCTGGATGAAGAGCTTCAAAGCTGCTGTTTCCTCAGTTTATTTTCAATCTTTTAATCATTTCAGAATTATTTTTAGTCTTTCTGTCCCTCCGGAGGAGTGAGAGGCGTCAGTTTGGGGATCATCGTTGTTCGTCTTGCTCAAGTTTCACCTCCGTCCGGACAGCAAAAACCCGACCACACGATGTCCTCGCCTGGTCATGAAGACTTCCTCCAGGATTTTAGTTTGGTTGTATAGTTTGATTTGTTCTGCTACATCTGCATCGATACGGAGGGCTTTGTTTTTGTAGGAAGCCTAGCAGGCTAGATCAGATGTCATGCCACCATCATGTCCTGGATGGAGATCCACCTTTAGAGGAGGTGTCCGAGGAGGCTCCTTCATCACTGACACTTTGACTCAGAACTTCTTCTGGATGTCTGAGCTTCAGGCCTCATCTTCTCCTTCTTCACCATCAGTCAGTCCTCTGAGAACCAGCCAGACTTTACAGGTTCAGAAACTGTTAGCTTAGCATCATCAAGGGTTTAGTTTTCATGTTGTCACTCCTCCACCCTGTGCACTGTTTAAATCCACATCTTTAAACGACGTCCTCGCCCCCCTCCGCTTTATCACAGCAGGTTTGTGAGACTTTGTGTGGGGGTGGAGGAGGTGGAGAGGAGGAGTGGAGGAGGGGATTGTCAGTGTTTGCTGCAGAGCTGTCATCACTGTCTCACCAATGTGAGTATTGACTTTAGTATTTGGAGAGAAAGAAATCATTTTTTTAAAGAAAAACAGGAAATCACTGGTCAAGGTCTGTTCCAGAGCTCACAGCAGAGAGGAGGAGGAGGAGGAGGAGGCCCCTAAAGAGAAGGTGCTTAGGTTGGAGAAAAGAGGGAAGCAATTACGAAAATGAAAGCCCTTGCACTGCAAGAATTTTCATCTCTGCAGTTGCCATGGGAACAGGCCTCGGCCGCCTCCTCCCCCCTCTGCTCGCGCTGCAGCAAAGTACAATGGAACGAAGAGGAGGAGGAGGCAAGGGGTGTTCAGAGGGAGGAGGAGAAACTTTGTGTTTTCTGAGCAGCTGACGAGAAAAAAATGGAGAATCATAAAAACATACGCTTCGTACGTGTCCGCGTTTCCTTCAGGCTGACAGTGGCGTAGATTCATCGTGAAGAAGAGCGAGTCATCGTTTGTCAACCGTCTCGTTAAAATGAAAATGTTTCCACATTTCTGATTACGACATTTCTCTGAGTTAAAGACGTTTAAAAACATTTAAAGTCACCTGAACTTTATTCAGTTTTGTCTTTACAAGCAGTCACAATGCTTCAGAGCTCTGTGCATTCTCTCTAATGTCCAGCAGGGGCGACTCCGCTGTCTGATGTGGTATACAGTCTTATGGAAATAGGTCAACTTCTCAGCTGAATTATTCGTCTCGTTAGTCTTTGAGTTGTCTGAATCTGTCAGCAGCAGTTTGTCTTGAAGACTCCTGGCTCAAACAGACTTCCAGTCTGTAAAAGTCTCAGTCTTCACAACTCTCTGTGTTCAGTCTACAGGACTCTCTGTGTTCAGTCTTTAGTGCGAGACTCTCTGTGTTCAGTCTACAGGACTCTCTGTGTTCAGTCTACAGGACTCTCTGTGTTCAGTCTAGAGACTCTCTGTGTTCAGTCTTTAGTCCCGAGACTCTCTGTGTTCAGTCTTTAGTCTTGAGGACTCTCAGTATTTCAGTCTTTAGTCTGAGACTCTCTGTGTTCAGTCTTTAGTCTTGAGGACTCTCTGTGTTCAGTCTTTGAGTCTTGAGGACTCTCAGGTTCAGACTGATTTCGCCCTGTGTGCTGTCGTAGATCAGCTGACATGCTGAAGGTCAGGCGGCAGTAGCAAAGATAAGGTGAGCTGTGAAGATTGGCGCAACGAAGAGCAGCTCACATATTGATCATCTGATGGCTTGATGTGTATTTATATTCCGTGTTGATTCAAACTAATTTCTCCTCTTCGGAGCTCGACGGCTGCTCAGATTAATAATAAATAATAAAGTGACTGAAATAACGTCAGATTCATTTCCTGTTTGACTCAAAACGTGTTTTTACCCTGTGATGTAGCGATGGTGATGATGATGGCAGCGATGATGATGTCATTGATGATGATGGCGATGATGATGATAATGATGATGATGATGACGATGATGATGTCATTGATGATGATGTGATGACGATGATGACGATGATAGCGATGTGGCGATGATGATAGCGGCGATGATGATGATATGATGATGATAGCGACGATGTGATAGCGGCGATGATGATGGCAGCGATGATGATGTCGTGATGATGATGGCGATGGCCAGCGATGATGATGGCGATGATGATGATGGCGATGTGACGATGACAATGATGGCGGCGGCGGCGATGATGATGTGATGATGATGGCGATGATGATGATGATGGCCCAGCGATGATGATGATGATGATGATGATGATGATGATGATGGCGGCTGATGATGATGATGGCGGTGATGATGATGATGATGGTGATGATGATGATGACAGCGATGATGATGACCGCAATGACGACGACGATGGCGACGATGATGGCGACTATGATGACAGCGATGATGATGGCGATGATGATGATAGTGATGATGGCGGCTGACGATGAGGATGATGGCGATGATGATGATGACGATGTTGGCAGCGGCGCTGATAGCTTGGCGATGATAGCGATGGCGGCGGCGATGATAGCGGCAATGATGGCCCGATAGCGGCGATGATGACGCGGCGGTGGTATTGGTAGCGGCGGTGTGGCGGCGATGATGATGATGGCGGCGGCGATGATGATGACAGCGGCGATAATGGCGGCGGCGTGAGGGCGGCGTGACAGCGATGACAGCAATGATGGCGGCCAGCGACAATGATAGCGACCATGACTAGCGGTGGCGGCGATGGCGGCGACAACGATGGGCGATGATGATGGCGGCGACAGCGATGGGGCGATGATGGTAGCTGATGGCAGCGGCGATGTGGCGGCGATGATGATGATGATGGCGGCGGCGATGGCGGCGATGACAATGGCGATGATGGCGAT
This sequence comes from Protonibea diacanthus, assembly GCA_028641955.1. NCBI lineage: Eukaryota > Metazoa > Chordata > Actinopteri > Sciaenidae > Protonibea > Protonibea diacanthus. The sequence continues at coordinate 18,964,226 of CM053997.1, read as the reverse complement.
GGCGGTGATGGCGGCGGCGGTATTGGCGATGATGATGACGCGACAATAATGGCGGCGGCAGTGAGGATGGCGGCGACAGCGATAGCAACAATGATAGCGGCGACAATGATGATGGCGGCCATGACAGCGGTGGCGGCGATGGCGGCGACAACGATGGGCGATGATGGCGACAACGGCCGGATGATGATGGCGGCGGCGATGGCGATGTTGGCGGCGGCGGCCGATGATGGCCGGCGGCGGCGATGGCGACAACGGCGGTGATGGCGATGGCGGCGGCGATGATGATGATGGCGGCGATGATGGCGATGATGATGGCCGGCGATAATGACAGCGCGGCGATGAGGGCCCGACAACGCGATGACAACGATGATGACGGCGGCAATGATGATGGCAGCCACGACGGTGGCGGTATTGATGATGGCGACAACGATGGCGACCGCGATGATGACAGCGATGGCGGCGGCGATGATCAAACGACAACAGATTTGTGGTTATCAGGACCTTGGAAGGAGCAAGAAGCAACCAGGCAGAGTCATGAGTTTATTAAAAACACATTTTATTAATCTTTAGTGTCATCATGGTCATCAACATTGTCATCGTTATCATCATCGTCAGTCATCTCACAGAGGTAAAAACACGTTTTTGAGTCAAACGGAAATGCGTCTGAAAATTATTTCAGTCACTTTATTATTTATTATTAATCTGAGCAGCCGTCGAGCTCCGAGAGGAGAAACAGTTTGAATCAACTGCAAGTGAATATAAATAATAATATCAAATATCAGATATGATCAATATGTGAGCTGCTCTGTTGTTTCCTCTACAGCTCACCGTACTTTGTTAATGGCGCACGCTCTGACCTTCAGTGATGTCAGCTGATCTCTGACAGCACAGAGTAAACCAGTCTGAACCTGAGTCCTCAAGACAGACTGAACACAGAGAGTCCTCAAGACTAAAGACTGAACACAGAGAGTCCTCGAGACTAAAGATTGAACCCTGAGAGTCCCCAAGACTAAAGACTGAACACAGAGAGTGTCTTGTATTTTAATATCAGATGTTTGATTTAATAAGACTTCAGAGTGTGCCGTACTGACTGTGTGCACCTGAATGCAGCACCTGAATGTGTTTCCTGGTCTAAAGTGTTGCGTTCGTGTGTCTTTCAGATGCTGGGAACTCTCACTGCTGTGCCCATCAAGGTGCCTCAAGTCAGCTCCCTGCACCGGCTGGCAGGACAAGCAGCCACAGTGCTACCTCAGGTAAGTCAGCGTGTACGGTGGCTGTGTGAGGACACACTGCTTTCAAACGTCACATCCTGACTCTGAACCAATCAAAATGAAGAGTGACGATTAAAAGTCAGGTGATCAGGAGTCAGTGTGTGTCTGTAGACGTCCAGCAGGGGGCAGCACAAACCGCCTCATGGACCCTCAGTATAAACACTGACTCCTCTGTCCTCTGATTGGATGACAGGACACACATCAGTAAAAGTGTCAGATTGGATCAAACTTCCAGTTTAACGAGTTTTCAGGGTCAGTTTGAAGTTTTTGGACTTTTTGTTTGTTCCTGCCGTTGAAGCGAGTTCTGGTCTGATCCGACCTTCTTGTCGTCCCCCTTCAGGTCAGGCCAAAGACCCAGATCCCCGACAGCCTCCCCCACAGTCCATGTCAGGAGCTGCAACCGCTCAGCCTGCAGAGGGCGACGGCCGTGGTCAGTCCTAAGAGCCAGGGTCCGACCCTGCCCACCGCCAACAGCACCTTCAGCCCTGACCACCAGCCCAACGGACAGAGTGACACCTCGCCTCCTGACTCCGGCGGCCCCGCCCAGCACGCCTCTGCAGGTCCTGGCGTAGCGTACGCCATCATCGCAGCCTCCCCCGCCACTGGCAACGGGGTGTCCGCCGTCAGCGAGGCCGTCAAGGTGCAGCCACTGCTCTTCAGCGCTGATAACAAGGCTGGTGTCTAAAAACCAGAGACACATTTTAAGATGTCGTGTTTCCTGTTTTGTTCTGACTTCCTGTTTCCTGTCTGTCTCCAGGTGATCATCATCCAGCCTCAGGCACCCAGCAGCACCGACGGCTCTCCGGGAGCTCAGGCCGACGTCCCGTCACAGGAAGTCCAGCCGGCCCCGAAATCCCCGACACAGAAGAAAGACGAGGACCCCGAGGTGAGCGAACAGCTGACCTCATCGAACAGCTGATCCATAAATGAACCAATCAAAACACTGGAAGAAACTTTCAAATGTATTTATTATGAACGACAGAAAGTTTTTTCAAAATTTTTAAACTATAAAAGTTCAAAACAGAAATTGGAAACTTTTTTTTTTATTCATAATTGTTGATTTATTGGTTCAACATTTTACATCTCATAGAAACATTACAGACCTACAGATACTGACAAACATCAACATGCATAAATTCACAAAGCAAGTTCAGCCGATTACAGATGAAGACATTTTCACGTCTGTCCTCATTTTCTGGTCGAGGACGATGCAGAAGTAGCAAGAACCAAAGAGCGTCCACGTAAAGTCTGTTCTCATCATTATTCAACAAATTCTTAAGTTGGATTCTAACTGAAACCTTTCCATCATTTTTTGCATCATTTCGACTCGTTTCACTTCCTGTTGATGCTTCTTTTCCCGCCTGAATAAATATTGACTCTGATTCCAAAGTATCGAACATCAGACGTCTCCATGCATCTCTAATGTAAACAGAGAGGCGTTAGAAAATGATCTCAGCATGTGACCTCGTGCTGTAATGAAACGTCACGCGTCGTCGTCACTGTTCGTCTTCTGAAAACTTTATTTATAGAAACAGGAAACAACGAAAACTTTAATAAAGAAAAAAGTTCATCTTTTAAGACGTGAACTTTTAATTTAAATTTATTAGTTTCCTGAAATGAACAAAAACAGAAAAAGTTTTATTTGAATGTTTGATCACAAACTTTCTTTCTAAATGTTTCATTAAACGTTCCGTAGACGTTAACGAGCGTTCGGATGTTTTTTATTGATTTAACGTTTTTTTCTTTGAATTAGAATCAAAAGTTTCAGGAATCGTCGTCGGTCCGTTCAGCTCGTCTCAGGAGCGTCTTCAGGCTCTAATGACACGATGAGTTGATGAAGCTTCGTCTCGTCTTCCTCGTTAACGTTAACGTCTCCTCTCTCTCTCAGAAAATCGCCTTCATGGTCGCCCTCGGCCTCGTCACCACAGAACACCTGGAAGGTGAGTCTGCACTTCCTGTCCGCCTCGTTCACACGTCTCCTCTTCCATCCTGCTAAAAGAAGAAGACAGGAAGTGATGTCATGACAGTAAAACGTTTCTTTGCTTGTGTCGTGAGCAGAAATCCAGACGAAGCGTCAGGAGAGGAAGAGGCGGAGCACGGCTAACCCCGCCTACAGCGGCATGTTCGAGCCCGAGGTGAGAAAAAAAAAACGAACAAACAAACGGTGAAAGTCGAAGTGTGAAACGATGACTCATCACTTCCTGTTTGTTTACAGCGTAAACGCCTGGCGTCACATTACCTGAACAGCTCGCTCTTCCTGTCAGCACGAGGTAAACACACAACCAATCAGCTCTCACATCAGATTTATGCTAACAGTTTCCCTTTGCTTCCAGTCTTTATGCTAAGCTAACAACACGCTAACTGCTTTGCGTGTGTGTGTGTGTGTGTGTGTGTGTGTGTGTGTGTGTGTGTGTGTGTGTGTGTGTGCGCGCACTAACCTCTGCTCTGCTTCCATTCACATGCTAGACTCTGAGGATTTCTGCTGGAAGGTAGGTCACATGACTGATGATGTCACGCCTCTGCTGTGTGTGAGGTCACGTGATGCTGATGGAGACTAACAGGTGTTCTGTTTGGGTCAGGAGGACGTGGAGCATGACGAGCTCTGCTCCGTCTGTAAGGAGGACGGCGAGCTGCAGCCCTGCCACAACTGCCCCAGAGCCTTCCACCCCAACTGCCTGCACCCGCCCCTCAAAACTCCGCCCAGAGGACCCTGGTACTGCCCCAAGTGCCAGAAGAAGGTACCGAGTCCAGAACATGAACGGGTCCAAACTGAAGTCACTCAGCTGAGTTCTGGTTCTGGTCCAGTAACACTCTGTTCTGCCCTTCAGGTTCTGAACAAAGAAAACATGTCGTGGCCGCAGAACTTCGTTCAGTCGTACGTCACACACAAGACGGGTAAGAACCAGCTGACCGCTTCGTGTGTGTGTGTGTGTGTGTGTGTGTGAGTGAGAGATCACGCTGTTCATACGTGTACTGACGGGGTGTGTGTGTGTGTGTGTGTGTGTGCGCGCAGTGAGGCAGGAGGAGAAGCGACGGCTGCTGAGACGAAACAGCGAGCTGAAGAACGAGTGCGCTCACCTGGAAGAACAAGACGAGAAGCTCAACGACACGCTCAAGGTAAGGAGGAGAACGGTGCCCAACCTGCGGGGCCGGACCCACACAGGGGCCGGCAGAGCTTCCCGGGGGGTCACAATGAGCTGGTCATTGTGTGAGTTAAAATAAATGGATCTGATTGGCCGAGCTACGGACAGGAAGTTGACTCTGTTTCCTGTGTGTGCAGCAATGTATGGACCTGAGAGAGAGACTGCTGGGGCAGCAGAGAGACACGCAGGCGTCGCTCGAGCGCCTCAAAGCGCTCATCAGGCTGATCCAACGCGACCAGCTCATCCAGGTCACCATGACGACCACCGCCACCATCGCCGCCTCCCTGCTCTCCCAGTCCTGGATCAAACCCACCAGCACCGCCGCCGCCACCACCACCACCGCCCCGGGCCCCTCGGCCACGCCCCCGCAGAAGAGCCACGCCCACAGCCAGGACGACGCCAACATCTAGCCCCGCCCTCTCCGTGATGATTTGTTTTGTCTGAATAATTAACCATCGTTTGTCTGACGAACTGAAAAGAGCGTCGATCGTCCACTCGAGTATTTTCGAACACCTCCAGTGCTTACGAGATTTCTTTTTTTAAGTTCTTTTCTATTTATTATTAACGTTCTTGGCCTTAATGTATTTATTACGGAAAGTTAGACGCCGAGCCGCCGGAGCTCGACGCTCCAAAAAGATATTTCCCTTTTTTAAACACAGGTGGAATTATTGTTCTGCATAGAGCGAGAGAGAACGTAGAGTTAGACGTAGTGAAGAAAACGGACGGACGTGAACGGACTGTACAGTGATATATCGAGTAGATGTTTGTTCTCATTCTCCTATGAACAATGTTTGCCATAAGAATTCAGGAAATGTTTCATCGTGTATGTAAACGCATACGAGCCTTCAAACAAAAACAGAGAATAACTTTTTTTCAGTATTAATAGAGTTAAAGTCAAAGAAAAAAGTATTTAAGATAAAAACTACAGAAATTAGCATTTCTAGTGGAGATTTTAGTATTTTCATGCTGATGCCTGTTGATTAATGGAAGTCTGGAGTATTCAAGGGGATCACTGTACATATGTTGTATTATTATCATCACCTTCATCATCGCAGCGTTTTGTTGTTGGTTCAAAGTCACATGAGTGTGAACGATCAGCTGTTTCCTGTCCGACCAACGACGGCGGTTCTGTTCTGTCACAGAGACGGCGAGCGGCGGTCTGTCGGACAGGAAACAGTGTTTGTTCGGCCGCTGTGATTGGTCCATTCACTCCCCTTTAACCAGTATAGAAAATATGCCAAAAACTTTTCTTTGTTTTTGTACTGGATCGTCATCTTCGATAATGTGCTTTGTTTTCGCCTCTTTTATATTTTTCGCTTTGGAGCTTTTTTTTTACTCGTGTTTTCTGAACGTTTTCTGAACGTTTTCACAGTGACGAGCCTGTTAGTCTGACAGATGAACACTGCCTCAAGTACAAATCCTTTCAATCCAGGGTTTTTCGTCTTTGTTGCGTCATTTTCTAGACACCAGTCAATCAGAAACGGGACAGCTCCGTCAAACTGCAACAACACTTTTTGACTGTCGGCGGACCCGTCCGGTCCAGCTCGGCCCACTTGTCTCACTAGTCTTCCTGCTGGTCCAGAAAGGTTCAGTTCAAGTGTTAAATAGATTTAGTCCATTGTTTATTAATTTATCATTCTGTACTCACCACACAGTCGAGGTGCAGCTCTCTGCTACCTGTTAATGCACAAACATGAACAAATGAATAATCCAGAAAAAAAATGCCTTTATCAGAAGAAAAAGAGTTAGTGAGGTTCTACCTGCGAAGAGGTGGTTTTTATTTCCTTTGAATCATATCAGGTCACCTGTGTTTGGGCTCTGCAGCATCAAAGATGCTCAGAGGCTCCTTAATGTTGGACAAGCATCATCGTACGGCACAAAATCTAACAAATCTAGCAGCGCGTCGGCGGCTTCAGTGGCAAGTTTGAAGGAAAAACAGACGAGCAATACGACATCACAACTGTTTAACGACGCCATCGATCCCGAAGCAAGTTCATTCAAACCACCACGGGCCTCGGCCCGCGTCTGAGCGCCTCGACGCCGTCCATCGTACAAATGTTGATAACCGAGCACGCTCACAGCGCTAAAGGTTTGTTTGAAGCAGATTGAGGCCTCGAGTCAGTCTGAACTTTTCATCCAGACGAACAAGAAAACTCCAGTTTGTACTCGAGTACAGCTGAAAATCAGGCGTGAAACTAACGAGAGAAGAAGAAGAAGAAGAAGAAGAAGAAGAAGAGGAATACTCGATGCAGATTCACAGTTTTCACGCAGCGAGCGCTGAGCGCTCAACTCGCTCGCAGGTTGAACTCGGTACGCTCAGTACTGTTCACACTGAGCCAAATGCACACGTTATGTTTAGATATTTATATTTAATGCGCTTTAGTCAGAGCACAGAGTCTGGCTGCTGTCTGAGGTCGTTCACTCGTTCTGTCCCTCAGACTCTCAGCAGAGGTGGGCTGTTCAGTTAATTCACCATCAGAGGAGATTTAATGAGATGCATCATAATCTGAGTGGTTCACTGCCTCCTGCAAACATTCTCAAGTCTGTTCTCTCCTTTAAATCCATGAACAGTTATTTTTACCGACTGTTTCCATTTTATTCCATCACACACGCCTGAAGAGTCTCATTCAGGTCAAAGTATCTGTTCTCGTCAACTGGACTCACCTTTCCCAGGTGTCCATGACGACCCACCGGTGTCCATGACGACCCACCTGGCTGCAGTCAGTCAGAAGTGAAGAAGCCTTTTCGTCTTTGCAGTTTTCTACGATGACAGAAACATAACGGAGGCGGTCAGCCATCCTCGTCCTGATGTAGCCGTTCATATTTAACATGATTAGATCAAACATGGAAGCTGAGCACAGTCGACCTTCACGAGCAGCAGAACGCGTCCAGGCTCCGTCTCTGTGGGATGAACAGCAGATATGCATTAACATTCTAACGTTGTACCTAACTTGCCTTTATAAACGAATAAAATCATGATCAGCGTGTACAGAATGTACCATGTGATGCATATCGAGTCCTCACCTGAGCCTCCAGGTGGACAGGAAACCAGATGGAAACCATATCAGCGCAGCGTGCCGCGTCGACCCTGCCTAACCCCGCCCCCCCGAAAAAAACAAACGCACCCCTCCATCCCCGAACGTCTTCATCCGTTTCTAGAAATCTTCTCCGGGAGAAACTGTGCAGTGCTTAAACAGATCTATTTTAATACACGACACAACATTTGAACAAATAAGAAAAAAAGTTCGAACATTTTTATATTCTTTTATCAAGGAGCAAAAAAAGAAACAGAACATTGGGATTTTCTATTGTTTGCCAGTTCTGCATTCTGACTTCTAGCTTGCAACGTTCGATGTATTATTTTGCCACGAGGAGGCGACGACACGTTTAGATGGAAATGAAAATGTGTGTTGGCTGTTGAAGTAGAAGTTTTCTTTGTCATTAAGGGGACTGTCCAGTGGATAGTGTGTATAGGAAAGTGTTTGTCTTAAATATGCCAATGTAGTTTTTTCTTCTTTATGATGCATTAAAAAAGTTGATCGATGGACGTTGGTAAATGATTCAAGAGTAGTCTCACTTTTTTGTACCAAGTTCTTACGAAAAATGGAATCATTAATAAACAAAATTCAAGAACAAAAAGTTTGATGCACGTGTCTGTTTTCATGTGGAGTCAGAAAATCCAGAATCATGTTCATAACGTTCAATGAGGTTTTTTATTTCTGTTTTCACATTTATAAACTTTAATTATACTGATTCAAACAAAAGTGATTAAAACATAAATTAGCGTTTTTTTAACGTTAGTTAAACGTGTAACAAATGTTTGTAACAGGTTTCAGGACATTTGGTGTCAATTTTTTCTGAATCTCAAAATTAAAAAAATGAAAATCTGAATATGAATCCATCCTGACTGACATGAAGCATGTCCAATCAGATGTTTGTATTGAATATTATTTGTAATATTTGTGTCACTTGTCAGTGAACTGAGAGGAAGCAGCTCTCATACATAATATTTAACGTCAATATATAAAGCACGTTCACAATCCAAACATTACAGCTTTAAAATATTCAGTATAAAGATAATCTGTGAATCGTGTCTGTTACTGCAGCTGACTGACGTTTGTTTATTCGACCTCAGCGTCTCTTCACGTTTCACTGAATGAAAACATGTTTCCACTTAAAAAAGTTTTTTACAATAAAAATGATCAAAAAATATAAAACCATGTTACGTGTTAAAAACAAGCGTTTTGTGAACATTTAATAAACGTTTGTGAGCAGATTGTTAATGTTAACCAGTAAGACCTTTAATTATTCAAACTGTTTATTAAATAAACTGCTCTGCTTTAAAACATGATACTTCTTATTTAAATATTCATGTAGTAATCATCCGTCCAGCTGATTCATGTTACCTGAACTTAATACTGTTTCCTGTGTGCAAAGCTCACATTCTGTCCTGAAGGTGGCGCTAAGACAAAAGCTCAGAGTCTAGAACAGTGTTGACAGAGTGAAGGTTCATCCTCTGGAGAGCGGCACACTTTCAGATCCAGATGAAACGTCAAAGTTTGAGGAATAAAAGTTCAAAAAAAACTTCAGCAGTGCTCCAAAACAAGACGGCTCACTCCCAGAGGATGAGACCACGAGGTGATGAGGTGCAGGATCAGGTGTTACCTGTGCAGGTTCAGGGCATCACCTGTGCAGGTGGGCAGCGGGATCCGAACACGGTGTGGAAATGTTCGATGAGGATCTCGGTGAAGATGTTGATCGGGGTCAGAGCGCTCAGAGAGATCGAACCACGACGAGGCCAGACCAGGTTCACCCCAAACACACAGGCCAGGTTAGACGGACTCATCTTGTTCACGATGCTCTCCTGAGACACCTGATGGAGATCACATGACTCACATGATCACATGACTCACATGATCACATGACTCATACATGATCACGACTCACATGATCACATGACTCATACATGATCACATGACTCATACATGATCACATGACTCATACATGATCACATGACTCATACATGATCACATGAACTCATTTCACTGATTTTAGTGACACTGAAAAATCACAACAAACTGATTTATACGTCATGTTTCTTTAAATGTTTCTCAAGTTTAGTAAAGATGTGATACATTATTATGTATATATTTTATATATTTCCATGGCGACTGTGACGATCTGATTAAACTTTGGTTTGTTTGTCTGGTCTCAAAGGTTTTTTGTTAAACGTCGTGGCGTGCAGATTAGAGACGCACCGTGTGGAGGAAGCACAGCAGGAACTTTGTGACGATGAAATGATGCTCAGGAAGACTTTCAACGATCTGCTTACAGCGGCTGACCCTCAGACTGCTCTCCACGTCTGACACAAAACAACAAAACAAACAGGTTTCAAACAGTCTGTCAGAACAGTTCCCGCACGATGTAATCAGATTACTCCTCGTGGACTCACTGAGGATCTCCTGGACCTGGCTGTAGACTCTGAAGGTGAGCAGCGGTTCAGGAAGTTCTCTGAGGAACGTCTTGAGGATCACAGCGGGAACGTGGACGTCAGCGTACTCATCAAAGTTCACAGGTTTCCCTGAACACGTTCAAACAACACAACATCTCTGTTAACGCCGGTTTCCATGGAGACCGTTACCTTGTCTTGTTCAGAGATGATCGAGTCGAGCGTCTCCAACATCTGCAACAATCTGACGACGCTCACCGAGGTTGTAAAGCTTCTGAACGTCTTTGATGAGCTGAACACGAGCTGATCGTCTGAAGATGCCCTCAGTCCT
>CM053997.1:18859032-18951532 GCA_028641955.1 Protonibea diacanthus | reverse complement strand
ACACAGCGCCGCTCTGATAGCAGACAGGAAGTGATGCGACCTGATCAGAACTAAACGTTCAAACAGATTTAACAAGGATTTCAGCAGAACTTCAAAATAAAAGTTTTAGCTGACAAACACGAGCTTTAATTTAACGTTTGTTCTTTTTTCTGCTTCCTGTTCGACTCGACACGACACTCAGATGAAAACATCAACGAATGTTTTTAACTCACCGATTTCTGCCAGCTGATCCAGATCTGAAGCTGAAGTCATCTCTGATCCATCAACAATGAAGCACACAAATCAATAATCAATATGAGAAACTGACACTCAGGAGAAAGTAATAGATTACATTCAAACAGGATCCAGATCATTTCAGTCAGCGGCGCCCAGACTTCTTTTAAAGAGGGCCACACGTGACAGAGCGGAGATGACAAACAGACGCACTGTAACGATTTCAGTCTGAACCAATCAGACGTGACCTGACAGCAGTTTGTCTTCAAGCTTCACCTGCTTCATCAGGTAACAATAAACAGTCACACAGTATCTGACAGCAGGTCAGAAATAACATTAGAAACATGAAGCTGAGGGCCGGGACTGGGCCCCGGGCCAGACTTTGGACATCCCTGCATTAAAGTGATGAGCACCTGAACGCATCAATAATTCTAATTAAATATTAAATTCATGAACTGAACTTTGACTTGTAATAGAGTACTTGTACTCTGTGGTACTTTTACTTCAGTAAAACATCTGAGTACTTCAGTTTATCAGATGTTATGCTAATTAGTGACGTATGAAACAAAGACAATAAAGGTCAGATGATTAAATAATCTATGAATATTAATTAGTCAAACTGTGACGCAGCAGTTTAACATCAGCAGTGAAAGTTAGCCTGTTAGCCTGTTAGCTCGCAGGTAAGAAGCTGTAATTAGCGACACCTGAGCAGCTTCACCGACCAAGAAAAGTTTGTTTGTGAGCCGAGCCGAGCCGAGCCGAGCCAAACAGGTTTAACACTCATCAGACACGTTCATTAAAGTTCGGATAGGTCCATTAAAGAGACGTGAAGCAGGTAAAGTCTCACCTGTGTCCGTGAAATGAGACGAACGTTCATAAATCCGCCATCAAACAGGTAACAAGGAAACAAGGTAACAAGGTGACATCGATCCAAACTTCCTCGACCAACCAACGGCTGGCAGGACCACTGCGCATGCTCAGTCCAGACTCCTGTAAGGAGGCTCAGGATGGCAAAATGAGTCAATTAAAAAATGAAAGTATGAAGAGCGCGAGTGTAAACATCCTGTCAGACTCAAAGACTGGAGAGTCACGTGATCAGTTTAAACTCAGTTCATGTTCATAAAAACACAAAAATAAAGTTTTAGGATCTTTACTGAGTCAGATTGTTCAAATAAAATATAAACAGTTAATAAATTATGCATGAATTAAACTACACATCAGTAACTGTAGTTATTTTATTTGAATTAAGATATTTCAATTTAATCACTTTTCCATCACTGAGTAAAATGATATATAAATATACATATTTATATTTGTTTGTATCTGTACACAGAGTTTCATCTTTATATTTACCTTTCTGTGTTCATGTTGATATCATACGGTGCAGTATTAGTACAGTATTAGTACTTGTACTGCAGTAAATGATGATTTTGTTCTTCTTTGTGTCTCCGTCCAGGTTTTGTCATTCAGACTTCGTCTCGGCTGCAGCTGACAGACGCAGTGAAGCGTTCAGCTCACCTGAAGATCCTCAAGATCAGACAGACAGACAGACAGTCAGACAGACAGTCAGACAGACAGACAGACAGACAGACAGTCAGACAGACAGTCAGACAGACAGACAGACAGACAGACAGACAGACAGACAGTCAGACAGACAGACAGACAGACAGACAGACAGACAGACAGACAGACAGTCAGACAGACAGTCAGACAGACAGTCAGACAGACAGACAGACAGACAGTCAGACAGACAGTCAGACAGACAGTCAGACAGACAGACACAGGCAGACAGACAGTCAGACAGACAGTCAGACAGTCAGACAGACAGACAGACAGACAGACAGTCAGACAGACAGTCAGACAGACAGACACAGGCAGACAGACAGACAGTCAGACAGACAGTCAGACAGACAGACAGACAGACAGACAGACAGACAGACAGACAGTCAGACAGACAGACAGTCAGTCAGACAGTCAGACAGACAGTCAGACAGACAGACAGTCAGTCAGACAGTCAGACAGACAGTCAGACAGACAGACACAGGCAGACAGACAGACAGATAGACAGTCAGTCAGTGTGTCAGGTGAATCTTCAGCTGCATTTAAGGTGGATTTTCTCTTAAGGAGGTGAGAATCATGTGACTCTGTTTATGTTATATTCATGTTCATGTGTTTATTCATGTTCATGTTTTGTATCGTCCCGTCTGTTATTTGACTTCTGACCTTCACTGTCAAAATAAAAACTGTTTCCTGTCATCAGACCGCTGTAAAGAAGTGAAATCCTGACATCTGCTGGAGCCTCCAGGCACTGCAGCCGCAGATCACATCCTGAATATTATTTAATACAATGATGGAAAAAAATCACAAAGAAAATATAATTTAAACATCATCAAGTTTTCCAGTTATCAGATCAGAACCAGAACCACAGACTACGTCCAGGTTTTAGACAGTCTGCGGGGACGTCACAGAGATTACGTCCAGGTTTTAGACAGTCTGTGGGGACGTCACAGAGACTACATCCAGGTTTTAGACAGTCTGTGGGGACGTCACAGAGACTACATCCAGGTTTTAGACAGTCTGTGGGGACGTCACAGAGACTACGTCCAGGTTTTAGACAGTCTGCGGGGACGTCTCAGAGACTACATCCAGGTTTTAGACAGTCTGCGGGGGTGTCTCAGAGACTACGTCCAGGTTTTAGATAGTCTTTGTGAATCTGTCTGAAGAAAACTGGGTTTAAATTTTAATGTGGCGCCGAGCAGACTGCAGACTCTCTCTGTTCTTGGAAAGACGTCCTGGGGGGAAGATTTACTCACAAACAAATTTGTATGCAAAGCCGACACAAACTGTGGGGGGAGTTTCAGGACTCTTCAAGAGTCTTTGTCTTCAGTCGGAGCCAGCGGCGTTACAGAGACAAACAAAGAGACAGAAGGGACGTGAAGAAAGACACCAACACTGAAAGTCAAACATGATGTCGTGTGAACGAGGAAATGAAGCTTCTCTTTATCTGAACATCGTCGATTACTTTATTATCTGAAGACAGCTCGTCTTGTTATCCTGATGAGCTCCTCAGGGTACGACACCGGGCCCACTGACAGCAGCATCACTCTGGACTGGGTCATCCGAGCCGTCCCTTCGACTCATGTACTGGACATTAGCTTCTGTTAATACTGTGGCATTCTTATTGTTGAAAACTTTTAATAAATAATAAAAATATGTTCAGTTTGGAGTCCTTACTGCAGCGACCTGTGTGATTCCACCTCGTCCATCTTCAAATAAAATAAAAATAAAAAATACTGAGTTCACATAAAACCAAGAAAAGAAGGTGAAGAAGCTGAAACAGAGAGCGTCAAATGATTCATGAATTATAAAATCTGTTGCAGATTTACTTGTTTCATAATAACAGTGAAACATTGAGCTGGTCCTGTGCTAAAAAATAAGATTTGTTGAAGATTCTTGTTGTAGATTTTCATGATGACAGATTCTATTTCTGTCCTCGCTGCAATAAAACTGAAATATTCCTCTTTCTTTCTGGTGACTCTCTTGATCCCTCTGAAGGACCCGCCGCTGGTCCCCGGACCTCAGATTGACAAACCGTGTTCTAAATATACTCCAGATTATCCGTGTGTCCGTGTTCAGTGTTTATCAGCCCAGCACAGAAAGCAGTTCAGTCCTGTGGCTCATTGTATGTATCCATGATAAACACACGTTTCAGTGCACGAATAAAACATACACACACACACACACACACACACACACACACACACACAGTAAGCCGTGCACTGAAAAGGCTGGTTTTGATTCGTTATTTTGTGATTATGCAAATGAGGAGAGTACATGGGGAGGATGTGACCCAAATATGAAGAATAGTGATGAGCTTAATCACAGCTGCACGCTCGACACCTCCACACGCTGTTTGACTGAGAATATACGAGAGGAGAGATTATTAATAACAAACAGAGTTCAGCTTCACGCAGAATCATCTCTGACTTTCAGACAGTCAGATGAACAGGAGGCATCATGACTGACAGATCAATCTGCTGCTGGAGAACATGAGCAGATGATCTGTGCCACAGCTCACTGCTCAGCTCCATGTGTCCTCCTGCAGGAGTTAGCATCATCATCACGTTAGCTAGTGAACTTTTTAAAGTTATGAGTCGACCACCAACATTTACACACACACACACACACACACACACACACACACACGTCACCTTTTAAGATCTTTGTAGTCCATACACACGACAGGACGACAATAACAATGTCAACCACTTGGAGACAGACAGGCAGACAGACAGGCAGGCAGGCAGACAGACAGACAGACAGACAGACGCGTTCTATAAATAGAGACGGGTGGAGCGATGAGGGCTTCAGGCGACGTTCACACTGAAGGATGGAGATGTTTGCTCTGGCTCACATCATCCACCATGATCTCACTGGAGAGACGAGCAGCCATCCAACCATTCCTCCATCCATGGAAGCATCCATCCATTCAAATACTCATCCACCCGTCCATCCATCCAACTGTAACGCTACAAAAACATTAAAAGAACACTGTATCTACATGTTCCAAACAAACATTTATTCATACATCCGTCCACAGAGAGAACATCCATCATCCACCATGTGTTCATCAAGACCAGTAAACACACAGGTCACCACATACTGTGCTGCTAATTAGACTAATTAATATTATATAATTTGTACCACAGTGAAGCTTTTATTAAATGTGTTTTTAAGTGTTTAAGATTTAGTTTCTGTTTGGAAGCCGCTCACATCCTTCCCGGTGCAAAGGAGAAACTTCAGCGTCCACAGAACATGTAAAGAAAACACTTTATTTACTGTGTGACGCTTTTGATGTGAAGTTTGACCCCGGCTTCCTCTCCTTCCTGTTCTGGTTCTGTTCTGGGGTTCTGGGTCGGTACCTGTCATGCCGTCCTGTGCTGCAGCTCGGCAGCCAGCAGATGTCAACGTTGCAGCAGACGCTCCGTGTTGTCGTGTCGCAGAGAGCTGCAGGAGGTTAAACCTGAGGAACACTGAGACTATCAGAGATCTCTGAGACTGACTGAGCGAGTCTTTATCTGTTTCCAGAGCACGAACACGTCTGAATACTCCTGCCGCACAGCTGGCAGCAGCTCTGTGTGTCCAATGTTACATTTCTAAGGAGCACACTGCAGGTTGGACATGTTTTAAGATGGAAAGAGATATTCTGAATTCATTTAGTGCCTCACTGTGTTCCATCATCTGAGGTTAAAATCAACCTGCAGCATGTCCACAAGAAGAAATTACACATTCTTCCTCTCATTAATAAGAAGTTGAGCTATAAACAATCAAACACATCTTTATTTACACTCTCATTATCGTTATTATAATAATCATTTTCTATTTATCACAAATAGAATAAAAACAGCCGAACAGAAACTCATTAATGAAAGAATGTATAAAGAAATGAACAAATAAATTATCCAGAACTGAAATAAAAATTCAGTTAATTTATTGAATTAAAATCAGGTGGTTAAAAAAATAAGACTTAAGTTCACATGAGGTTTATTTACAGCCCAAAACAGACAAACTAAACCTGGTGGTGGAGTGAGGGGGTTACAGTCAACAACTACCCCACTGCATGACACTGAATCCTGCACACTGATCCTTTAAGGCAGAATGTAAGAGCAGAAACAGATCGGACACCAACAGCTCCAAACTGAGGCTGCTGAGCCCGATCACATAGCTCCGGTTCTGGCACGACAGCAGCTTTGCACCCCGGGCCTGTCCTCCTCTCCTCTTCTTCCTCCCGGTGGTCCAAACCTCCTGTGGAACAAACACTAACACTCCCCGGTGCAGCCTGGCTAACGAACTGAGCTAACAGCAGCTAATGATAAAATCTGATCCAGTTTCAGCAGAATCAGTGAAATAGTTGGTGCTGTGTGAGCGGTCCATACGTCGGTGGTTTCCTGCTAACAGGCTAACAGCAGTGTTCATATAGCGCGCTGTAGCAGCGGCTCAGTGATCACTTGTAATCAGCCGTCTTGTTGTTCGGTGTTAAATGTTTGGAGAGCTCCTCTGACCTCTGACAGGGACAATCAGCTGAAGAGCCGAGCGGCCGGCCCCTCGGCTCCAGCAGCCAATTTAAAGCCGTGAGCGGCGGCAGCGGCTCCCCCGGCCTGCCGCTCCGCATTACAGACCTTAATTGATTTTCCATTGTAATCTTCAAGGTCTGGATGACATTCTGGATGCAGCAGCTCGGTGTGAACACTCTCACCCTCCCACTGCCAATTAATACATGTTTCTCTGCGGTGCTGCACCACCAGGGCGGAGGATTGGTGCCACTCAGCAGCATGAAGGTTGGAGGGTTTGAATCCTCGAAGCTGGTTATGAGTATTAGGACCTGATGGAGGAGCTGGAGGACAGATCAGAGACGCTGAAACGTTGTTGAAGCGTTGTGGAGTTGTTGGCCGACAGTCGGCAGGCGGTCAGATCACAAACACACATCAGACTAACATCAGACACAGGTGTCCTCAATGACCCACAGGTGTCCGCAATGACCCACAGGTGTCCTCAATGACCCACAGGTGTCCGCAATGACCCACAGGTGTCAACAAATGCCTCAATATACAAGTGTAAGTTGTATATATGTTTTTATATTTTGGCAGTCAGACGTTGGTTGCTGATGCTCTGCATGGTTACAGAGAAGTGGGGACTGTGTTCAGTGGTGAATTAATCCACATTTGGTGCTCTCATGAGTATTCATGTATGATAATGAAGTGTGGCTCATCGATGTGTTTTTAATGGAGCTCTGTGGCACCACAGAAGAAGAAGAAGAAGAAGAAGAAGAAGAAGAAGAAGATATATCAGACGGTTCACATTTCAATCATGAAGGAGTGTTTATTGATGGTTTGGTGAACCGAGGAGAACACATGATCACACCGCGGCGGATCAAAGACGATCAGATTCTGAACACCGGTGTCGTGTTTCTCATCGATCCTCCTCTGTGAAGCTCTTCCTCAGGACGCACATTAAATATTCACATCGATCAAATGTCGTGTGACTCTGACTGAAGGATTCATCAACCTGACTTAACACAGCGTTCTCTGATGAACCGTTAAGGAGCCTGTTGAGTTTAACTGATCCCCACACAAAACGACGTCAAGGCTGCAGATTATAGCAACGTGATGTCAGATGTCCCGAGAAGGCTTCAGGACACGCTGATCAGAGTGAAAGCCGTGCAGTCTTTATCACAGAGATCACAGAGGAAGACGAAGGAAGAATCGACTGCAGAGCCACCTGAGTCATCATCGCACAGACTGCTCAGGAATCTCCCACATGGATCCATCACAGCTCAGAGGACAGACGAAAGTTTTATAATGGCTCAGATAGTCTTTGTCCTGGAAACTGAATTCCTCATATAACATTAAGGACACCCGTGGGTCGTTGAGGACACCCGTGGGTCGTTGAGGACACCCGTGGGTCGTTGAGGACACCCGTGGGTCGTTGAGGACACCTGTGGGTTGTGGGACTTGAGACATAAGTGTGTGGACAGTGTGAACATGCTCAACATAGAAGTGTGGAAGGACGAGGACAGAGACACAGTGATTGTCGTGGAGCTGCTCGTGTTTGTTGATGAATGTGGATTATTTTTCTTGCTCTTGTTTGAAGCTCGGTTGGATTAAATCTTATCGTGAAGGGTTCGTTGGGCTTCGGGGAGAGGGCGGATGGTGTCACCACCCAAACGTAAACTGTTCACACGTTCACAGATAAAGTTTGTTTAGTCTGATGTTTGTTTGTGATCTGACCGCCTGCTGACTGTCGGCCAACGACTCCACAACGCTTTGATAACGTTATATTAACTTATTACATCAACATGAGAAACATGAAAAACTCCTTTAACATGAAAATATAAGTGATGGAATGTAACTTTTATTTATTTATTATTTATATTGAATTTTCCATCCACTTCCTGTTATCTGCAGCTCGCATATGGTCATTGTTCTTTGGGAGAGAGCGATGGTAATCCAGAGGCATGCTGGGAGAACGTTTCCATAAATCACAGCGACATCTTTAAATGGACAAAAGGCTATCGCCATAGAAACAACTGTTTCATCTGTCCAGCCTGAAGGCGGCCATGATGAGTGTGTGTGTGTGTGTGTGTGGTTTCGTTCATTTTGACCCATTCCTGTGTGAACATGAATACAGATGGAGGTTTGGTTAAATGTCTCCTGTTCAGGTTCAGACCTGGACGTAGTCTCTGTGACGTCCCCGCAGACTGTCTAAAACCTGGACGTAGTCTCTGTGACGTCCCCGCAGACTGTCTAAAACCTGGACGTAGTCTCTGTGATGTCCCCGCAGACTGTCTAAAACCTGGACGTAGTCTCTGTGACGTCCCTGCAGACGTATTCAGAGAGAATCTCCCTCCACTGATCAGTAAAGTATAGTTTATTGGTTTACATATCTTTGTAACTCTAACGTGAGGCCCCCCGGTGTTACGGCCCTGCTCTCTCGCTCTTGATAAATGAAGTCAGCAGTCTCTTGTCTTGGAAAGGGCGGCAGCCATCTCTTCTTATCTTTGCTCAGCAGCCTGTTCAACATTTTCAACATCAGTCAGAAAGTGAAATCCCACCACGACCCGCCGCGTGCCGTTCACCATCCACCTCCAGAGGATTACCCTGCAGATTAAAGACAGTATTGTCTGACATCAGTTAGCAGCAGTGAGGTTTGTTCTCCTGGTGTGACCGACTGAATGCGAATGAATGTTTCCACGGAGATAAATGTCCTGGATGTGTGTGACTTAGACCAGATGTGTCGATCCAGCTGTTTGCAAACACACAGAATAATTCATATCATCTGTGAGACACATTTCA
The DNA here is from genome assembly GCA_028641955.1 of Protonibea diacanthus. Lineage (NCBI taxonomy): Eukaryota > Metazoa > Chordata > Actinopteri > Sciaenidae > Protonibea > Protonibea diacanthus. The sequence continues at coordinate 18,942,467 of CM053997.1, read as the reverse complement.
AGCTGTGACACAGGTGAACGTTTCCTGATATCTGATCTACAGGAGAAGACTCCCTGAACAAACGACTCTTTGTTAGCAGCAGAATTAATTACAACAAAACAATGAGTTGAAGCACTCGAGGCGTGAACATGACCGAGCAGTGCGGAGGAAAAATGAAACTACAGATATGTTGATATGTTTACCTCGAGTTCTGTCTGCACAGGAATCATTTATTAAAGAAACATCTCAGATAAATTTAAGCTAAGTGTTGCTACGTTAACATGAAGAAAGAGTGCATTTATGGTTAGCACTTTTGCTAATTTATGTTGATTAAACTGGACGACTGTACGCTTTAAATTCTTCTAAATAACACAATATACAATATAATATAAAGTTATTGTGGAGGGGGCGTGGTGCCTCAGCTGAGGGGAGATGATGAGCTCACCTGCACAGGTTACCTAATCACTCTCCCCTTTATCTGTAGTGCTGGACGGGCAGTCTGACCTGAGACAGACAGCAGAAGCCTGCGAACGTGTTGCCCCAACTAATGAACCCAACCTGATGAACAGACATCAGTCTGAGAGAAGCTCGCTGGCAGCAGATCTGTTGCAGTTATAATACAACAGATTCAAATACAGATTTGATAAAACACGTTTCATATCAGAGCGTTTGACTGCTTTAATAATCGTTATGTAGGCCAGCGCCCGGTGTGTCCTGGATATTGTGTTTGAAGAACACGGAGGGAAATTGAGAACAAAAGCCCGGGAGGATTTCTCCCTCACCAACACCCAGAGAGGAAATTCATCTGTCAGTCAAATGTGGGCAGGAGAAGCGGACTAACGGCGTCCTCGCCGCCGTTAGTCCGCTTCTCCTGCCCACATTGTTTGGTTGACGGCTCTCAGCACGCTGTCAGGTTTGTTTGGGGAACGTTACTTCTCAGTTTATGGCAGATTTAACAATCGTGCCCAGATCTGCAGACTCATCAGGCTGCAGGACGACGCCAAGATAAATAAAATATGTAGGACGGCTGCCAGAAGTGTTGCAGATGGCGACAGTGTAGTAGAAGAAGAAATATGACCCTTCATTACATCATCTTCTTCTTCTTCTTCCTGTATTTCGAGGTCATCTCCCAGCGTCATCCTCATTCCTAATTTGCATTTCCCTAAGTTTTGCCGTACCCACTCCCCGCCTCGTGTATTTTCATACTTAAATGTTGGCAGGTATGAGTTCATTTTCCATGACCGCTTAATCTCATCAGGGTCGCGGGGGGTTGGATCCAATCCCAGCTGACAGTGGGTGCTCTGGACGGGCCTCGAATTCATCACGGGAGCTGACACACTGAGACAAACAACCATTCACACCTAATTTAGAGTCACCGATTAACCTGCATGTGTTTGGACTGTGGGAGGAAGCCCGAGAACCCGGAGAGAACCCGTGTAGACACGGAGAGAACATGGACACAGAAGAACCTTCTTGGCGTGAGGTGACGGTGCTAACCACAGATCGACTGCACCGCCAACAACTGGCAACAACCGACACATCTAAAACACGACGGAGACGTGTGATGTCAGAGGCTTTTGATTTAATACTTAAAATGTGTTTCCTCTTAAACTTTGTTAAACATGTTTTTTAGTTTAAAGTTGAGATTTGAAGTAACAAAATGAAAGTAGGAAATCGATTTTTGATTTTTCTGACGACGACCGGTCATCGATCACGATGTCATGGATGACCAGATGTCAACAAAAACCGTGACTGACCATGCGAGCGTTCAGGCCTGAAGGTCAGGAGACAGCCTGACATACAAACTTTTTGACCTTTGTGTTTACTTCAGTACTTTTCGGGCTTTTCCTTTGAGGCCGGGACGATCTGAAATATCACCTCATCAACTCTAACAAAGGTCATCCTGGAGTCGAGGCAAACCCACACGGAGACGTTCCTGCCAAATTTCCCTTTGGTTTTCGTTTGCATCGCCTGGCTGAGCTGGAAAGTTTTGGTGCGCTTTGGAAAAACTCTTGATAGAAGGTGAAAAGGACAGATCGGCCCTCTGGGAGCAGATCTGTTTCTCCGGATTCCTTCATCCAAAACCTGCGACAAACTGACGGAGAAGCTGACACCGCAGCCTCTCTGTCTGACTGTCAGATCACACCGAGCTGTCCTTTTCTTAACAGACGTCACTTACACACACTGTGATGGACCTGCTGCAGGAAACATGAATGAGGCTTGTTCCAAAGCTGAAATGAGACTTTTTCATCCAGCAGGTGTCTAAATGAATATTTACAGCGATATTCAAGAAATGATTAGAATGACCCTGTGTGACTATAGAGTTATGTCTCGTGGATTTACTGTGTAGAAGTTGGATAAATCATTGACAGAGGTTGTGAGCAGACACTAAATATAAGCCTGCATGTGGGCTGCACAGCTCGTGGAACCTGCTTTTCTTGTGGGTTTGGTGTATGGACCGATGCCCAGGGTGGTAAAACACGTCCAACTCTTCGTAATCCAAAACGCGTATGACGTGCCAAAGACGGGCCTCGACAAGACTGAAGAAACAAACTGAAACATAACGCTGACTGTTTTTCCAGCTCTTCCTGCCTTGTCTTCTTCTCTGGCTCTTTTATTTGCCGTTAAGCCGTTTGAGATAAAGAGGCATTAAAGCTGAGCAGCATCTTTCAGAGTCACGCTGCCTCTAATCTGCCTCTTTACACTTCTTACGCAACAACGTCGGGGAAACCTCTGACGGGATGCCGAGCCTCCGATCTGTCAGATGTTTCAGCAGGACTCCCCTCGTTTTCACCTCGTCATGGTGAACGATGTACCAATAAATTACAACAGTGTTCCTTTTGGGGCCTGCGCCCCTCCGGTCCACTATCCAGGTTCTCTTATCAAATAAAATGCAGGCTAATTATCTTCTGTGAGTATTAACGTTGCTTATTATTCAGTTTTAATATTCAGGGAAGGTCGATGACGGTGTTTGATTCTGCTGAGGTTGCCTCTTTCATGGAGAGGATGTCAAGGTGCAGCCGGGTCGAGGAGATTGTCCAGTTTGGGCTTTTAGCAGACGATGTGGTTCTGTTGGTGTCTTTAGACCTTCAGCATTCAGACTGAGGTGCTACCCCAAGCGAAGGAGTTAACTTGAGGTCTTGGTGTCTTGCAGCAGTATTGCTCACGATTTTCTGGTCTGTCTACATCGAAGTTTTCATCTGGAGGGAACTGAAGTGGTTCAGGCATCTGATCAGGGTCGGCCATGTTTACTGAGTAACACAATAAAAGTCAAACATGATTATTAACATTTATAAAACATTGAAATTTGAATTTTTTTGACCATTACAACTTGTTATTATTAATTATAATTAATATGTATAACAAATATGGAGGCGCTTGTTCTTGAGTTGAATATTCTAATCTTCCAGCCTGTTTGTGTGTTTGTAGATCAGGCGGTTTGTCGACGCCTCTCCGGCTTCATTCAGCTGCTCACGTGTCCGATTCATTACGGGAACGTCAAGAGCATCGCGGGCTCGGAGGCTGATGACTCACGAGGGGGCGGCGGTGGAAATTACTTCAGTGTTTTGGGAAAACAAACGCACCTCGGAGGAAATCTGCATAACATCCGCGATCGCTCGGCGGACCGTCACACATTCTTATTCATTTGATGTTAAAGAGGGCACTTTAACATGGCGGAGTGAAAGACACAGCCACTTAATTTAAAGATGCATTACCCCAGCAGGTTAATGCACCTCCTGAGAATCAGGAGTCCACGACTTCACCTTATTGATCAGGAACATTTAACATCAATCCTGCTGCGTCCTCGGCCTGCTCGGGCTCAATAAAAGCTCCTCTACTCATCCCATCGGTGACAGCACATGATGCTGCAGTGAATGAGTGTCGATTGTGATGGATCGCGTGTCCGAGTGCTGACATGGAAGCGCAGCGTTGTGCACTGTACGTTTGTCCGTGAAGGATGGCGAACAGTTCGGCCTCCGAAGGTCGAAACACCGATGATTTATAAAAGTCACGGAGGGACTTTCCCCTGCGCGCCGTCTGAAGGCTCAGTGAAATATGTCACTCTCTCAGAGGACGGCACGCATCATTTACCTCAGCCTCATCAGACTCACTGCAGTTAGACAGATAAACACGGACTCTGACGCTGGTTTATGAAAGTTCATTTATATTTTAGACTTTCAATCATCAACCAGGTCACCAACAGCAGACACAGCAGCAGCTAATATTACTGACTAGTCCAACAGCAGTCAGCCCAGCTCGGCATCTGTCTTTCAGCCTTTTATTTCACCAAGCTCTCACCAACCACTAAAAGTCAGTCCCAGATTTACTCTTGTCCGGCGGCTTCTTGCTCGCTCACTCTCTCCTTTTCTCTTCTTAGCTTCCTCCGTCAGCGTCCTCTTCACTCTCTTCTTCTCTGCCATTATGTCCATAGAAGCTGCTGAGCCTGGTTACATTGCTAACACTCGCCCAGCTCCTGTTCTGGCACAACACCAGCTCCATGCCCCGGGCCTGTAAACCTCCTCCTCTTCTTCCTGTTGGTCCAAAACGGACCTCACAGACAGAAATATTTAGAATTTTTTTGCAGATGTTTTAAATCTAATTCTGATTTTTTGTTTTAACTGATGAAGGCTGACTGCATCAAAGGTCATTTGACACAGAACAAGCTGGATTCTAATGGAATCTGTTTGATAAGAAATAATCACTGTGACGAGACTCTGATTACACACCGTCATCCTCTGTTCACGACCCGTCGCTCTGCCTGCAGCTGGTCCACTTGGCGCTCAGGTGGATGGAAGATACCACACAGGGATCACGGAGGTCAGACTGGGCCTGAGGGCTCCTCCGGTGTGCCGCCTCACGGCTCCCCCGGTCCTCAAGCTTCGCCCCCTGCGGGCCTCCATCCTCAACCTCCGCCATGAAAGATGACAGATGGCCGGCCTTCCTGCAACAACATGCACCGCCTTCATAGATGGAGACCTGAGGCGGTGGAGTTCACGGAGGGAGCGATGAAGGAGGCCAGTTTACAGCACGGTCAGCAGGTTCGACCAATCAGGACACCTTAGTGTCTCATTTACTGATGCATCATGGGTAAATACATCTTTAAAGCAGGGAAATCCAACGTGCCAAATTATTATTATTATTATTATTATTATTATATAAATTACAAATGACAAAGTCTGGTTTCATTTGAATGTCTTAAATCATTTCCTGCTTTATCACAGACGTCTGCAGAGAGCTGAGAGGATTATTATGAGACGACCAAACACACACACACACACACACACACACACAGTGTGTGGAAGCTCTTTGAGTGGTCGGTGTCTCATAAAAACAAATCCATTTACAGGAATAATACACAGCATTTATCAGGTCTGATAGAGGGAGAGTCCTGAGACACAAGACCAGAGACAAGACCAGAGACAAGACCAGAGACAAGACCAAGACTCTGCAGGTTTGAGAAGGTCTGTTGGTGGATAAACTTTTTAAATTGTATTGTTTAGTTAATTAGCAGTTCTATCAGACGACCTGATGAGGGTTCTCCAGGGTTCATGAGCCGATGTTAACTTCAAATGGACTCTGGAGCAGACGTCGTTCCTCCTGCAGGTTTTGGGATTTGACCTTTTGTGTTGCTTGTGTGTGGACTCTCTTCAGGATTCAGTATTTTAGCTCATCGTCACATCCAGTGAAAGTGAATCCTCAGTCCGCTGAAGCATCCGTCACCTCGCAGAGACCTTCAGCAGCTCGTCTCTGTGAGGATGTGAAAATGTAACCTGAGGTCCGGAAGCTTCTTCACTGCGTTCTGGGTTCAGCGGTTACAGTTAATCTATAAAGTTTCACATCTTGGATCTATTTCTGAGACCCTCCTCCACTGAAAGCTGCAGGTCAGCAGTGATGTAACAGTCCCGACCTTCACGCACTGTGATGGTTTTAAATCCATGAATGGAGTTTTAACCAGCGTTCTTTATTTTACATGGAGTCAGACTATTGAAATGTTTTTGTCCCACCTGTCACCTGCTGCTCCTCTCTGTCCACGCCTCACTGATTACTGCACAAACACTTTTGAACATCAGATTTTATACACAATATATTTGCAGCTTTCCCCTCGTGCTGCAGCGTGCTGCATGTCTTTCATTTACAATATTAGAATCAGTCTTAAAAACAACATGTCTGATCAGAATCTTCTGAAGGACGTGACCTCGTGTCCTCAGCAGTCCTGAACACAGAGCTGCTCTTTAAAACGTCCTCAGCCCAGCTCACATAATTACACGTAATTTCACCTCGACTAATTGACGGGAAATAAAGCGCGGGGTGTGTCTGCTGCTGTTTACTGTAGAAAAGCAGCCAGTCGTGTGAGGAAATAACAGCAGCCATGTTTGCCCTCTGTGTCTGTGCTCGGACACTTCGCCTGCTTATTTATGCTCATTCTGTTTTTTCCATCCCCGTCTGCGGGCGGCAGCGCTGCTGTCTTCCTGCCAAATGTGTGCCCTAGTTGCAGTTGGCAGCACTTCTCAGGCCACAGTCCAACGTACACAGAGCACCTGTCAGCCCTGACAGGACAGTACGGCCTTGTTCCTACCTGCCAGGTAAAGAAATGCAAGTATGCAGCGCAGGCTTCAGAAAGGCTTCACTCATATGAAGCATCAGCAGAACACGGGCTCATCATGGCGACATAATGCCGTCATCTGTCAGGACGCAAACTGAAGTGACAAACCAAAGCAAACATGACGGTGCTGAAGAGTTCACGTGGAAGGCCGACCAACAAAAATGACTGCTTCATTTATACTGTGAGCTACAAGTACTGCAAGTACAACTTCAAGGTACTCACAGTAGAATAAATGGACAGTGAGGTAAACACCTGCCAACTGTAGCTGCTGTTAGCTAATGTTAGCTCAGTTTGTTAGCCTGGCTGCCCGCACTGTGAGCTCAGAGCACCGGGGGAGAGTTAGTGTTTGTACCACAGGAAGAAGAAGAAGAAGAAGAAGAAGAAGAAGAAGAAGAAGTTTACAGGCTCAGGGAGCAGCAGCATCTATGGACATGATGGCAGAGGAGAAGAAAGCGAAGAGGTCGTGTAGCTAACTTTACTGAACTTTACTGTAGTACTCATTTTGCTTTCTACACCACAGTTTACAACTAATAATAATAATAATAATAATAATAATCATTATGAAATCATCTGTTGATTATTTCTTAATGATTTCTTCAAAGCAGCAGCAGGACATTAAGCTCATGATATAAGTGTAATTATATAATGTTTTACTGACTCTAAACACGAGAGATGAACGTTGTGTTGCTGTGAAGCATACCTTTCTCCTGAAATACACCCGAGGAATAAATCCAAAAATAGCTTCACCGTGTTCCCATCAGGAGTCGGTCATTGTGCCAGAACACAATCAGTTCCCTCTGCAGGTTTAACACGTCCATAAGAACCAGAGACAAACCTGAACCACGTGTACCAATTAAACCACATCCCCGAGTCCTAACTGTGACCCTCAGTGTGTGGTCCTGACCCGCTTTAGCTGCCGGCGGCTCCAAACCTGACCCTGACCTTTCAGCGGCACGTCTGAAATGGCTTTTTAAATTAAGAGGCTTAATTGACCTGGAGGCATCTGAAGGCGCCTCGCGCTGAACTCATCAAATTTTAAACTAAAGACCATCGTGTGTTCAGACATTTAAAGTTTTGTTTTATGACTAAGTCGATCCACATCAAGCTCACAGCTCTCTGTGTCCATGCTCCTTCTCTTATGTACTCCACAGGGATCATTCCTGACACCCGACCTGACTGAAATCCATTTACAGGAGACGCAGCAGTTTGGTTCTAATCTCACAGATCAGCGTGGAGCGGTGGAAGCTGCAGATCTGGTTCAATTTACCAGATTAAAACCAGACACAGGAGGGTAAAAGTCACGAGCAGAGCGGCTAGTCCCTGCAGGGAGGTGAGGTGACGATGATGCAATGCAGATAGCTTTAACCTAACCACTTCCTGAAGTAGCTAAATGCTAATCAGCAACCAACAGAGATTTACAGACTTTATGATGGAAACACTGATAAGTAGTGAAGCGCTAACTGTGGTTAGCTCAGCTTAGCTCCATGGAGTCATGGCGTCCCGAGCTCAGAGCGATGATGTCACACTCCTTCTGCATGTGTTGTTCCCATCCTCTGTACTTTTATGAAGCCGGGCTAACTCAGTGAGTTCAGAGTTGATTCCATCAGAGTTGGTGATTGTTGGAGCAGTGAGGAATAAAGACAAACTTTTAATTTGTTTCTGACTAATTCTGTAATCGTCTGAAAGGTAAAATGGTTTTGTTGGAGTCTCGCAGCATTTTGTTTTAGTTGGAGATGTTATGCTAACATTAGCACGCTGCTAACAGGATCAAACTGAGTGAGACGTTCAGGCACTAACCTGCATCACAAACCTCTGCGGTGGTTTGATTCGTTACATGGAGCTCTCTGTTGTCGTGTTTGTCTTTCATCTGCAGCTCATACATGCCATGAAACACATTATCACATCAAAGAAGCACAGCGCGCTCCAGTGTGACCCTCAACATAAATGAACATCTCAGAAACAGATGTGAGTCCTTCAGACTTCAGTCTGATTCAAAGTGAAACTGCAGAGCTGAAAAGGTGTTTTCATATTTTTCCATCTGCACTTTGGCCAAACTATATTTACTCCAAACCTCCACCTGGCAATTTGAAAGGGCACAACCTCACTGACCGCTCATTTGTAATTGCATAATATCCTGCAGCAGCTGAAAACACACAAACACAAACACACCTTTTCAGTTTGTCCTGAGGTTTTCCCTCTCAGACCCAGAAAAGCTGCTACACATGCTTTCTGTCATGAATTCTACATTTATCAGAATGTTAAGGTCATAGCAGTTAAGGAGCGGTCACAGCTGACTCAGCTTGTGCATATTTATTAAATCTAATTTAAATTAAAGTAACTGAGCTGCTCGATCTTTAAGCACCAGCAGATGTCTGCAGACGTCCTTCTGGGGTACGAGAACCTCTGCTTGGAATCAGTGGTGCAGATAAACAAGGCGTGCCAGCGGTCAGAAGTTTCTGTATATTTTTATTTCTGATGTTCTTTAATGCTCCAGCTGTCAGAGTGTCAGTCTTCACACATTATCACATTCAGGCTGTGAGGTCTTCATCCAAACGGGCTCTTTCTGCCTTTAAAGCTCAGTGAAACCTTCCACCCGGGTCCACTTCCACAGCGGGCTCACTTGTCATCAGTGTGGAACTTTTTCAGGACGTGTTTTTCTTCACGGGACGTGCTCGGTGATTAAAATAGACACAGCGACCAGTGAAAGCGATGTTTGTGCCAACCATCGCAGCAGCGAGTCCTCGGCACCTGCTCGTCCCTCCAGTTTGTGAGTGTGTCGCTGCCCGGCAACCAGCATTCCCTTTGTCAGCGGGCCGCATGCTTTAATGTGACGGGGCAGAGAGGACTGTTTGTTTACCTTCATTTAAAAAGAGCCAATGAGATATCAGGACGCCTGTCAGCCATTAGAGATCAGCAGCATCTCAAGACTGTCTAAGACCTGGACGTAGTCTCTGTGACGTCCCCACAGACTGTCTAAGACCTGGACGTAGTCTCTGTGACGTCCCCACAGACTGTCTAAAACCTGGACGTAGCCTCTGTGACGTCCCCACAGACTGTCTAAAACCTGGACGTAGTCTCTGTGACGTCCCCACAGACTGACTAAAACCTGGACGTAGTCTCTGTGACTTCCCCTGCAGGTTTCTGAAGTTTTTGGCTTCACTTCACAGACGCGGACGTCGCTGCTTGTCTCAGACTGATCAAAGACTGCAGACCTCTCCCTCATAAAATATAATACTTTGTTTAAGCTGACAGATTTTCACTTGTTTTAAGACAAAATGACTCGATATGGATGTTTTACAGTGTATGTCTGGACAGTGGACAGTGTTCAGTGGACCATCAGAAGCTAATCAGCATGGTGTAAGCACAAACGCTGAAAAATATGCATATTTGTCTGATATTAGATGTGTATTACTCATCTGAGGGGGATTTTCAGCTCGGCACTTATTACTTCCAGACGTGGAGCTTCTAGAGTTTCCTCGAGAGCTCGGCTCTCCTGAAAGATCACAGAGCCACTGAAGCTTCTCAGCGCTTTGATGAGCATGCTCGAGTAAAACACCAGCTCTGTCTGCAGTGTGAAGAACAAGAGACACCTCATGAAGAGCTCAAACTACAGATGAATTAAACTGAGCGTCAGCAGAGTTTAAACAGGACAGACTGTGAGCAGACAAACAGAGCAGCTGACTGACGGCAGCTTTTCTGTCAGACCAGGTGAGCCGAGCAGGTGAGCTGAGTTTCACCTGACGAGCTGTGAGACAAACAACAAGCAGAGACGCCTCGTTTATCTAAACTGAACTCTGAAGTTCAGAAAATCCAACCGATGAAAATCAATTCAAGAAGATGAAAAATATGAGAACAGAAATAAACATGACAATAATAAAAATAAGACATGTTGATGTCACAGAGACTATGTCCAGGTTTTAGACAGTCTGCGGTTGTGTTAACCATTAATCTTATCTGTCTCTGTGACTCGTCTTGCTGCAGTCTGACTGTCTGATGATCAATAAACATGTTGATCATTGACTGATCTGATGATGGCATGCCGTTAAACATTCAAATAATTAACAGAGTCCACACAGGTGTGTCTCAACCATCGACCAACCAAAGTATGAATATGACTCATCACGTCTGTCTGGAACAAAGACGAGTCTTTCATCAGCCGCTCGTTTATGTGAAGTCATTTAGACAGCAGTCATAAATGAACACACCCTGATGGTATTTACCTAAAAATGTGTGTGTGTGCCTCAGTGTTTGAATCCAAAAGAAACAGCTGGAACACCAACAGAGGACAGGCGGGACGAAGACACTTCATGGAGACTTTAATCAATTCTCACAAAATGCCACAGAATGAAAGCCGATTAACATTTTTAGAAATCGCACTAAAATCCAGACAAACAGTCGAGCTGGCCGGCCGATGTTTGAACAAACATCCTGTTTGTATAAAAGATTTGAATCAGCACCAACGTCTGAGCACATCGTCCCGAGTCAGAGCCATTGTTTCAGCTTTGCATCATTTGCTGTGAGATCTTGTGGTAAATTGACTTTGACTGCAGCAGAGCCGTGCCGTGCCGTGCCGTCTCATTCCACCCTCACCGAGGCCGAGATCACAACGGCAGAGCGTCTGCATGTCAGGAAATAAACCTGCTGCAGAGAGACAAGGACGACCCCTCCTCAACGCTCCGCTGCATCACTGCAATCACACTAAACGTGTGCGTGTTCATGTGTGTGCTCATGTACATGTATGTGCTCTGTGCAGGCATGAGGGGGGGTGGAGCTGGGCTCAGTCTCCCTTTCAATCTAAATGCCCATAAATCATGTCTTGAACACCACCTTCACTCTGAAACCTTTTACTGGTCAGTCACTGCATTTCCTCCTTCAGAGACTCTCGGCTGCCGCAGATCAATAACACCAAACAGCCACGTATTAACGGTAAACAGGCTGCTGTTATTCAGAAGCTCTTTGGGATTTTTGCTTTTAATCAGTCATGTTTTATTCATGAGGAGAGTCCCTGTTTCTTCCTCAGAAAGCTGCGATGGCGCCGCCAAATCTGTTTTCTTTAGCTTAAATATAAATTCAGGAAGTTGACATTATCTATTATCATACTTAGAATAATTGGTAATGAGTAACTCATATATTGGTGGAAATGTTGAAATAGTAGCTTCCCCTAATAGATTAGATACCAATAAAAACACAGTAAAAATAAAAGGTCTTTCTAAATGTATGCCTAAAAAGGAACCAAAGCTTTAGTTTAAGTGGAAGTTTGTTGGATGATCACAGAAGTTGTTAATTAATAAAATCTTAAAAAAACAGAACAACTTGGTCAAAAAGAAAGAGTTTAACAGAAAAGGAAGTGTTAGGTGGACGAACGAGCGTTCAGAGAGAGTTCATGTGAAAGAGGAGAGGACCGACAGTAGAGCCCTGTGGCACACCAACATCACGACACCGCTTATTTCCAACTCAGACAGACGACTACCTCAAAAACAGAAAGAAATCAACAATCACAAGTTGTTTTCATTTTAAAAAAAACTCAGCGTCCTCTTTAATAGACTGGACACTGCTGGTTCAGAGGTTCTGTTGCTGTGTTCACTGTTAGACTGGACACTGCTGGTTCAGAGGTTCTGTTCGGTCTGGCCGTGTTGAGAGGAGACTTTAATGTATAACTGTTGCGTCGACCGTCTGCCTTTGGATTCAGTGTGAACAGCTCCTCTCTGTGCTGTACTGCTCCACTGAGCGGCCTTCACAGGGGACCTCAGGCCCAATCAAAGGTTTAACCAGGTGTTTACTTCAGCAGGTCAGAGAGCTGTGAGGAATCCACATCAACCAATTACACCGACTTACTGTGGGAGAGCTACCACAGCTACTCCACCTTCAACTCCATCTCTGTTTACAGTCCCCATGCAGGAGACTGACTCCTACCTGAAACTCCCACTTACTGTAAATCAATGTGTGTACTGGATTTCATTCAGGATCAGTAATGAGCCGCGAGGCTGCAGAGGGAGGACTTATCTTTAACTGGAGTTAAAGTCTGCAGCAGCTAAAGAAAGGCGGCCACACACTAAAGATTTACTCTGTAGTCGAGTAGAACGCGGCAGAAAATGGACATATGCAGTATCTTAAAATAGTACCTGAGTAAACGTACTGATGCATGGTCACTGAGATAAACCTGTCAGATAAAAAAGAAGATGTGACTCGGCTCTTTAGATAAAATCGTGTCTGAAAGCAGCAGATGACCGACAGCATCGTCCTACAAATAATCTGCTGGGACCAAACGACTGACCACGTCACAGCGCTGTTGATAATATCATAACAGTCTGTGGGGACGTCACGGAGACTACGTCCAGGTTTTAGACAGTCTGCTCTATATGTGTGGTTCCCACTTTGTGTATACATTCTAAGACTTTCTCTCACCATGAGCTCGCTGCTAACAACATGCTCTTGAACTTGAACTGAGATGATGTAAAAAGTGATGAAAAGTGAACACCATGAATCTGAAGCTCCACAGAGGAGTCGTGTCGTCCAGCTGCTCTGCCCTCGCGGGCTTCACTGGCATCATTTGTTTTCATGACGGAGTGTGTGAAAGGTTTTTTTTTGGTGGGGGTCACATGGTGGAGGAAAGTGCAGAGATGTGGAGCCTTTGGCAGCGTGACCAGCGGGAGGGTTTTCAGCGTCCGTCATCTGAGCCGCTGTATTGTTGTCCCTAGAGCGAGAGGCGCGGTAGGAATGCTCAGCTGGTGGTGCCGGTGGTGGTCGTGGGTGGGTGGTGGTTGGTCTATACTTAGAGGATTGACTTCATGCTGCACCTGTCCTCCACCCATCAGCACGTCGCTCACGTAGGACGACTCGACGCCTCTGAGAGAAAAACTGCTGAAAGTGTAAATCCTGCTGACGTCACACACCGATAAAAGATGTGACAGACGAGAAAATTCACGTTTGGCTCAAAGTAACGTGAGCCAACACACACCGAGCTTTACCTGATGGAACAGGAAGTCAGTGTTCATACGTTAATAATACACAGATATTGATATCATGTAAATAACCCAGCGCCTCTTAAATCATCTACATTTCTCTCTGTGCTACATGTGTGGTTCCCACTCTGCATCATTTTGTACCTTTATGGTCACAGACTCTCTCTCTACCTCCGTACTCTCATATTTTTTGATTAGTTTGCCAGAATACAGACTGTGACATGACGTAATCATCGCAGAGGTCGTAGTAACTGTTGTAGAAATGACATAAATATGTTTTTGTTAACAAAATGTGTCGATGAAGAGACGTTATTTAGTTCACACCGTCGGAGCTGATCGTGGATGTTCAGTCCATGTTTCAAACACCAGAACCATCGCGGTCCATTTCAGAAAGGGCATAGAGAATCTAGTTTGATTTTCAAAATAAAACACCCTGTGCAAAAACCATTTAACCAGGCAGCATATGAACCGGAAAAATTAGCAAATCTGAGCAAGTTAGCAAATTCGGATCGGACCAAACCAGCGTTGCGGCCGTGACGTGATGGAGATGTGTCCGGTGGAGGTTTTGGCGACCCGTACGGCTGCTTTGACCTCATTTTCTGTCTCCACCAGTAAAACTGCCAAATGTTTCACGTCTAATCGATACGATCGTTAATAATAAACTAAATGATGTTGTTTATCTGTTCATTCTTAAAGCTGAGGATGGAGCTGCAGTGAATCTAATATTTTAATATTTGTTTATTTCATGTAAATTAGGAGGCTAATTTCTTCATATTGATCCTCTGTACGTCTGTCAGAAGATCAGTGCTGTCATATTCTATAATCAATGCGCTGACATAATGAATGGACGCTTCCCGCCCTGAGGAGATCATCAGTGACAGTCGGAGTCTCTGCGTGAAGATGAAATTAGACGATAATTGTTGTGCTAACAGCCTCCATCAGTGGTGTCATACATCTGCTGTTAGTTAGCCCCCCACCAGCCTGTGTGCTGCTCCACACACCACATCACTGTGAATTACTGCAGCTGTAACAGGTCTGTGAACTCAGCAGCGGTCGGTCTTTAAACGCCTCGAGGCTACAGTTACCTGTGTCATCACCTCACCTCCTCGATACCTGCCGACAGCCGCCCTGCAGCCTCAGCAGGGGAAGTACGCGCCTGTGCACACATCCTGCAGTGCTAACATTTACCTTCAGAACATTATCGGGTTTGTCTCAAAGTGCTGGAATTACCCAACAAGATCACGTCCTCTGTGATATTATTGAAATGATGCTCACCTTGACTCTACCTGCAGAGTCATCCGCCATGTTGTTCAAGCTATGAACAGTCCAAATCCTCGTGAAGGAACCTGAAACATACGAACTTAGAAAGATTTACGGCTGAATGTGTGCTGCAGGGGTCGAAAAGTTCTGGGAATTTTCAAAGTTGGAAACTTTTCATGAAAATAAACATGAATTTGGTGGACTTAAGGGGAATGTATGGGCATTAACCGGTTAATTCACATAAATTCCCATGGAATGATTTAGAATATTCCCAAAATTCCCGAGCTTAGCTTTCGGGAAATTTACCGGAGACTTTCTTTGCAACTCGAGTTCTTACCTGCATTAAAATGTGTCTCATATATTTAACCTGTTTACTCGTCATCCGTGTCTGTCATCTTCTTCATGTTTGAGCCGCTCTGATACGACATGAGAACACTGCATGTCCTCGGTGCGCGCTTCATACTTTGATCCAAAATACATTTTAACGTGACGTGTCACAGCGTCAGGAGATACATTTAGCTAACGCACTGTGTGTTTGTGAGCGCAGCACAGTCATGAAATGGGAGAGAACGCGTCCTCAAACTAAACCAGATTTTAAACATGAACAGCGATCAGAAAGAAACACGGAGCCGTCACAGAGGATCCACTCAGGAAATAAGAATATAAGAGGACTCTGTGGAGGTCCTCCCCCTCCCTCAACTCCTGCTGCAGGTAATTAGGTCCTTGACAAGGACATGAGTCCACCCCACCACCATCACCACCATCAGCGCTGCCACCATCAGCACCGCCCCTCTCCTCCTCTCTTTTATGCCTACGTGACAATAAAGGCCTGAACACATCAGCAGCCGTCTCCTCCTCCGTCTCTGTGCTGTTGAAACGTGTGTTTGTTAGAAAACATCAAACCATCCGTCACCTCCGTCACCTCCGTCACATCTGTCACATCTGTCTGCTCCTCCAGGACCACGGAGGAGCAGACAGCTGTGAATCAGCAGCTCATTTGAAACAAAGATCCACCATGAGGCGGACGCTCTGCAGTGACAGTGTTTTAGAGAAAGTGGACCTCTCCCCACCCGCCCGTCTGCTTCACTACATTACCCAGGATGCCTTTCAAAAGAAGCTGTTATGTCTGAGCACAAAAACCAAAGAAACAAACAAAATGTCGATTTAGTGTGTTTGTCTGCTCTGATGGGAGCTACCGTTAGCATGTCTCTAGCTTCCATATTAGCTACTATTAGCTAACTACAACATTTGCTGTGCAGGTTACGTTAGCAACATGCACTGTGTGGAAGCTGGTCTGTAAGATACTAACAAAGTTTAGTGGAGGGTACTGACAGTTTCTGTGCAGTGCTGAGGTGGAGCAGCAGTGCTCTGTGACGGGCTGAAGTGGAGCAGCAGTGCTCTGTGACGGGCTGAGGTGGAGCAGCAGTGCTCTGTGACGGGCTGAGGTGGAGCAGTAGTGCTCTGTGCAGTGCTGAGGTGGAGCAGTAGTGCTCTGTGACGGGCTGACATGGAGCAGCAGTGCTCTGTGCAGTGCTGAGGTGGAGCAGCAGTGCTCTGTGACGGGCTGAGGTGACGGGCTGAGGTGGAGCAGCTGTGCTCTGTGACGGGCTGAGGTGGAGCAGCAGTGCTCTGTGCAGTGCTGAGGTGGAGCAGTAGTGCTCTGTGCAGTGCTGAGGTGGAGCTGCAGTGCTCTGTGACGGGCTGAGGTGGAGCAGCAGTGCTCTGTGACGGGCTGAGGTGGAGCAGCAGTGCTCTGTGCAGTGCTGAGGTGGAGCAGCAGTGCTCTGTGACGGGCTGAGGTGGAGCAGCAGTGCTCTGTGACGGGCTGAGGTGGAGCTGCAGTGCTCTGTGACGGGGGTCCTCACATATTTGTCTGGTCTATTTTCAGACGAGGGAAGCCCGGAGAGTGTTGAGTAAGAGGACGGGGAGTCTCCGGGGTCGAGGGCCGACAGACGGACTTCACCTCCAGCCGACGCTCGACACGTTCACTGTCATCCTGACGTGCAGTGAATAACACCTCCACCTCGGTGACACCTTCCCTCCTCCGTCAGCTGCAGCTTGGCTCTTCTTCCTCTCTGCTCCCGCTCTGTGTAATGACACAGGGCAGCTGATCAGCTGCACACTGTCTCTCTGCCTCTGATAATTATCGTCCTCTGGACAGGAAGATCCAGCCCAGGCTGCTTAATTGTTAGCTTGAGCTCGCCCTTTGCTTCCCCGTCCTCATCACTGCTGCCTGAACACAGAAAAATCTGATCAGTCTAAGCAGGCTGAGCAGGAGGTGAAAGGTTGCTGGTTCAACTCCTGAACTGTCAGACTGCGTCAAGCTGCGTCTATAAATCAACTTTTAAATCAACATCACTGTAACTTTAATAATCTGACGTCTGTGACCTCCTGTTGATCCACACTGACCTGTGATCAGGTGAACGGTGTCTCTGTCATTCGTACGTCTGTTCTCACACTATGTAACTTTGGGCTCCGGGTCGGGAGAAGTACGTAACGCTTTACGGCACTAAGTCACACACCACCAACTATTTCACTGATTTTGGTGAAACTGGATCATATTTTATGGAGAAAATGTTTTCTGGTTTTCCCTCTGATGTCCTCCGGCTGCTCCACCTCAACTCTCTGTGATTTACAGAGTTTATGATGGACAGTGAAGTAAACTGCTGACAGCTGTAGCTGCTGTTAGCTCGTGTTAGCTCAGTCTGTTAGCTGCTGTTAGCTCATGTTAGCTCAGTTTGTTAGCTGCTGTTAGCTCATGTTAGCTCAGTCTGTTAGCTGCTGTTAGCTCATGTTAGCTCAGTCTGTTAGCTGCTGTTAGCTCAGTGTCAGTGTTTGTACCACGGGGACTTTAACACACTGCTCTGCAGCCATATTAAAACTCTGTATGACTGCGTATCAAACGTACATTAATATCAGTGTGAAGTGTGTGTGTGTCTGAACTCTCACCTGACACACAGACTACAGAGGTCATGAAACAAACTTCTGAGGGAAAGTTGTTCAAAGACAGAGACGTCTCAGCGGGTGCTCACAAATCTTTTCATGTTTTATCCATCGACGGTTTTGTGTGGTGACTCGTGAGCTGTCAGAGAGGACAGAGGCTTTGAGTTTCAGCCTGTATCCTGCTGGAGACCACAGCGAGGACACGAGTAAGGAGGTGAAAGACAAACCTGAGACAGAGGACGTCTGAGAAGGAGAACAGGTTGAGATGCAGAGCGTTCCGTTCAATACGTTATCTCGGAGACGCTCGATAAACTGTAATCAGGATACGGAGGATATTTGTGGAGCAGTCAGCAGTCGTTCTGCTTGGCTGTTTCCTCCCGTAAAGACCTTGGACTTGATGTAGAGTGTTTAATGTGCTCATCATATGTTTAACCTAAGCTCCCATCTCTGAGATTTTCAGCCTCTTTTAGCTCCTAGTTTTGTTTTGTTTGGCAGTTAAAGAGTCAGATGTTGGTGACCAAAGATGGAGCTCAAAGAGAAGACAGGACTTAATGTGAGATGGTCGTGTTGTGACACGTTGTGTCAGAACACGAGGTTAGAAGAACAAACAGAGTTCACAGTCAGTTTTTTGAGAGCTGTTAGTGGACCGGCCTCAGCTGACATCACGGTCTGAACTTTGAGTTTCCATGTTGATGAACACTGAGCTGTGAATCATTGGCCTGCATCGCCACGGGTGATATTTGTTCTTCGCGGCTTGTGTGGAGGTTACGTGTTTAGTTTAGTTAATTCATTTCAGGACAAATACCTCGCAGGTGATCGCGCGTTCAGCCTGTTCTCAGCGGTTTATTGATTTGGTTCGAGGCTCCGCAGAAGCTGATTGTCTTATCTGAAGGTGCAGCTGCTCTTTATGCAGTGCAGCGTGTGTATCCTTAAATCAGCCCACAGCGTCAGAACAAGAGAAAACAGTGCAACACACACACATGAAATGCTACATGCTACATGCTTTTCTGGCTGGTTCCCTCTGACTCGGACTTTAGGGAGGGAACCTTCGATTTATCAGTTGGTCCTGCTCCGATCTGAAGTCGTGAACTTTGGTAGTCGCTGAAAGACTGACCTCACAGATGTACACAGCTTTAGACACAGGGCGAGGAGCTCAAACACCAGCTGAGGTGGTTCAGGTTGATCTGGTCTGGATCCTCCGGGGCGTCTTCCTCTGGAGGTGATGTCCAACTGATAGAAGAAGACAACACCGGACAGAAGATACATCAGGATCCCTCAGGAGGAAGAGTTTGGTTCAGGCCCACTTTGGTACCATTCGACACCAAAGACCCTGAAGGAGGCTTCTCGACTGATGAGTCGACTCATGAATGTTTAAAGTGTAGCAGCTCTGCTAATGTAACAGAGGTTACCTGGATCTTCAGAATACAGTCCTTCAAATCAAACAGCTTGAGTTACTGTCTGTGTGTGTGTGTGTGTGTGTGTTCACGTTGGGGGGTGCAGCAGGAGGCTGAGGAGGAAGACGAATCATAAAACTTCCAGAAAATAAGTTCTCTCTGTCGTCATCGATCATCGAGACTCGCTGCTGTCACAACAGTCTGCTGACAAACTGAGACGAAGCTGCTGCAGACGAAACTCTATCAGTGTGTACTCTGTGTACTCATACTGCGTGTACTCATACTGTGTGTACTCATACTGTAGATACATGTACTGTATGCATGTTTTCGGCCCCACACGTGTGTGCATGTGTGTTCCATGTGTTCACCGGCGCGTGCAGCCTGCAGTGGTTCCACTTGCAGCAGAGGAGGAGTCATTATCGCCTCCTCTGGCTCCTCGTAACCTCAGCATGAGCTAAAGTGTGCATTTGTTTCGTCACATGGGATGAGGTTACCGCGGCAGTGGCCGCTCCGCTCAGACAGATGATATGAGGCGCTGATGAACCCGGCGTGCGATGGGTAATAGAAGCTATAACAGCCTGCCAGCGGCGACCTCCCGTGATTGATGCGGCACTCGAGGATCCCAGAGCGCCGCGATACTCCTGAAACGACAGCGTGAGGGTCAGAAACTGAAGCCAGAGGTCGACTGTCCATCAGCAGAGAACGAGGAAGCTGTAACAGAATTTCTTGACTTCAAATGCAGCAAAGATCACTTCGATTCAACGTATGTGCAAATTATGTCAAGAAGGTGATCAACGATCGAGGTTATTCTCCATCCATCCATCAGGATATCTGCTCTTCCTTAGGAGGGCGGAGGAGCTGGAGCTGATCTCAGCTGACGTCGGGTTAGAGGTGCCGTACACGTTAGAGAGGTCGTCAGTCCATCACTGACTGAGACCGAAGCTGCATGGAGGAGTCGGCCTGTGGACGGATGACACATCAAACAGATCAGGTGTAAGTCAGGAGGTTCAGAGGTCAGAGGTCACGTGGAGGAGGAAGAGGCTGGACTGACCAGAGTGACCACGCTGAGCGTCTTCAGAAACATGTAACGTATCCGTGATACGTTATGATGGATGCAGGGCAGCGTTCACACCTGTAGACTCACCTGTATTCAGACCGCATCAGTCGTGCTGTCTCGTTAGCGGTGCTCCTCCTCGTTAGTGTACCGTCTGTGTCATGTGACTGATCTGTTGCCGTGGTTAGTCGTCACACACGAGGTCTCGAGGCTCCTGAGCACCACCACGAGAAATCTGCTGCACCGTCTCCTCTCTGTTTGTCTGACACTTCGTCATCCTCGTCATGTTTAGGGTCACTACCTCAGCAGAAAGCTAAACCGAGCCGTACTGGTACCATAAATGATTCAGCACACGGGATGAAGACGTGACTGTAGACATCTTCACCTGAAGGTCATGAGTTTAATTTTGACCTTCAGTTACTGCCCAAACGCTAACACCAGCTGAGGTCTGAGGTCGTTTCCCAGAGTTCAGACCAACAGAAGAGCAGAACCAGAACCAGAACATGTCCATTTAAAGGGAAACAGGAGACACATCGTAGCCCTTCTTTGTATTTTATGTTGCAGATTTCTCTGCAGTGAACAGAAGTCAGGACATGTCAGAGTGTGTGTGTGTGTGTGTGTGTGTGTGTGTTGCTGAACCTCTCGCGGGACGTCTTCCTGTAAATGTTAATTAGTGAACGGAGAATGAAATCAGCTGAAATGTGAAGTGAGCAGACTTCATGTGTGAGCGTCAAGACTAGAAGAATATTTATGATTACATTATTATAGTAATATTTAGTTAGCCCGATGCCCGGCGCTGGTTCTGGTCCGAGAAGCAGCCCTCAGCTCTACAGCTGTCACACATCAGCAGTTCATCGATGACTGACCAGTTATCGGAGCTTTAAAACGACCATAAAACTCTTCCTGTATCTTCACGATGAGCGTCTCACCTCGCTCAGCCGCTCTGCTTTGCATAACGAGCAGCCGAGAATACAATTATTGCAATTACCCACAGTGAGATGACCCCAATCAAGTCACTGAAGAGAAGCAATTAAAATGAGCTGCCAGCCACGAGAAGCTGAAATCTGAATACAGACGACACGAGCAGACAGAGTCAGAGCTCACATTCTGACTGTGTACCTGAATGCAGTACTTTTACTTACTTGTGTACTTGTATACATGTAATACTCGCTCACGCTCTGCTGAGTTATCAGCATGCAGAAAAACATCACAGCCATCTGATGTAAAACAACATGTACAGTTGAAACACCTGTGTGTTTCCTGTGCAGCACCTGGTGACCGGACCTGTGAACAGAACAGAACAGAACAGAACAGAACAGAACAGAACAGAGCAGAACAGAACAGAGCAGAGCAGAACAGAGCAGAACAGAACAGAACAGAACAGAACAGAGCAGAGCAGAGCAGAGCAGAGCAGAGCAGAACAGAACAGAGCAGAGCAGAGCAGAGCAGAGCAGAGCAGAGCAGAGCAGAACAGAACAGAACAGAGCAGAGCAGAGCAGAGCAGAGCAGAACAGAACAGAACAGAGCAGAACAGAGCAGAACCGGCCCGGCGGCCTCTGAGTGCATGAATGTGTTCAGTGTTGGATGGGATGAGACAGGTCAGCCTCTGCCACGCTGCATCCTGCTGATGGGAGGCAGAGAGGACCGTCCCAGGTTGCCACGGCTACCGGCAGTCTGGCATGGCAGGTAACCCCCCGCCCCCCTCCATCCTCCACCACCTCCACCCTCCATCCTCCATCCTCCACCTCCGCTGGGGCGAGAGGCTGTGAATGAATTCAGCTTTAGACCTTGTTTGTTTCTTCTGCTGGAGATGGAGGCGATAAGGCGACCGCAGTCATCTGTTCAGACCACAATGCATTGCTGGATTCACATTAAAGGCACGTTAATGTTAATGTTGTGTTCACATATGATTATTCGGGGGGTTTATGAGGCGCAGCAGCAGCAGCAGCAGCAGCAGCGTCGGCCTGACTGACGGCAGCCTGCTCGCGCCGTGTACGACCGCTCAGGCGAATAATGGCCGAGCCGAGCTTCGTTTGTGTACGTGACTTTGTGTCTGTTCACCTTGCGGCGTCCTGAAGCGCACACAGATAACACAGCTCCACTGTGTTCAACAAGGACGAATATCGCTCATATTAAACACCTGGAAATTCATCCAGCAGCAGCAGTTTCTGCACCTGCAGTGATTCAGACGTTCAAACGTGGAGCTGTGGTGACTCGTCTCGTTTAATTTAATTCATGTAATTATTGCAGCATTCTGCACATTTGATTAGCTGTGTCTGCTGGTCCAATGGTGCTTTAATGCAGAATAATTCACTTATAATTCATTTGTTATGTCTCCATCTCATATATTTCCATTCATTTATATTACTGAGTTAAAAAAATCTTCATTTGGTGGCTTTTCCAGCTAAACATGAGAGCTGAGATTAAATCTTCTGCTCATTCTGCCCCCCTCAAAGCCTGACGGAGCTTCTGGAAGAGTTCAAACTCCTGTGAGAGAAATAATACTGCTACGTGCTGTGCCTGACAGAAGAAGTCCGTCCAAATATTTTCATTTTTCTGATGAGTCATGTTTTTTTATGGAGGTGAGCTGGACGTCTCGGGTCAGTCCTGAATCAGCAGAGTCATCGTTCTGTCACTTCCTGCAGACCGGCCCGTCCTCACCACCCCATGGCCCCGGAGCTGGCACCGGTCTGCGGGCCGCTGCCGTGCACCGTGTGTTCGTCCAGCCGTTATGTAATCCTCCCTCCACCACCACCACCACCACCACCGAGTCTGAGGCTTCACCAACAGTCTGCCTCTGTGACCCGGGACGCCAATATCATGTTCAGTATGAACACGGAGGAGTTTATGTTTTTATCTCTGAAGCTGAGCTGACTGACTGATTTATGATATTTAACACATAATAAACATTTCAGCTCTTTGTCTGTCCTCTTTTAAAAGTAATCTGTGAGAACACCTGAGCTCGTTATCGGGGAGCAAAGAGCGACCTGCGGAGCAGCCATTGACCGTGGAGGTGAAAATGAAAAAAAATCAATAGACTCTCAGTGTTTGTGGATCCATTACTGAGCAGGGAGGGCGACTGAACAGAGAGCCGAGAGCCAAGACACACTCTGCCAGGAAGAACCACTCACCTCCAAAATAAAAGCGTTACAGGAACAGGAAAAATAATCATTTACACAAATAAAAGTCCTGCATGTGAAATGAGGTGAAGTAAACACGTACGAGCAGAAAGGAAGTTCAGAGAGCGCGAAAGAAAGATCAACAGGAAGAAGTTAAAGGACCCGTTTGTACGATTTAGTGACATCCAGTGTTGTATTTGCTGATTGGAACCCCCTCGCCTCACCACGGCCAGGAAAAATGTGGACGTGCCTCGAGAGTTTAGTTTGTCTGTTCAGGGCAAAGAAACACGGCGTTCATTACAAATGAATATACATGATAACATTAGCTAACAGCAGCTAACAAACTGAGCTAACAGCAGCTAACAGACTGAGCTAACAGCAGCTAACAGACTGAGCTAACAGCAGCTAACAAACTGAGCTAACAGCAGCTAACAGACTGAGCTAACAGCAGCTAACAAACTGAGCTAACAGCAGCGCATACGTAGCATCAACATGATTTAACAGACGTTTATGAATTTAAATCAGATTTCTAATTCTTTTGTTGGACTTTATTTCATCTTATTTTGTCATTTTCTGCGCCTTTTTCTTCTTCTGCAGTTTTTATTTCACTTTGCAGACGTTTGTCCGGCAACATGTTGAGTGTAAACTCTGCAGCTCTCAGATCAGTCCAGAAAATCAGAGTTAAAGGTTTCCTGAAACCAGAAGTATCAGAATCAGAACTGAGAGCAGTTGAAGTGTTTTTGGAGAGCAGACGTGGAAACGTGGTCTTGGCCTGTGGGCCTCTCTCTGGCACAATGAGCTGTTTTTCTGATCCCAGCGTTCCCAGAACGTTTGGACGGTGCTGCTCCAGTGATTGATGGAGCTATTCTTATTACTGTGACCCGTTACATAAAAACACAGTCAGGCCCTAAAAATAAGAGCAGGCTTTTCAGGACAATCATTGTTTGCTTTAGTACAGGAGCAGGAATCTGGATCCATCAGTCACAGCCGAGCCCGGCCGGCCGCTCCACCCCCTCCACCAAATTAGTCACATTAGTGTCGGCCGCGTGCAGCTGTGGGTGAAACTTATTGATGCGCGTCTGTTGATGTGGCCGAGTCGACATGAAGCAGTCGATGTTGGGGAGGTGGAGGAGGGGAGGTGGAGGGCGAGTGATCAGCTCTGCTCTCCAAACATTGACTGTGTGAAACGTCCCAACATGAAACAGAAGACGCTCGCCTGCTGGACACGTCGCATATCTGGAGTTTACTCATGTGGAACGAATTGGACTGATCTGGATCACCTGGTTCAGACTGCAGGAACATTTATCAGTGTTTTTATTTTACAGCCAATCAAACGCTTTCTCTCGTCTGACGCCGCCGGAGCGGAGTGCTTCCTGTTTGACCCGATCTGTGAGTGACTGTGAGGGCTGCTGCAGTCATCTGTGTCTCACTGATTACTGTACAGAAGCACAGCTTTACAACTCTGTTCACTCACGCTGGTATCACTTTCCAAACCATGAAACAAGAAGAGATCAACGAACAGAGACACATAAAATATAAAAAGGAGAAGATGAGTAATAAGGCAGCAGGAACAAAAACACAGTTTGTGTACAGATGACTGAAAACTAAACTTCTCACTTCCTCAGCATGAAGAAACAAACTTTAAGTTTCAACCTGATGGGACTTTTCTTTAAAAACACACGACCTCTTCCACTTGAGTCAGTCTCCATAAGTTATCATGTTATCCAAGAATGGGCAGCATATGTGTGACTTCATCCACAGGTGAAGCTCCGTGTGGTCACGCTGGATGCCGCAATCTTGGCAGTCCGGCCTCTTCCGCCTCCGATAATCTAAAAATGAGCCTGGTGGCTCAAACAGACCAGCTGTGACGACACCCACCTGTCAATCAAAGCGTCCAATAACTTTAAGCCTTAATATAATGTGAACAGGTGAGTTGTATATAAATTCACCCTCAGTACAGTTGTCACGAATGGGGAAATTAGCTATAGAGACCAAAACTGTTGATTGTTTCCTCGTTAGTTGTTGAGCTGAGTCTGTCAGTAGTTAGTGTTTCTCCTCTGTAAATGCTTGAACGGCATTCTTTGAGTTTCATGAGAATTTCATGGAGGCTTTATGGTGTAACACCTGCTGTCATGTATCCGGGTGGAGAGGAAATCCAGCCGCCTGCATCCACCTCGCACCAGCTGCTGGACGACTGTTCGACCGAACCTGAAACCTCACCTCTGGTAAATATTTGTAGTGCAGCAGCTGATTTAAGAGCTTCAGCGTTTGTACTGCTCGCTGCAGGCGTGCTCGTACAGTAAGTCATTTCATTGCATGCTGGGAGTCTGGTGGTGAAGCATCTAATCTCCTAATGCATCAGGAGACAAGCGAGTCCTGACATCAGTGATACCTGAAGACCGCCGTGTCCTCCACGACTCACTCACATCACAGAGCAGTCACCTTCACCCTGATGTTTGCAGCCGACTTAAGATCAGATCAGAGTCTTGCCAAGGGCTTTTATTTTGAAGGGCTGTGTGACCTTATGCATGAAGACAGCATTTTGTTTTTCATTTGTTTGTCTTATTAAATAAAGATTTGCGTGTGTTTCATCAGATATATTAATAATATTTATATTTACATGTTATCATTATTATATCTTCTGTTTTGCAACCGCTGCATTGATAAGATGAGTAATAAGCACTATTTATTTACATATATACACATTTCACTAGCACGGACCACACCATCAACAAGATACGATAAAATTATTTATTGACAAATGAATGATTGTGGATGAAGTATGATCTCGTGAAGTTCTTGGGTCTGATACTGCGGTGTGGGGAAGCTTCAGTAGGGAATCCGCTGTAGCATCCAGGCATGACGGACCCCCCGATGGGCCCTAAGAAAGAGAGGAGAAAAGGTGAAAGAATTGGGGTGGGTGGGAAGGGAGTGTGGAACACGAGCGTGAAGGGAACCACGGGGATAGGAGGGTATTTATAGGACTGTCTGAAGTGGCGCGGTTGAGGTGTGGTCCGGCTCCTGAAACTCCGCTTTAAGCTCCAAATATAGAGGCTGCTGAGCCTGGTTATATTGCCCAGCTCAGATTCTGGCACGACACTGGCTCCACTCCATGTTTTTTTTTTTTAAGATTATTTTTTTGGCCTTTTCAAGCTTTATTTCTGACAGAGACAGCTGAAGAGTGACAGGAATGTGGGGAGAGATAGAGGCGGTGAATGACATGTGGGAAAGAGCCACAGGTCGGATTCAAACCCTGAGCCTCCACAGCGAGGACCGAGCCTTCGCACAAGGGGCGGACGCTCTACCAACTGAGCTAAACGCTGCCCCGGCTCCGTGCCATGTTAGCATTCCACTGAAAACCCCCAAAACGCCGGTGGTACAAACACTAACACTCTCCTGGTGCTCGGAGCTCAAAGTCTGGGCAGCCCGGCTAACAAACTGACCTAACATCAGCTAACAGCAGCTACAGTTGGCAGCAGCCCAGATAAAAGTTAATTGTCAGTAAATGATCTTATATAAGAGCTAACGTGCTGCTGAGGTTCTTCAGACTCCACGACATGTTTCCTCTGTGATGTCGGCGCTCTGAGCGACCCGGCGGTTTCCAGGATTTCAGCCATTCTTCATGTCATGACTCTTGTACGTTTTCCAGAACTGTGCAGTTAAAAAAACATAAATTATACTGACAGCAGAAAGCTTAGGAGGGTGGGAAAAAATCCTCCTTACACGTTGTGTATATTTAAAATATGGATGATAGAGTGTAATGCTCGATGGTCAATGGGACTCCGGTCCCAGCGGTGCTCGCATGTCAGCTCCCAGTGAACCATTCATAACCAACAAACTGTCCAAAAACAACCCGAGGACCGGGTTCATGTTCTCAGAGATGACGTCAGCTGCACCATCAGCATCTGTCAACTACAACTCCCAGGGTGCATTTCAACAAATATCCAATCACAGAGCTTCAAATTCTCTCATATGCACCATTTGATGGAGACTTAAACCAGCTGGAGGTCCGATGTGGAGCTAACGTTGAAGTTTGGTACCTGAGCCACACCTCATCATGGCACTCTTTGTCCTCTACGCTGTCTGATTATTGAAGGTCGGACTGTTTCAGCTCCTGGAGGGGATCAGCAGAATCTGGGTTAATGTTTCAGGGAGCTGACGGGAATCTCCGGGGAATGACGGTCACGTGGGAATCCACAGGAAGACTTTTCTGTCAAATCAAATACTAGAATCTGCAGCAGGAATCTGACTTCAGCGTCTCACGGTGTTCTAGTTTTCAGAATTGCTTTTGTCTGTTGACAAACCTGACTCCAGACATGTCAGTGACTCCCATTAAAGCCCTTTGTCTGTCTTGTTAATTATTAACTGCACGACAATAAAAACATTAAAGTGTCAAAGACAAACAAAGGAAGATCATCTTTAACTGTCGATGACTCAGTTTTGGAAAATCAGTGATGTAAACTGCCAACTGTAGCTGCTGTTAGCTAATGGGGCCAGTGTCGTGCCAGAACCGGAGCTGGGCTCAACAGCCTCTATGGACATAATGGCAGAGGAGAAGAGAGTGAAGAGGACGCTGACAGACTGGCATCTTCAGAGTAAACAGGCTTCAGTTACTTCATTATTCGTCACTTTGTTTAATGCGACCAGCCGACATGACGACATCATATGTGACAGACATAACTGAAGAGCACGGCTGACCCCAGTTTGTCTTCTTGTGCTAGCTGCCAGGCGTCTGAACACTGATCCAGGAGCAGCATGCATGGAGCTGCTCGTCTTTAACATCTTGTCCTGTGTAATTAAATGAATCCAGTTAGATGAAATTACAGTGTGCGATGTGACAGCTGACTGTGCTGGTGACAGTGAGTGCTGGAAGTGGGCTGAGAGACAGCTGCTTCCTGTTCCAGAACACCTTCAGTCAATGAGGAAGGAAGGAAGGAAGGAAGGAAGGAAGGAAGGAAGGAAGGGATTTTACTGACAGATCACATCAGCCAAAAAGCAACAACACAAGACATAGCAGGCAGAGATGGTGGAGTGATGCAGGCATGTAGCGGCACCTCAGGAGCAGTCACAGGTTCAGTATGTTGCCCAGAAGGTGAACTTGCACCTACTACTGGTCCATTCAGTGGCCATACCTGTGGACCGAACTGCTGCCTCATTATGCCACACCTTACATTACCTGCTCGCCCAGCTCCTGTTCTAGCACGACACTGGCTCCACTCCATGTTAGCATTCCACTGCACCCTAACAAACTGAGCTAACATTAGCTAACAGCAGCTACAGTTGGCAGCAGTTTGCTTCACTGTCCATCAGGACAGAGTCGGCTGATTCGTCATCAAACTGTTCATCAAAAGAGTTTTGCAGAAATGAGATTTTCTGCCTGCAGAAACAGAAACTGAAGTAAAAAAACGAATTTAACTCGTGATCTTTAGAAAGAAGAAGTCTTTTGTGCGATGATGTAACCATGTGACTCCACAGAGTCGCACGCCAACCAGCAGGAAACAAAACTCTGGACCTGAGACTCCGAGCTGCTGGAGAATCCCCAGAGAACCAGAGTGACATTTAAGCAACATGTGGACACAAAAATGAAGCTAGCAACCAGTGTGTGTGTGTGTGTGTGTGTGTGTGTGTGTCACGGGCGATGAGCTCACTGCATACAGGAAATGAGGTCGTCTGCAGGCAGCTGAAGTCCGGATTTCAGCGTGAGTCAGGCGATCAGAGTGTGAAGAAAAGATGTTTTCAAAGTTGCATCATTGAATGTGTCCTTTCTCTGCCCCCATGGAGCCCTCTGATTGGATAATAATCCTCTCTGTCATCAATATCAAAGGAAACTATGCAACAGGTGACCGACACGTCCGTCAGTACCAACGACCCAAACAGAAACAGAACAGGGTTCATGTTTGGACGTCTTCTTGTTTCTGTTTGGATCATTTCATTTATAGAAAACAGAATTTAATTTCATGTCTTAGAAATAAAGAAAACCCCGAAAATAACAGAAATAAACAAACCAGTGACCTCTGCTGCGACCTCTTCATGTCCACGTCCAGTGTTTAGTTTGTCCCCCACAGACTGTCTAAAACCTGGACGTAGTCTCTGTGATGTCCTACAGACTGTCTAAAACTAGGACGTAGTCTCCGTGATGTCCTACAGACTGTCTAAAACCTAGACGTAGTCTCCGTGACGTCCCCGCAGACTGTCTAAAACCTGGACGTAGTCTCCGTGACCATGTCGTCTGTAGATATAAAGCTTATATGAAGGTTATATTCTGGTACATTCTAATTTTTGGCTGTAGACCTGCAGACAGTTTGTTGACGCTCAGGAGGATCCAGGTTCATACTGGACCTTTAAAGCTGGGCGCTTTGTTCAGGTGACATTTGTCTTTATTAAAAACACATTAATTTATTCTAGCTGCTGATTTTCTGAATGACTCTCAGACTGAATCTTCTGTTTCGTCCTCTCCGTGTCATCCTGATTTTTGTATTTCTGTCTGTATGTTTCCCTGCAGCTCCCTCGGGTCATTCCATGGGAAAAGAAACTTTTCCTGCGGCCCTGAGAGAAATCCAGCTATTTAAAGAAAACACGTCACTGCTTTGAGCTGCAGCCCAGAAACTCTCCCTTCTTCTTTCCATCATGCAGCTTTCCCTTTTTTTCTTCTTCCTGCTCTTTACTTGTTGCACAGCAGTGTTTACCTTCCACACAGACTCTTTGGAAGTCGTGTAAAAACAGCAGAATAAAAACTCTTTGTGTTTGCGTGCGCCGTGCAGACATGACACATCTTACAAGTCGTGCACAACTTGTGTCGAGCAGCTCTGTGGCTGAACGTCAGCAGGGCTTCGTCTTGGAAAAACGGCTGCGGCGTGACATTGCAGAGCCTCTTTCTCCTTTATGTGTGTCACATGTGGATGAGAGGATGAGTGCACGGAGGAGGACAGACCTCTGAGCCACAGGTATTCATTTAGGATCACATCATGAATGGTTATATTGTGCATGTATCGCGTCTTTCTGCACGACATATTCTCACGTTTTTCGCCATTAAACTGTCTGGATTCATAAATGCATGCTCATATCTGCACATAGCACAGCGTATTTCACCATAAACAACAACTCCTGTGATAACCTTGAGCCCGTGCCACGCTGGAGAGACAACAGGTTCATTACGCGCGACTCTTTCAGTGAAACATGGAGATGGTTTGGTTTCATGTTTTTGTTCCTGAATATCTGGATCGGATTCATAATGAGCATATGTGTGTGTGCACGTGTGTGTGCATGTGTGTGTGTCTGTGTGTGTCTGTGTTTTGTTTCTCTCCCCCCCTCAGTGAGAGAGCGTGCACACACACGTCAGCTCGGGGAGGGCAAAGCCTGCTTAAGATGCAGTGAATGTGACAGTCGAGCCGATAGTCCAGACTACAGCAGCAGCGTGGACGGGGAAAGGTGAGCGTGGTGGTGGCGGTGGTGGTGGTCAGGGGGGGGCACAAAAATGTCAGCTCACCCAGCTCAGACGTGACGCCGACACAAAAGGAGAAAAAACAGAAAGGAGCCGAGCTGCTTTCCAAAATACGCACGGCGGCGGCGCGGGGGGAGCGGAGAGAACTGTGAGGTGAGCGGGAAGCGTCGCCCTTGTCTTGGGGGGGAAAGATGACAGTGGTGCCCGGAGAGAACCTGGATGAGACTGTGGCACTGGCCGCGCTGTCAGCCCAGGATGTGTACGACCCGGAGAGGGTGGAGAACCAGGAGTGCTGCGAGCGGGTGGTCATCAACATCTCCGGGCTGCGCTTCGAGACGCAGCTGAAGACGCTCGCCCAGTTCCCGTCCACTCTGCTGGGGGACCCGCGCAAGAGGATGCGCTTCTTCGACCCGCTCAGGAACGAGTACTTCTTCGACAGGAACAGACCCAGCTTCGACGCCATCCTCTACTACTACCAGTCCGGGGGGAGGCTCCGGAGACCCGTCAACGTGCCCGTGGACATTTTCTTGGAGGAGATTAAATTTTACGAACTGGGGGAGGAGTTGATCGAGAATTTCAAGGAGGATGAGGGCTTCATCAAGGAGGAAGAGCGCCCGCTGCCCGAGAACGAGTTCCAGCGGCAGGTGTGGCTCCTGTTCGAGTACCCAGAGAGCTCCGGACCCGCCCGGGGCATCGCCATCGTGTCCGTGCTCGTCATCCTCATCTCCATCGTGATCTTCTGCTTGGAGACTTTGCCCGAGTTCCGAGAGGAGGCCAGAGGAGCGTTTGGAGAGCTGCAGGAGCGCGGGAACGTTACCACGCGCGTAAAGCCGAACCCGTTCACGGACCCGTTCTTCATCGTGGAGACTCTGTGCATCATCTGGTTCTCCTTCGAACTGCTGGTCCGGTTCCTCGCGTGTCCCAGCAAACCCGCCTTCTTCAAGAACATCATGAACACAATCGACATCGTGGCCATCATGCCGTACTTCATCACGCTCGGTCTGGAGCTGGCGGAGCACCAGGGGAACGGGCAGCAGGCCATGTCTCTGGCCATCCTCAGGGTCATCCGCCTGGTTCGGGTGTTCCGGATCTTCAAGCTGTCCAGACACTCCAAGGGGCTCCAGATCCTCGGGAAGACCCTGCAGGCCAGCATGCGGGAGCTGGGACTGCTCATCTTCTTCCTCTTCATCGGGGTCATCCTCTTCTCCAGTGCGGTCTACTTCGCGGAGACCGACGACCCGGACTCGGGTTTCAGCAGCATCCCGGACGCGTTCTGGTGGGCGGTGGTGTCCATGACCACGGTGGGCTACGGGGACATGTGTCCGGTCACCATCGGGGGGAAGATCGTGGGCTCGCTGTGCGCCATCGCCGGAGTGTTGACCATCGCGCTCCCGGTGCCGGTCATCGTGTCCAACTTCAACTACTTCTACCACCGGGAGACCGAGCACGAGGAGCAGCTCCAGTACACGCACGTGACGTGCGGCCAGCAGCAGCAGCCGCAGTTTGAAGAGTTCAAGAAGAGCGACAGCAAACCGTCTCTGTCCAAGTCAGACTACCTGGACAGCGACGACGCGGACTCCATCAAGTACACCAACTACAGCCCGCACAAAGCGCCAGTCCCGGCCTACACCGGGAGGCTCACCGACGTTTGAATTGGAACCCCGCAAAATGACGCACGAGCGGCGCGTTGAAGGGGAATCTTTCAGCGCGCGCTCCGGTTTCATTCAGACCACCAACAGCTGATGGATTACACAGAGAGCCACCTTTATCTCCCCGAACCGTCTTCCATTACGCGCCATGCGTCACGGGGGGAGCGACGAGCGGACAGCCTTTAGCCAGTTGTAGCACTTTATTATTATTATTATTATTATTATTATTATTATTATTATTATTATTAATATTATTAATATTATTAATGTTTCTCTTAGTAATTTATTATTGCCACAAAAATTCAGGTTTAAAGTTTACATTTGTTTTCTGAGAGTCGACACAGGACCAACAATCTAAATTTACACACACACACACACACACACACACACACACACACACACACACACACACACACACACACACGCACACACACCTGTTGGGTGGAGCTGGTGATCGTCACATTTGCCTGACAGACTGAATTCAGGGCACTCCCGCCCTCTGTTCACTGAAGCAGCTGCTGGTTTGTTTGTTTTTTTAATCAAACCAAGAGCGCCACCGTGTGGACGGAGCTCGGCCCTGCAGCTCTCTGCAGCTGATGCAGTTTCTATAGCAACCTTCCAGACTTTTCTGTATCTCTGCCACAGGAATGAAAGGATGCTGAAGCCGAAGAGACGAGGCCAGAAAAAACCCACCATGTTGTGGGAGCCTCCATGTTGTTGTCAGTCTTCACAGTCAGACAGAATCCGGACGGACAGACGGTCCAAACCAGGCTGCAGCCAGCGTTCATTCACAGTCCAAGTTCTTTTACAAACAGACGAAAAATCAGGATTCAACATGTAAAAATCCAAACAAAGGAATCAATCCAAACATTCAATAGTTTGTTAAATATAAAATAATTCAGATTTCAGAGCTCGACTGAGGCTGATTGAAAGCAGAGACGTCGATAAATGAAGCAATAAATCAGCTGATGTTTAATTATTTTAATTATCTGATGAAAAATGACAACAAAGCTCACAGAAACTGATTTAAATGATATAAAATATCAATTAAAAAGATTAAATTACATTTATCCACTGAGAAACTGTTCAGACACGTATGGAAGCAAAAAAAGGGCCAAAATCTAAAATATTTAGCAAAGACTCTGAAGTTAATTATTCATTTAGTTTAACTCTGAAAACATCTCAAATTAAAATGTGTTTTTAAGGTTTCACAGATTTAAAATATTCAAAAGTCAAATATTCATTTTAAGAATTATGTCAAAATTGCTGAAATTCAACTTGAAAAATTCAGATTTCATTTTTTCTTTTGTGGAAAAGCAACAAATAACGTGTTGATGAAGGTCATGTAATGTGACTGAAAGCTCCAACGACCTTTGAGCCAAAATGGACGATAATAAATAATAACAGAGCTCGTGATGAAGAAAAGTCACCTTTTATGTTGTAACCAATCAAACCTGGAGTCAATCGATCAGCCAATCAGGTCACTTCCTGCCAGTCACATGATCCAGGAGAGAAAAAGTTAAAGAGTGACTGGAAATGATTTTTGGCCCTTTTAGGCTTCCATACACAGATCAGCTGACCTTCAGTCAGTCGAG
Source organism: Protonibea diacanthus (assembly GCA_028641955.1). Classification (NCBI taxonomy): domain Eukaryota; kingdom Metazoa; phylum Chordata; class Actinopteri; family Sciaenidae; genus Protonibea; species Protonibea diacanthus. The sequence continues at coordinate 18,908,467 of CM053997.1, read as the reverse complement.
CTCTGATCAGTATTTCAGCTCAATAATCAAACTGATCGATCAGCAGGAACAGGTCACTTCCTGTCATTAGAGCACCTTAACTCACCTGGACGTCACGGACGAATGTTCAACCGAACCTGATCGAGAAAAAAGGAACGTTTTGACCGTGAAGGTCACATGATCGCCGTCCTGTTGGATTATCAGCTGATGGATCGATTAACGGAGGCCATGATGGAGTTTACCTGAGTGATTAACATGGAGAGGCGACCAACTGATCCATAACACCGGGGCGACGGTCACACGGAGAGGTGAGTCCAAGTTTATTCGTTAAGATCCGTCCAATCAAACGCTTCCTTCCTGTTTATGGGGACTTTAAAGCTGCACTAATTGATTGTTGGCCACTAGAGGGCGACACGTGGACATTACTAGTGGCCAACAATCAATTAGTGCAGCTTTAAAGTCGAAGTAAACTCCGTGTTTCAGCGTCAGCGTCTGACTTTGTGAATCAATCGATCAGATCACAGATAAATATCGATGAAGTTTCCAGCTTCTGTTCATGAATAGTGTGTGTTTCATTTTAACGATGTGATTTCAGTAACAGCAGTGCAGACAGACTACAGGAACACGTGACATCATAAAACATGTTGTTGTGCTGCAGTACAGATGTGAGCCTGCAGGTGGCAGCAGCTCCATCAGACAGACGGGTCAGAATCAGAACTCTGCTTGGTGTCGGATCAGGATGTCCTCTGAGGAGGCGAGGGGCGTTTCAGCAAACACATTCAGACTTCTTCACCTGGTGTATGTGTTTTATTTGGCCAGAAGTCTGTGGACACCCTGTCTAACCCTTAGAGTGCAGATTTTTGTGTCGGGGGTCTAGTCTGATTCATAATAATCAGTTATCAGACACCAGAACTTGATTTGGATCAGTGTAACGCTGAAGATGACGTCACACAGACTGTCCAATCAGTGAGTGAATGTATTATTATTATTATTATTATTTCCCATTCATTCATTAAAGCATCAAACAAATCATTTAATCCAGATTAAACACAGAAACACGTTAGAGTCAGTCAGATGAGCCACGTCTGACGTGTTGCAGCTTTTTAACCTTCCTCAGATCAGCTGATCTCACTAACAAGGACAGGTGGACGAAATGAACCTCGTTAAGATTCTCACACACACACACACACACAGTATTGTTAGATTGTAGGTGTGCCTAATAAAGAGGCCGCTCAGCGTTTATTCACACACATTCATCAGACTCAGTCGATTCAGCTGTTTGATCAATCTGCAGGTGTTTCCATTATTTTGTCCACTCTGTTTATTCATATTATTGAGGACAAAAACTACGGAGGCCCAGAGGTGTTCGATGGCGGTCGGTGTTCGATGGCGGTTGGCGTCGGTGTCGGTTCAGGATTCAGCTGCTCCGTTTGTTTGATTTTCTGTCAGTGAACGTGACGTGCAGGTGTTTGAACCATCGATCAGCTGCAGTCATGTGACGATGATGACTGAAGCTGAGAAGCTGAATCACTCAGACATCAACCTGAAACTTCACAGGTTCATTTCTCATATTTCTTTTGGAAGCTGTTTGTTTCTGTGACGATGACGAGCTGTCATTCATTCAAATATTCATCAGTGAGTCTGTGATGAACTCGAGCTGCAGGTTCGTCACGTGACTCGCTGGTTCAGGTCAAAGGTCGTCGTTATTTAAAGACGCGTGTGTCACGCCTGATGGACGACGGCCACGAGACCTCCGAGCAGAGCGACGGTCAACATCGCCATGACAACAGCTGCTGAGCTGTTTGTCGCCATAGTGACAGGACCACAGCATCCACACAACCTCCACACAACGTCCACACAACCTCCACACAACGTCCACACAACCTCCACACAACCTCCACACAACCTCCATACAACGTCCACTCTGCCGTGTCACACCACCTGATGAAAACGGCTGAATCCAGTTTTTTTGGTGCACAGATATGTTTTTATGACTGTGTTACCATAGCAACAGTGGATACTGACTCTTGATTGGCTGTAGGGAGGTTTTGCATTGCATCCTGTCATGCAGAGGAGGAGAGCTGCTGCGAGGAGACAGCGCCGCCTGCTGGTTGGAGGTTAGACAGACGTCACATGATTTTTCTGACCTTCAGTCTCTTTCTCTGATTCTGCTCGTGACGTTGTTAAGGTCACAGCTACCTACAGGCTAACATCAGGAATATGTAAATATATGAAGACATTTAAATGTTTATGATTTACATTCATTATAATCAGAGCAGAGCACAAACACCACAGAGTCCTACATTTAGTCTGAGGAGCATTACATGACGTGTTCAGGATCAGACTGCAGTCGGCTTAAAGCAGCGTCCTCTTCACTCTCCTGAAGTAGCGTGGGATCATGGGAGCTGTTGTCTTCACTGTTCAACAACCATTCCTGCAGAGGTCTGGTGCTTTTAGACATTTTAACAGTGGAATCTTTAAAGTCGGGTAAGATTGGGTCGAGTTTGGGTCTGGTTAAAGGTTAAAGGTTAAAGGTTAGGATCGGGTCCAGTTCCAGGTCGGGGTCAGATTAATGTGTGGGTGCAGTCAGATTTAACGTGTCTGCAGTGTTATAAACACGATAAAGTCTCTGATCTGTGCGGTTATCAAAGAATAACTCAGCCCGTGTCGTCCATTATCTTCTAATAACTGCACAGGTGCTTCTGGATTATTCTGTTTTTGGTGCCGTTTGTTTGTCTGGAAGATTACGGAAAACCTGCTGGACCAGTTTTCAGCATGAGGCGAGGAAGAGAGTGAAGCTGATACATGACGTATTTTATACTTTTGTGAACATTATGAGGTCACAGTGAACTGAATTTGTTGCACGGCTGCATCGAGCATTAATGGAGCCATCGTGCATCATGCCGCGTGCACTAATTCATCTCCATCCTTCATGGTCGCTGTCTTTTGACCTATGTGCTGATAACAGGCCGGTCGGACTCATTTAAAGGAAGAAAGCTGTAGGTGCTCCATGCCTGCTTGCCGCCGTCGTTCGGCGTCATTAGCTCGTTCGTGGCGCTCGACAGACGGGGTAAACAGGAAGTGACGGCAGCTGGTCTGTCCTGTCCTTGGCACTGCTTCCTCAGCATGTGACTGTGGTGATGATGATGATGGCCTGGAGTGTGTGTGAGTGTGTTTGTGTGGGCGAGACTGGGAAAGGAAAAAGAGGAATATATAGATGTCAGCATGCAGATGGAGAGCCTGCTCTGATGTTCAACACAAACAGTTTTCATGACTCGTCTCTGAACGTATCAGGACAAATATTCAGATTTCAGTCTTCAATCATCACAAATTTATCTCTTGAAGTTTCCATCAACTACCGACTTTCTCATTTTTACATGTTTCCTGAAAAAATGGTCAGATATTGATCGACGTTCACAGCAGCCAATAGCAAGTGAGGTCCAAAACATTAACTTATGTTAGCAGTTAGCTATGTTAGCACTAGCTCCAACCAGCTGGATGACCTCACAGTCACTCACAGACAAACAAACAGGAAGCACTCCGGTGGAACAACCTGAACATATTTTATAATAAAACGAGTTTCTTTTTGTTTCCCAGGAGAAGAACGATGAGCCTCCATCCTGCTTTCCCTCACTGCGCCTCGTCAAACCAAAAGACTCCGACATCCCCTCCTCCTCCTCCTCCTCCTCCTCCATCCTGATGAAGGTGAAACAAACTCTGGATACAAACACTGACACTCATAGGAGAACACGGAGCTATGAGACACCTTTCCATTACAACAGGACAGATTTTTGCACAGAGCACGGCGACAGTCGGACTCTGAGGTACGACAAACAAACGTTACTTGAATCATCCGCTACGTATATATTTACAACATGTCTGCTGGCTAACGGAGTCCTCCATGTACTCATGAATAGATGTTTTTTGGGAGGTCGGTCCTGTTGTTGTAGAGAAATAAAAAGTCTTGTCTGTACGTTGCATATCATATTCAAACCAAAACATATTATTGCATGCTTGGAAAGTAGAGCATGTAAAGAGACGAAGAGTTCGACTCACCGCCAATCTGTAACATGGGAACAACGACGACGACGACAGCTCATCGATATCAAGTTAATTCAGATAATTCTGTTGGATGGTGGAGGTAGTTGCTAAATCTATATTTTTTAAAGTATCATACTGTATATGTTTTATATGGAGAGGAATTGGTTAACCTCGGGAATTATTTTGTAGATTTTTAACATTTTTGCTAATGTGTTTTAATTAATTTGTTAGTTTTTATTCATTCTTTTTTTGCCTTTGTAAAAACAAAGCGGCTCCAGAGGGCAACGCCTGCCAGAAAACACTTTAAAAAAACAGATAAAAACTTCCCCGATAAGAATGTTTGTGTGCAAAATTTAAAAAGAAAAAAAAGACAGTTGAAATGCATTTATCGCAAACATTTGACATTTGATTTTCTTTGAATAATTTTGAATGTTTCTGATTGTGTTTGGGTTCTTTTTATTTTTATCTAAATGCTGTATATCTGTTCTAACATCTACCTCAGTGTCCGCTCATTTACGACAGAAGCTTTAACACCTGAATGACGTCGGTGTCCCTCCATTAAATAAACCCAGACGCTCTGTAAACTGCCATTTAGTAACTTAGAGAGAGGAAATGTAAAGAAAGCCACGTTAATTAATTCATTAATTAGAGGTGAATCTATGAAGCCAATCTTGGCCTTTTAATTAAATATCAGATGTCGTCCAGTCGAATTACAGCTTGGAGCTCGACATCACGATTTTCTTTGCACATTTTTAATTTATTTGTGAAAATTTTCCGAAGTTTGTGTGAACGAACGAGTGTGACTGTTCAATGTTGATTTAAGGGCAATAATGTTCTGCAGAGGTGAATGAATGGAGTCAGTCAGCCTGTCTTAAAAAACTGCTAAACCTAAAACAGTTTCTGAGGTTTTAACAAGAATCAAATTTATTTATGTTAATGATTAAAGTTGAACCCCTATAGATTTAATTCCCAGATTCAGATGAGAAGATTAGGTTAATCTTAAGTGTCCATTAAAGATCTGTTTAGCCTAGCTTAGCACAAAGACTGGAAGCAAGGGAAAACTGCTAGCCAGCTAGAAATAACAGAATCTGCACATACATGTTAGCATTGTCTTTTTGTTGACTTTTACTGATGCTAAGTTTTAAAGCTAAGCTAGCATTTTCCAGACGTTGCTAAGCTAAACACATCCTGGACCTTGATGTGAACATAGCACTACAAATGCCTAAATTATCTGATGTCATATTGGCTGTTTGTAGCTAACCGGTGGACCAATGCGCTTTTAGCCTAGCTTAGCACAAAGACTGGAAGCAAAGGGAAACTGCTAGCCTAGCTATAAATAATAAATAAATCCACCTTTTAACAGCTCTAAAGCTGTCTGCATGTACATGTTGAATCTTGTCTATTGAACTGTAGAAGGAAGATATTGTGGTTTAGAAGTAATTAGCATTGGAGCTACTTTTGTTTACTTTTGATGCTACGTTTTCAAGCTAAGCTAGTATTTTCCTCTTGCTTCTAGACGTTGTGCTAAGCTAAACACATCCTGGACCTTGATGTGAACATGGTACTACAAATACCTAAATGATCTGATGTAATACTGGATGTTTGTATCTAACCGGTGGACCAAGACGCCTGTAGCCTAGCTTAGCACAAAGACTGGAAGCAAAGGGAAACTGCCAGCCTAGCTAGAAAGCTAGGTTAGCAGTCGGAGCTATTTGTTGACCAACAACTGCTAACATCTCAGAAGTCCTGTCCTCGTGGAGGGGTAGCATTTTTATCTCTTATTTCCAGGGGTTGTGCTAAGCTAACTACATCCTGGACACGTCTCTGTGCTGGAAACTGATATTGTCTGTCTCATCTGACTCTGTGGACAAAGACACGTGTCTCCATCAAACCCTCAGCCTGGTCGCGTTGTAATTTGCTGATGAGCTGTGACGAGGCGTTAGTTAACATATTCCACATACTGTATGTGCAACAATAATAATAATACAGTATTTCTCCTGCGAGTGCAGCAAAACTTCCACATATTTAACCGTCACTTGACGTTCGTGTAAGCGTTCAGTTCAGTTCAGGCTCGTCACCAAATTCTTTCATTTCATGCAAAAATCAAAAAGCAATAGTGTGTGTGAGTGATTCCTGCAATGTGGAAGCAAAAATGCATTTTTTGATTTCTTTCCTTTTCTTTCTTTTTGTTTGTTTTTTAATTTCCAGTTCTTGTTGCCATGTTTATTTTGACAATCTTCAATTGTGATCTATTTTTGATAAAATAAATCTAATTAATCTTGATCAGTTTCAATCTTCATGTGTTTCACACGGCACACATGTTTCACATGTGTCATTTTCTGTTTCTTTCTCATGCATCATAAACATTTCCACATGATGACTATGCTGCTGGGTTTACAGTACACTGTGTGTGTGTGTGTGTGTGTGTGTGTGTTCCATCCTCTGGTCCTTCTTTAGCATCTTTAAAGTCCAACTGAAACTATGACTACGAAGTCTGCCTGTTATCTAACTTACAAACACAAACACACATCCATGACATGAAGTGCACCTCTAACTTCAGTTTGAAGCTGGATAGTTAATTAGCATTTACAGTACATATACACAGCAGTTGTGATAGCAGCACTTTTTCATTCACCGCCGTGTAGCACTGTTCATTAACACCGGGACTCTGCCAGCTGCTGCCTATCAAACACAGACAGAACTATTTATGTTACTTATTATTTATTTTTTTGGATGATTTCTGTTGAATTTCAACCTGTGCGTCTAAATTAACCAGAAATCTCAGCGGTAAATACCAAAAGTCATGCGGCCATAGACAGAACTTTGTTCATGTTATGAAACATTTCTCTCGTCACTTTCTTCCATTTCTGTAATACCAGTAATAATAAAGTAATAAATCAAAAGAGAGCTGCCGTCATCAGTGACACCAACAGCAGCAGTAAAACTCAAAGAGAAGGAATCAGACTCAAAATATTAACGTTCATCATATTTTTCATGTTGTGTGCTTCCATATGCTGAAGATTAGAGTCCGTGTTGTTTGAAGGAAATATAGAAAATTAATTTCCTTTCCTTAAAATATGAGTTTAAATCCTGAAAGTTTGTTGGGACTCCGTTTGAAGCAAAATGCTTGATTCTGTATCGGCTATATATCTGTGACTGTAAAAAAGAAAGAGTAAAAAAGAATTGTTTATATTTCAATTTACATGTGACAATTTGAAAAAAAAAAAGCTTTTAAAGGGTCATTAGATAGAAACAGAAACAAAGAATAAACAAGGAATCGAGGGTAAAAAATAATTGTTGTCTCTCCCAGTTTGAAACCAAATCACAGCCTTGATTAAAAATGTTCTTTGACATGCGAACATCATCGTTCACGTCTGCAGAGTTTTAAAATGTTGTGATGTGAAATGCTTCATAGATTAAGCTGAATATTAACTGCAGACAGAAAACCAGCATAGGTGACTTAGAAACATGCAGTAACCACAGTTATTCATCAATAAGCAATAATGCATGAAAAGTACAACATCGTCTGCAAAGATGAGTTGCCTGTTTGTTCATATCTGTGCATACAAAGTTAATAGTGCCTTAATCATAACCTGATTCAGTTAATAAGCCTGTCAAATGCATCTGAAGTACCATAGAAGAAGAAAGTGTGTATTTATAGTAGCACTGTAGGGATGCACATAGAAATAATGTATTAAAAATTAATGTATTGAATGTACAGTAAGTAGTCTTCCTGGTTGGTGTTGTGAGAGGAAACAAATATAAAAAAAAAGAATAAAGTTTATCTTTTCTGTGAAAGCTCAAAGTGGACGAGACTACTGATATTTGTAAGCCAGATATATTATAAAATTATTGTTTTGTTTTACATTATTTAAAGTCTGTTACTGAATTCAAATCTTCATTTTTTTGCATACGAGACAGAAAAAACAACAACTACTAAGTTTCAGGTCGTGTTTTCTCTGAATAATTATCTGACAATTTGGACACCACAAACATGCACTGTGATATAATGAGAGGAGAAATTAATACAATGAATGAAAAAGGTTTGTTTGGGATTAAGAAAGTTAATTTGGGATAAATATTTGCAGTCGTGTCGACTTTCAGCTTCCTCTGTTGAGTTTCCTGTTTTAGAATAATCTTTTCTTTTCTGTTGAGTTAAACTGATTAATTATTTATTTAGGCCGGATGCTAAACAATGACCAGCGTCAGTAATGATAACTCAAACTGTGAAGGTTCTTCAGACTACACTGAAATCACATGAAGCTGAATTTTTTCCTGATAAGACACATTTTCTATCTGAAATGTCGACACACAAATCCCAAACTAACTGTTGTTACATTGTGTTTTACAGACTGAGCTAAGATTAATGAAGTGTTTATGTTTAACTTGAAAGTTCATTATTCATTTTTTTGTCAACATTTTGACCGAGGCTCGTGTGAAAGGCTGCGATGAACATTATTGATTTTCAGAGCCAATAATATTGATTTGCCCATCAGAAGAGGTCTTTAAACTTTTTTTGCACTTCAGGTTCAAAAACATTTTTAAAAAAATGCTGTTAAATTCAGAAACCAGGCTGAGAGAAGGATAAAAAAGAATAAAAACAATAATCATAGCTCTTTACCGGCATGAGTGTTACCAAATGTCTCCATGTATCTGAGGTCGGTCGTGTGTCTATTCACTGAACTGAACTGTGTTCGTCTCATGGTGTTTTCCTGCTTCCTGCTTCAGCCGATACGACGACAAAAAAAAGAAGAAACAACTTCAGATTTGTGTCTTCAGATATCTGATTTTTGTTCGTGTGTTTGTCTGTACGACAGGTAAAAAGTTGAATAGCAAGAAAAAAAGAAGTCCTTCATTATGTAATATCTGTCTGGCTTGGGATCGTACATACTGTATATGCACAACAGAGTCATTCTGAATAGTTGTGACGACGTTTAATGTGGCCTTTTCTTTCTCTTTAATGTTCTGCAATGTTGTAAATGATTTGTAAAATATGATATAATGTATATTAACGAGGCTTTATGTTTATACCACCTATGTTTAATAAATAAATGAACTGTGCTAACTCGATAACACGCCGCCTGTTTTAACCTACACAGACACACACAGACACACACACACACACACAGACACACACACGATGAAGTCAGATCACATTTAAACTTCTTGACTCCAGTTTGCAGAGTCGTGTGGATGCAGCAGATAGATGCAGTTAATGTTACTCCACCCTCATTCAAAAGTAATAATCTGACTGAGTGATGTTTTTATGTGGAGCTCCTTCAGGCTAGCTGTTTCCCTCTGTTTACAGTCTTTATGCTAAGCTATGCTAAGCTAAGGGCTGCTGGCTCTAGCCTTAACTGGAACATGTGAGAGCGGTGTTGATCTTTTCATCCACGTCTTCACAAAATATCAAAACTCTTTGAAGATGCATCGCTGCAGTTTTTGTTCCTGTGATCAACAATAAGAGATTTTTGTGCTCGACTTGTTAGCGTAACTTTCTGACTGCAGCAACATTTGATCAGCGACTGTCTGAGCGTCTGAACGGGCGGCTGAGATCTCTTTGTGTTTGTGAAACACGGCTCCGGTCGGTCCACGTTAATAATTGATCCGTCCGACGTGGTTTCACTTCTTCTCTCTCCTGTGAGTCGAGCCAGAACGGACAGCAGGATGCAGATCTGTGCACGGTGTGTGAGCGTCCTCGTGACCTGCGTGAATCAGTGCAGAGGGCAGCTCAGTGAACCGAAGTGTGCCGCAGTGTTCCTTCATCTGCTGACACATTTCAGACGTTCAAGGTGGTTTTTGTTCAGATGACAGCTTTAAAATATCACCTTTAAACAGATTTTACAGTCAGACATCAGTGAGCTTCAGCATGAACAGAAAGTTCTCAGAAACATCAGCTGGGATTGGCCGGTAATCCATTTTAAGATGGCCAGAGACCGCTGGTCATTACCCAGAGATCACTGGGGCTCGGCTGCTCAGGAAGACTTTCATTAGCTGGGACAGGAAATCCTTGTAGAAGTCGTCCATGACCGATCAATGACAGTTCTGACTTAGCTCATGTTAGCTCAGTTAGTAAGAAGAAGAAGAAGAGGTGTTCAGGTCCAGCAGTCAGCAGCTTCTATGGACATAATGTCAGAGGAGCAGAGAGTGAAGAGGACGCTGACGGAGGAAGCTAAGAAGAGAAAAGGAGAGAGTGAGCGAGCAAGAAGCCGCCGGACAAGAGTAAATCTGGGACTGACTTTTAGTGGTTGGTGAGAGCTTGGTGAAATAAAAGGCTGAAAGACAGACGCCGAGCTGGGCTGACTGCTGTTGGACTAGTCAGTAATATTAGCTGCTGCTGTGTGTTGTGCATGTTTAATGATTTATAATGTTCTAGCAGGTGATTCAAAATTAATTTAAACATATTTTCTGTAATATTAAATAAATAGTTACTGCAGTTTCAGATTTAAGATCAAAATAAACCAACGAGGTCACAGCAGGTTACAATATTTTACGTTATCATTTATTGTTGTCACTGAGGATGTTTGCAGTGAAACATTATTCCTGCGTGAAATCTGAGGGGCAAAAGAAGGTCGACTCGTCTCCACACAAACTGCACATTTTTTTATTTTTATAATTTTCTGGGTCATACCATCAGTGAGAAGAGCCACATGGAGGGGGACGCAGGAAAATCCAACACAGCAGCCCCGTGAAGGTCCACACGCGCACACACACACACACACACACACACACACACACACACAGTCACACACTCAGTGTGAGCTCATATCCAGCCCTGCTTCAGTGTAACACGCCGTCACACACTGATGGACAAACTGCTGCATGTTCTCATTTAGCGTGCGGCGCTGACACAAGAACCCCTCCTGCACGCTCAGTGGTTCAGACCAGAAGACCCTCAGCAGAAATAGACTGCAGAATCCCTCAAAGAAAGACGAGCAGTCTATAAATAGCTCACACACACACACACACACACACACACACACGAACATGAACATGATGCATGCTGGGATTCCCTGAAGGTTGCTTTTGGTTTTAACATTTACATCTTTATGGCCAGACGAGCTTCAAATGTTTCAGTGAAATGATGATGATAATAATCATACAGATATATTAATGTTAACTATATTTGTGCAGAGCCGTTCATGCAGAGATTCACTGATGACGATGACATGAACGGCATGTCATGTTAATGTTATGTTGTCAAATTATTGTTTCCATAGTTACAAAACCACACGTTGGTTATGTTATATGTAACATGATTCCATACAAAATATTTAAGGTGGAGTCGCTACGTCCAGGTTTTAGACAGTCTGCGGGGACATCACAGAGACTATGTCCAGGTTTTAGACAGTCTGTGAGGACGTCACAGAGACTACGTCCAGGTTTTAGACAGTCTGTGAGGACGTCACAGAGACTACGTCCAGGTTTTAGACAGTCTGCGGAGACGTCACAGAGACTACGTCCAGGTTTTAGACAGTCTGTGAGGACGTCACAGAGACTACGTCCAGGTTTTAGACAGTCTGCGGAGATGTCACAGAGACTACGTCCAGGTTTTAGACAGTCTGCGGAGATGTCACAGAGACTACGTCCAGGTTTTAGACAGTCTGTGTCTGATTTATCTCCTGGATAAGGACTCGTCGTCTCTGGACTCTCTGACCTTTTCAAGCTGTGTTGATATTGTATGATTTGTGCACATTGCTACAGTAAAAGTCATTATATGAATAAAAATAGTTTTATTGTGTATTCATGTAAGTGTCAGCGTGTTCACACGTGGATGGGTGGAGGCTGTGTACAGCAGCAGCTGCAGGAAGGACTTATGAATGTACCAAGCAGCCTCCCTCCTCATTCATAAACACGGGATGCTTATATAATGCTTATGCAGATCCCCCCACCTCTTTCTCCTGAGTTATTTATAAGTCCGGTAGCATGCAGGGAGGAGAGCGTGGCCAATTCATGCCGTGCCCTTCAAGACCAACATATGGCCCTCAGGGAGCTGCTGGGCCCCGACTTCAGGGAGCTAATTTTAGAGTCACGTCATGGGAGAGCCAGAGAGGAGAGAGGGAGGCGAAGTGACAGGACAGGGGAGGGGAAGGATAACGGACACGGAGCGCTGATGATGATGAGGATGATGGAGGCAATGTGAAGTAAACACTGATGTCATGACGTTCATGTTTGACCATGAGAGCAGAAAAAAAGACAGTTTGTCCTGATCAGAGCTCCTACAGAGGGACCAGAGCCCAAACCCAGGACAGGACCACACGCCGGATATGAAATAATCAAACCTGAACAAATCTACAAGATTCATGCAAAAATAATGGCTGCAGAAGTGAGTCAGTCTCCATAAGTCCCCATGTTCAAATGTCCAACTTCACAGCAGAAATAAACATGTTTACAGCCTGGTACAAAAAACAGTTTTGGTCTCTATAGCTAATTTCCCCGTTCATGACAACTGTACTGAGTCGCTGAGACTACGTCCAGGTTTTAGACAGTCTGCGGGGATGTCACAGAGACTACGTCCAGGTTTTAGACAGTCTGCGGGGACGTCACAGAGACTACGTCCAGGTTTTAGACAGTCTGTGGGGACGTCACATCATTTATGATCAGTGTAAACACAGAAACATCAGCTGACCACGTCGATGTCCAAATGGCGGTTTCATCATCACAGCGTTGACCTGAATGGGACACATCGTCAATGAGCTGATCAATACGAACACTTGACACGCAGCGAGTCGCAGCGCGGGCTGACATATTGATGCTGGAGGAGTCGAGCTGTCAGGTTTGACAACTGATCAGTGACTTCAGATGACTGCGAGCCCCGAGGACAGACGGCAGAGAAAAGGTCCATCAATACAACAGACATGCAGTGAAGGGTAATTATGAACATATGAAAACATACAGCTGATGTTAATGTAGATTTCCTTCATAAGAACAAACAACAGCTACCAGAGGAGAACCTGCAGGACGTGGACAGAACAGACTGAGCAGCAAAGAGCTGCATGAATAAATGATGATGTGATACAAGAAGTACAGCAGCAGGAGGACGGAGACAGCTTCCCTGTTCAACACGAAGACCAGCACGACGAACACAGAGGGCCAGTCTGACGTCCCACAGACTGTCTAAAACCTGGACGTAGTCTCTGTGACGTCCCCTCAGACTGTCTAAAACCTGGACGCAGTGATGATCAGTTATATTTGCATCATGACCTTGCTAGAGATGTCCTAATGTAGCTTTAGCATTTTTCTCTCCAGCAGCACATCAACATTCGATTTTCCACCATCTTCTCTCTCTCTCTCCTGAGCTGAGAGAGAGAGAGAAGAGGGATGTAGGATGAGATGAAGGCTGTGGAGAGAGTAAAAGCAGAGGGGGAGGATGGAGAGAGCGATGAAGAGCGCCCTGTGGAAGAAGAGGAAGGCTTAATGAGTACGTTGCCCCTGATTCGGGCACGAGCACGAGGCAGGATGACAGGACTGTGTGCTGCCACGGGGGATGCAGCGTCGGTCTGCATGAAGCAGAGGCGTCCCTCTTCCTCCACCTCCTCCTCCTCCTCATCACATGAAGAACAGAGTACACAGCAGGCTTCGGCCTAAAGACAACTGAAGGCTTCAAAAGTTACCCACGACAATCTAATGTTAGCTCAGTTTGAAGCCTGACGTGGGGGACCAGACGTGCCAGAACAGGAGCTGGGCGAGCCTTAGCAATGTAACCAGGCTCAGCAACTTCTATGGACATAATGGCAGAGGAGAAGAGAGTGAAGAGGACGCTGACGGAGGAAGCTAAGAAGAGAAAAATGAGTTAAAACTCGCTAGTTTTTGATCATAAGTAATGTAATCAGAACAAATACTCGAGTACAGCTGAACATAGCTACCACAGAGGGGTGAATCATCAGTTTTCATGATGGTAAATGATCAAACATCAGATCAGAAGGTCTGTCATCGACTAACAAGGTGTCTGTCAAAATACAAACCTGTGGTTTGGAGTGTAAAATGAGAAACTAATCCTTGTACCAATCACCGCGTCCCAGTGGAGGGAACCAGGGCCTACGGGAGCTTAGTGACCGCAAACGTCAGCTCCTGATTGGCTGACGGAGCAGACGGAGGAGAGGGCTGAGAGTTCAAGTGCACGTTAAACTTTCCACTTGCTTTGAAGAAGGATTTTAGGCGCTGCTCCATCTTCCATCTTCAGTTTCAGTTTGGTTGAAGCAGCTGTAATCCGACTCCGGGCCGGTTATAGCGGCAGCAGCCTCTCCTTTGTAACCGGCAGCCCGAACGTATCATCTGACACGAGATGAAACACAGAGGGAACGCCAAACACATGAAGTCATCATCGGAGGTCCATCTGTGCTTTCGTGTCACCGTGTGAATGTGTGTGTGCTCAGCACAATGTCAACCATTCACTCAGCTCCGTCACTTCTGCTCGTTCTCACGTGATCGTTAATCCTCCTGAAGTCTGAAGTCATGTTCGTCACTCGAATCATTTAATTCATTCATCTTTAAACGATTAACTATAAATCTGCCTCTGATTGGTCGACAGCTTCAGTACCTACACACAAACAGGAGACCCGGTAACGTGTGAGTGTCAGTTAAATTCATTAAAGCATCATACGTTACGCTCCCGTCAGTGTCCTCTTCACTGTCTTCTCCTCTGCCATCATGTCCGTAGAGGCTGCTGAGCCTGGTTACATTGCCCTCTCACCCAGCTCAGGTTCTGGCATGACACAGGCTCAACTCTCTGCCTAGCTAAGAGCAGCTAACAAACTGAGCTAACATGAGCTAACAGCAGCTCATTGTCCATCAGTAGACTCTGTAAAGTGACCTTCATGTGAGAAACACGGCTGACATTTTGTTCCCTCCATGAAGTCAGACTGGATTATAATCCCGCCCATTAAATCTGAGGTCAGAGGTTACAGTAGCATATGGATCCAGGCTCATCAGTCTTCACCATGTGTGCAGATTGGCTGCACATGCACGACTGAACAGTGCAGGATGTGTTAAACTCCTCAGGGTCGACGAGTGGCGGCTTACGTGTACGACGAGCACACACACGATGAATGAACTGGATTTGATGAAACAAACACGACCATCGGCGTGTTTCCAAACTAAATTTAGTTTTTCAGGAATTCGTCACTCTGTGTCGGCGACATTCGGTCGGAGCAGCCGTGCAGAGAGTCATCCAGCTGTCAGACGATCACGGTGACAAACTGAAACTACAAATAGAGTTCAGACCTTCAGAGTAACTTCATCCACTGCAGGCCCACGAGGACACATTCACACCGTTTAGCTCAGACTCACAGGTTTTCTCCTCCTCCCTGAAGTTTTACTTTGAAAAGCTTGATTACTGGTTACTGACAGCTTTTGACTAGACACAGTTTGTATTAATGAAAAATGTCACGCCTGGTTACGCCGAGGAGGAAAACACTAACTGTACCGTGATGAAGAGTTCTGTGTATCTTTCAGCTCGACAAACCTGAACCAGTTGTCTGAAACCTAAAAGTTAACATGCACAACATAAATATACGATATGATCTCCAAAAACGGCACCACGGCTCATGAGGTGTGTTCACTACAAAATGATTTGCTCATCCAGCTCCGGTTCTGGCACGACACTTTGCTCCGCCTCGATCAGCGTCTGATTAATGTGTGGACTTACATCTTATAACGCTCTGCATGTCGTTTATCATCATGTGATCATGATCCTCTGGATGTCTGTCCTCAGTCTGACTCCAGCTCTGCCTCCACCAGGTCCACACAGCTCGCGGACGTCGCTCTGATCATCACGTTAATGAAATGAGGTGGAGCTCTCCGCGGTGCTGAACCTCATACGTCACTACCTGTGATCAGGTCATGTGACCAAATATTTGTTCATAAACAATCAATGGATCAATAATCGATACTTTATCTGTCCTGCATCAAAGATGATATCAAAGATTTGTCTTCTCAGACTAAATATAGTCCAACTTTAAACTTCTGACTGAAACTGTTTCATCTCAGGTTTGTTCTTTTTTTTAATACAGCCTCTTTCATCTTTAAATCTGAATCTGTCTTTAATAAAGGAGACACGGATGAAGTTAAACCTCAGAGCGAGTTGACTTTCATGTTTTATACTAAATCCTTCATGTGGAGCTTAACGAGGAGATTCTTCTTCTTCAGGATATAAAGTCACCTGACCAGAGTTCAGAGAAAGAACATATTTTAAACATGTTAAATAAAATCTGTGTTCATCTCTGAGAAATTACAGAAGCCCATTTTGGCCAAAAGCAGCGGATGAAAAGTGAATTAAAAAATAAATACTTCACTTTAATATTTGACAGATTTTTTCAGATCATCTGTAGCACGTCAAACTTTTGTTCATGCTTAAAGAAACGTTTTGACTGTAATGTTTGTAATCATGAATCATCAGATCTGTAATTTTAAAATCTTTATTTGGATTTTGAATCATAATCTGATTGTTTTTTTTAATCTGGCACTCACAGGCTTCCGTATCAGTTATTGATCGGTTATCTGCAGATCAGATGTTCTCACTGAGGACTTGCTGGTTTCTCCCTGTCGCCATGGCAACACCGGGATATTTACACCAACATGCGGGCCTGACTGTCGCAAACAGACCTCACAGCGGCCAATTATGGGAGCCGCAGATTCCTGCAGTCAGAGCTCAGCCTGGACCTGCACACTGTTGTGATCACACCAACACCATGCAGCATCCTGCAGAGCTTTGTGCTGTCGAGTCCGAACCGGCTGCTGCTGCTGCTGCTGCTGCTCGGTACCGGAGCTGCAGATACTGTAGAGCCCAACTGTGTTTTACAGTCTGTCTGCATTGCGTCGAAACCCCCTCCTCTCTCTCTCTCTCTCTCTCTCTCTCTCTCTCTCTCTCTCTGTCTCTCTCTCTCTCTCTCTCTGTCTCTGTCTCTCTCTCTCTCTCGCTCCCTCTCTCTCTCTCCTAACCCCTCCTTCACTCACTTCTCCTTTTTCCTCTACATGATATCCCGCAATATGCTTCCAAATTACCGGACACGCATCCTCAGTCTGGTGCGCCAAAGTGCGGGATCCTAACCGGCTTTTCCTTCGAACCCTCCGCGTCTTTCAGCTTTTTTGTACCGCATAAAGAAACCCCGCACAGAGCTGTGTGTGTTTGTGCTGATGCTGCAGTGTGTCCAGTCCTCCCAGTTTCTCTCTCTCCATCAGACTGGGAGCGTGATCCAGCCTTCAGGTTTCCTCTCCACCAGCCTGCGTTCTTCTCCAGCATGCTTTTCTCAGATTGTCAGTCAGGATTTTTGCTGCTGAGCCGCGGTCCAAAGCCGTCTGAAGCCTCCTCCTCCTCCTCACCCTCCTCACCCTCCTCCTGCTGCGGGCTGCTCCGATCGACGCTGCAAACCTACACCAAGAGGATACGGATGTTAACCAAGACAACATAGTCTATTAATTTTTCAGAGATACTGTAAAACGATATCTGTATTAAAAGCTGAAGTTGGTGCTCGGGGTGAGGACGGTCCTTCATCTGCTGCTCAGGCTCAGCTCAGGTACGTTCTCATGGATCATTTTCAGGTTTTAAAGGTGTTTTTTTATTTTATGGATTTCATTTTGTGTAAGCGTGTCAGATCTGAATGTTCATGTTGGAGGTGAAGCTGCGAGTGCGCAGAGAGGGAAGTGCAGCAGCTCTGCAAACTTGAATACTGATGTATGCGGTAAAAATACAGCGAATGCAGCACAGGACGCCGTACTGTACTGCATGAGGCTGTTTTTCCTCTCTGAGGTGTGAAGGCGTGAAGCTGACCGGTTTGTTTCACCTTCCTGCAGGTGGAGCAGATGAAGCTGTGCTGAGAGGAAGAAGATGTTCAGCTCGGAGACGACAACGACAACGATGATGATGATGTTGGAGAGGGAAACTCTGCATAGCTGCCGGCCTCAGTAGAGGCTTCATCTCTTCGACCTGCTGCTCCTCACCTTCACACCGCTTCCTCCTCCTGTCCTCCACCCGCCAGGAAGGATGACTGTGGTGTCCACAGAGAACATGGATGAAACCTCCACCCTGCCGGGACACCCGCAGGACCCCTACCCACCTGACGACGACCACGACGACCATGACTGTTGCGAGCGGGTGGTAATCAACATCTCGGGGCTGCGCTTCGAGACCCAACTGAAGACTCTGGCTCAGTTTCCGGAGACTCTCCTCGGTAACCCCAAGAAGAGGATGCGCTACTTCGACCCCTTACGAAACGAGTACTTCTTTGACCGGAATCGCCCGAGTTTTGATGCCATCTTGTATTATTACCAGTCCGGTGGAAGGCTAAGAAGACCGGTCAACGTGCCCCTGGATATGTTCTCAGAGGAGATAAAGTTTTACGAACTTGGCGTGGAGGCCATGGAGAAGTTTCGAGAGGACGAAGGATTTATTCGTGAGGAGGAGCGTCCACTACCAGAGAAGGAGTTCCAGCGTCAGATCTGGCTCCTCTTTGAACATCCGGAGAGCTCGGGGCCCGCCCGGGGGATCGCCATCGTCTCAGTGATGGTTATTCTTATTTCAATAGTCATATTTTGTTTGGAGACTTTACCAGAACTGAAGGAGGACCCCAGTCAGCGGATTCAAACGGTGGGAAACATCACCATGTATTACAAACCGAATGTCCTCACGGATCCCTTCTTTGTGGTGGAGACGCTCTGCATCATCTGGTTCTCCTTTGAGTTGATAGTCCGGTTTTTCGCTTGTCCCAGCAAGGCTGCGTTCTTCAAAAACATGATGAACTCTATCGATATCGTGGCTATCATCCCGTACTTCATCACGCTCGGAACGGAGCTGGCCGATGACCAAGACAACAAGGAGGGGAAGGGAGGAGGCGAACAGGCCACGTCTCTGGCTATTCTCAGGGTAATCCGCCTGGTGAGGGTGTTCCGGATCTTTAAACTGTCCCGACATTCAAAGGGGCTCCAGATTTTGGGGCAAACTCTAAAGGCCAGCATGCGGGAGCTGGGCCTGCTCATCTTCTTCCTCTTCATCGGCGTGATTTTGTTCTCCAGCGCCGTCTATTTCGCCGAGGCCGAGGAGAAGGAGTCGTTCTTCACCAGCATCCCGGATGCTTTCTGGTGGGCTGTGGTGTCCATGACGACGGTCGGCTACGGGGACATGTACCCCGTGACCATCGGAGGGAAGATCGTGGGCTCGCTGTGCGCCATCGCCGGAGTGTTGACCATCGCGCTCCCGGTTCCCGTCATCGTCTCCAATTTCAACTACTTCTACCACCGAGAGACGGAGGGTGAGGAGCAGGCCCAGCTGCTCAACGTCAGCAACCAGAACTTGGCGTCGGACACCAACTCGAGCCGCCGCAGCTCTTCGGTGGTCAGCAAGTCGGAGTACATGGAGATAGACGAGGACATGAACAACAGCATCGATAACTTTAGGGAAGCAAACCTTAGGACTGCCAACTGCACAGCGCCGAGCCAGAACTGTGTGAATAAGGGGAAGCTGCTGACTGACGTGTGAGGTGGCGGCGGCGGCGGCGGCGGCGACGCACTGCTGTAAATATTGTAGAAATATCTGGATGCTTTATCTCCATTGGTGCATTTTATTCTTCTTTTGCATTGATTCATTCAAACGTGTGAATACTCAGAGTTTAACGGCACACATGGTCAATTTATAAAAAAAACGGTAGTCTCAGTTATTTCACGAGTTGTTTGGCAATAGTTCAAAGATCAGCAGGTGTCGGGGAACGTTTGATAAATCCTTTTTACGGTTTGTACCGATTATTATGATTACTTTATTCCCTCAAACTGACGGAGAACTCATCAATCCTACGAGTCTGATGTGGATGTTTACGCAGGGACAGTCTAATAAAACAGACCCTTGAGTTCAGCATCACGGGATGTTTAAGGTGTTGGAGCTTGCCCCAAACAAAGGGACCAACAGTCAGGATAGAGTCCAACAAAGGCGTTTTGGTAGTTATCTTCAGGTTGCATCATTTGACATGTAGGAAGGGTTTGCTGGGTATTTTGGTACAGGAGTACTAAACTGATGGAGTGGCCCTTTAATGGTGTGACTTCACCTCTCTTTAATGCAGATCAGTTTTAGATGAACTTCATGAAGCAAGTCTTGTTCTGGAGTCTTCCAGGTTGCACAAAGGACAGAAAAAGGCATCAAGACATGAAAACATGAGCAGACCTCCTGATATAAAGCCTGATTTATTGAGTTTGAGGGAATAATTTGTAATTTGATGGCACATTTTACTTATTTGTCAGAAGAATTTATTCAAAAACCTCCCCGACACCGACCAGGCTTTGTGCAATAGACTCTAAACTATCAGGATAAAAAAAAAAAAAAAAAAGTCGAAGCCCAGCTGAGATTCGAACACGTCTGAGGACGACGACTCTCGAGTGGATTACAAGCTGAAGTTCAGCCGTGTTTTTTTTTTTTTTTTTTTTTTGCGGCACATCCAGGGACATTTTTAGAAAAAACTCAACGCTTGAAGTTGATCGACTTCTTTCAGGCACCTTATCAGAAACAAACAGGAAGTGTGCCGAGCCTTGTGGAGGGATTATCTGCACCGCTGCTGCTGCTACAGGTCGGCTGGAGGTTCCCTGTATGATGCCATGCAACACTCCTTTATATAGAAGCATGTGGAGACGCTCTTCTCTCTTATATCGGCATGCACAAGACGTTACCTCATTTTTATTTTTTACATTTCTTCTTCGAGCCTCATCTCCTCCTGGAATCGCAGTTTTTTCTCATTTGTTTTCACCAAAAGTGCACTGGCTATTTATTATGGTTTAAGTTATTTTGAAGCATTTAGTGTTGAATGTTTAAAAGCATTAAAGGGAACAGGAACACTTCTTTTTTTGAAGATCATGGCATGTCAAAAATACTAAAGCATTATGGCCTAATTAGCTATGGTATAGCTACGTATACTCAATGCATGACTACAGTATTAAATCGCTTGCAGTTGGAGGGACCTCGGGAGCTGGAGGAGGATGATGGTGATGATTCTCCTCGTCATTGTCAAGCTAACGACAGGATACGGTGCATGACGGAGCTAACGCTGCTGATGGGGACAAATCTGCTGAAAAAACCCAAAAAAAAACCCAAAAACAAGGAACAAAAAAAAAAGCAGAAGAGATATCGAATGATCTCTTAAAAAAAAGACATTTCTGAAGTTACATCGTCCTTTTTGTTTCTTTAACGCTTTGACGATGGATGCATGGGATCATTTTATGTGATTTGTGACCCCATTTTTTTTTATTTTTCTTCTTCTTGCGTTTGACTTTAAAAACCAACAAAAAAAAAACACTGAAGGAAAGCAGTAATATTTAACAAATTTCATAGATCTATCTAAAATTAGTTTCTAGTGCCTTGAACCCCGTCTCATTCTAGAATTGACTAAAGTGCCTCCCGTTACAATAGAAAAGAGCTTACTATGTGCAGCTTACCTTCTCCTGCCATAAAGATGCACTACTCTCCCTGCACACCTGGAAAACAGGAGCGTTACAGACGAATACGTTTCCATAAAGATATACCAATATATATTCCTGATTCTGGGCGTCTACGCGAACATATTCGTCCTGGTTGATGACACACGGCTGCAGCACACGATTAGCAAACACAGAGAAATGTTGATGGTTCGCATGGAAAAAAGGACATGGGTGTTATTCTTAAAAATGTGGCTGATCTGAATGCTGTTGTCATAGGGCTCTACGCTTGGGGCAACCAGGCAGCTAACCTAGCTAGTTGTCTGGTTAGCGAAACAGCTAACTAGCTATTCAAACGTCTGGAAATCCAAATGGAAGTAGACACATGAATTAGCCCCTTGGATTAGCTGTTAGCAGCCAATGGGTTGGTGTCTTGGCTAACAAAACTAGCTTTTGGGTTAGCTAACTTGCTTATCTCTGAATCCAAATGACAGTAAACACATGAATTAGTCTCTGGGATTAGCTATTGAAGCTAACTATCAGGCTACCTGTTAGGCTAACCAACTATCCATTTGTTTGCACGGGGGCTAATTCTGGTGTTATTTGGCATGATATATTTAAAAGGTTTATCTAGAGACTTCATGTTAGAGTTCAAAGTTAGCTTGACAAGTGTGAGAAAGGCCACGGTGATGATGAGAAGATGAATCTTTAAAATGAGGCTCATTGTTCATACAGATGAAGACAATGTGTGCAGACCCATAAAAACAAACTTGGTTGAGGACTATGTTCAGCGGTGCATTAATCCACATTTGGTGCTGTAGTGAGTGTTTACAGCAGGATGAAGTACAGTGTGTTCACGGTGATGAAGGGATGAATATCAGACAGTTTGACTCCGCAGCAGACTTATAGTTTAAACTATACACGACCTCAGTGTTTAAACATTCAGCTCCGACTGCAGAAACATTTCAGAGGGACTCTTTGCAGATCTGCATCATGATCAGCAGCTCTTGAGCTTTTTTCTCTCTTTTTACCAACTGCCACCGCCAAAGGCGCCCGTTGACCGCAAACTCGGCTGAACGGCGTCCTCTGGCTGCACCAAACACTGCCGCTCTGATACCCGGGACCAAAGAGGAAAAAAAACAAAACAGAGCTGCTGAAAAAAGCTGCGAGATCTGCTCCTCTTAAAGCTAAATCTGAAAACAATGAGCCTCCAGACAGCACAGTGTTTTCTGTGCTTAAACTGTCCCACATGTCCTCAGTGCTGGGACAGTTTGAGGTTGAAGAAATAAGGTAGAAGCAAAGGTGCCGTAGAGAGATAACGATGAATCTGACCACGGTGGAAGCAGTCGGTGTTTCCTCTGCAGAGCAGCGTTCATGTGAACATCACCACAGGCATTAGTCACTCTGCACGGCAGCAAAATGGCGCTGATGCTGCTGCTGCTGCGTTGTTTTGAGGAGAGAGCTCACGTCTGTGTGAGGAAGACGCCGTCTTCACTGCGGTAAAGCACGAAGACTGACGAGTGTCAGGCCAAAAAAAATCTGGGCTGTATATTCACCGAGCGAGACTTATTTCACTCCGCAGTCTGTAAGACAGTCACGGAGACAGCTGCGAGTGATGAATCATCACTTAAAGTGTCAAACCTGAAAGATTTAACGTCTCACAGCCTCCACGGATCCAGATTCCCTCTGTGAGTGACGGTTAGTGTTAATCCCTCAGATTATATCCAAGAAAACAAACATATCATCTGGCTGCATGATAAGTCCTGATGTTAGGTGTTAATGAAGGGCCCTGAATCTTCGCTCAGCATGAAGCTCCGTTTGACTTTGTTTGTTTTTCTGAGTGAAAAGGCCAAAAACAAAAAAACAGCTGAGTCATGCCAAACGTGAGCGGCGTGATCGATCACGGTCACCTTAAAGAGAGTCTACGTGACGTGAACGGTGTGTTTTAGTTCCCGCGGTGTCCTTGAAGGCAGCAGCAGTGTTACATGTATTTGGTTTGAGGACGGCAGGCTCGCTGTGTTCATGAGTGCTGATCTCAGATCAGAAAGCTGAGCTGCTCTGACTCAGGAGTTACGTAACAGTCTGCAGGTTTTTATTCTGAGCGAACATTTCGACAGCCGAGGAGTGAAATCTGCTGCAGACTCATCGGCTGTTTGAACGCTTGAATCTCATCAGAGCTGGTGTGTTTCTCCTCCTTTAAGTCCTCCACGTCCACACACAGGTGTTTCCACCCTGAGCTGAGGGCCAATCAGTCGTCAGGATACCTGAGAGCACCTGTGTGGGTGATCCTGATGTAATCACAGTCCGACAGCAGCTCAACAGAACAGATCGTTTTCATTTACTTTAATTCAGACTGAGATTATGCAAAACGTTTCTGATCATGTTCTGCTGATGTGGCAGCAATAAAACAGATTTTAGACTCAAATTTACGACATATTTACAGTGTTTTCACAGACCTGACGCTTTCACCTCGCAGAGTTGGGCTTTAACACAGAAACACAGATCAGATCTGACACACGGCAGCACAAACTAACTGAGGCTGTTTGATTTACGGTAACATTCCGTTTTTTGTCAGTGAAGTCTGATCGAATCGATTTAAACTCTGCAGTCCACAGACAGAGAGGCGAGGCGATGAAAATATTATAACCAACACCTGGACTGACATCTCTGTTTTTTAGGTTAAACTTCACTCAGGTGAGGCTTGCTGCCAGCCAATCACAAAAGAGTATTTAAATGACCTTTGTTCTGAATCTGTTTATCTTTAAATTCTGTTATGATTATTGAATTTTGAACACTATTAGAATTATAATAATCACATTTCCAGGCTCTGCTGGGGGCACAAATCATCGTCTTGCTCCACATGTTGTTATTAACAAAAAGTATTTGTGTGCATAAACAAATAATTTGTGCTTTGAAGATCAAATCTGTGTCTAGTTTGAACAGAAGCAGAACTTCATCAGATTCTGGAGCCGCGTGTCATCAACCAGCTTCAGTTTTCATGAACTGCTGTTGAATCCCTTTAATAAAGTCCGCTGAGAAAATAAAAAAGAAAAATCACGAAGGTGCTACGTGTAAACATGCAGTAGGTCCGAGGGAGCAAAATTAACAATTTTCACAACTTCTTTTTTTAAAGAATAAAATCACATGAAATAAAAAAAGAACGTTCTGTATTTTTCTTGACAGCTGTTTGAAAATTAGAGATTAAAAATCAGCATCAGGGTAGTTGGTCGTCTTGTGTTTAAACTTCTGTTTGTTCATATTTGTCGTGTTTTTAGGCCAAAAAAAAAAAAAAAACCTTGACACGTTTCTGCACCTGAAGGGACCAAAACACCTTTTCTAGTTTTTTCATGATCAGAGCAGCTGATCAGACGGACGATCACACGCGGAAACATTTTCTAGATTTATGATTCATGTTTTAAAAACAGTCCGACGTCTTTAATCTTTCCGTTGACGCAGTAAAGACAGTTTAAACGAACTCTTCACTCAGTTTTTTATGACGTGATTTTTAGTTTACAAGCTTCCAACTGCCAAAAAAAAAAAACAGTCCAAACGTTCATTTACAGACGATCACGTGATCGATCTTTAACGAGCTGCAAACCCACAAGTTTGTTCATAACTAAATATTTTATTTTAAAGTGTGTTGACTGCTGACGTGACGCAGAGTTTCTCAGCCTTTGTGTTTGTTGGTCTGAGAATCGACGCGTGCAGCTTTAAACGTTGCATGATCCTGTCCATGTTTGCCCTTTAAAACAAACCCTGACGAATAAAATGAATCAAACACTTCAATCAAAGACTCGACTGATTTTTGAAAATCAAATTTTGTCGTTAATAACGTCGATATTTTCCAGATATTTGAGCTTGTTTGGATCTTTGGATTTATGATGGCTGTTATTTTCATTTATCAAATTTGTAACCAAAAATTGACTTCATCAGCGAGTTTCAAAGGAGTTTATCTACATTTAAACTTTAGATTTAAAAAAACAAATCATAAAATAATGAATAAATGACAGAAACAATGAAAATACTTCATTTCAGACATGTTTAATCCTCTTTATGTAGAAATAAAAGAAAGTATTTCTGAAGTCATAAATCAGCTTTCATGCTGAATTTTTAAAATTTGACTGCAGCTGTAAAGATTTTATATTTTTGATGACAAAAGGATCTAAAATGCAAAGAACGGCACGTCGTGAACATCTGAAGGACGAGAAACTCTGCGCTGGTTCACGTCTGCAACCATGAAGCCATGACACAACTGATGATGACGATATTTAAATATCCAGTACAAACAGGAAGTGTCGTCATGTTGCGGTGCATGAATGACCTGAGGTGCATGATCGTCTCATTCAGATGCTGGTGATATATTTTTGCTCATGACAAACATTAATAATAATAAAGATGATAATAATGTCACACTCTCGCCGTGTGTCTCGTCATAACTTCAGTCATGAGCCAAAGTTTCATCCCGACCACAACGACTCAAAAAATGAAAATAATAAATGTTCTCGTTCGTTTCTGTTCAACTTTCATGAGTTCCTGCTGCAGTATGCAAATGTTTGTCATCTGTTGGTGAGGCATAGTCTGTAACCTATGCAAGGTTAGTCCATTCTGAGTTCATCATGTTACAACAGTTAATAAATTTTGAAAGATACGAATGTGTTTGTTTTTTTTATTAACGAACGATCCGACGATTAAAGAAGACACGCTCTTTAATGACAACTAGTGGCAGCAACAGGAAACTACAACGACAAAGACCCGCAGACTGTCTAAAACCTGGACGTAGTCTCTGTGACGTCCCCGCAGACTGTCTAAAACCTGGACGTAGTCTCTGTGACGTCCCCACAGACTGTCTAAAACCTGGACATAGTCTCCATGACGTCACCGCAGACTGTCTAAAACCTGGACGTAGTCTCTGTGACGTCCCCACAGACTGTCTAAAACCTGGACGTAGTCTCCATGACGTCACCGCAGACTGTCTAAAACCTGGACGTAGTCTACTTTTGATCAATTTTGTCCAAAAATGTAATTTTTTCTTTTAAAGATTAAAATCCACGTCTGTTCTGTGTTCATAATAATTATATTTTGTAGAGTAGCTTCAGATCATAACAGAACTTTACTTCACAGGATTCTACTTCCTGTCAAAGTCAAACTCGAGGAACAAACAAATGTTGGAGCACGTTCAGGTGTGACCTCTCTAAAATAGTCCGGTATGTGAAGCAGCTCAGAGTGTCAGAAGACCTGCTGAACAACATCGACATGAACATCACAGGCAGAAACAACAGCAGAGACAGCAGCTGCTTCAGGTCATTAGTGCTCGTCATTAATGTTCCAGCGTTCTCATCTCACAGCCAAGAACACTGAAAGACTCTTATGATGAAGTGACGTAAACAAAAAGAAAATAAAACCAACATGAAGGAAGTTAAATCAAGTTGTAACTTTGCTCTGATAAACTGTCTGTGAAATCCTGCTGATGCTTCACAGCAAAGTAAACTGCTGACAACTGTAGCTGCTGTTAGCTCATGTTAGCTCTGCTTGTTAGCCAGACTGTGAGCTCGGAGCACCGGGGGAGTGTTAGTGTTTGTACCACAGGAGATTTGGACCATCGGACGGAAGAAGAAGAAGAAGAAGAAAAAGAAGAAGAAGAAGAAGAAGAAGAAGAAGAAGAAGAAGAAGAAGTTTGCAGGCCAAGGGGAAGAATGCTGACGATGAGCGGAGCTCGTGTCGTGCCAGAACTGGAGCTGGACAAGCAGGCAATGTTGATGGACATAACGGCAGAGGTGAAGAGAGCGAAGAGGACGTTGATGGAGAAAAGAAAAGGAAAGGAAACATAAGGAAGGAGGAGCTGACAGGAAGTTAAGGAAAGGAAACAGTCAAAGGATGGATATGGAGGACATGGCTCTTCAGCTCTGAGGACGTTAACGTCCACAAACGTTCTCCGCAGTGTGAGCGTTGGACTCTGGAGCTGCTCTGTGGGCTGCAGCAAAACATCTGAGTCAGAGACGAGATATTCTTACCGAGCTAAGAATACGACTGTGTAACAGCTCCAACAACACACTGTGTCGTAATACACAACCACAACAACAGCACTGACCCCGGATCAGTCAGAACACAGCTCCATGTGGACTGACCTACACTTCATCCAACACACGGAGCAATAAAACCTTCAGGATAATCGTGTGTGTTCAGATGCTCTCCGCGTCACGTGAGGTGATTACAGGGTCGTAAATTCTCAGCGTGACTCGGCTGAGAGACGTGACGGACTGACCAATCATAGCTTTCTCTCTGTGTGATGTTAGATGAGTTAGATGTTTCTTCATCCTTATTAAGAATGATGTGGACAAATGTTTTTTATGTCTCAGCCTGTAAATGTCCAGCGAGGTAGAGGTCAGGTGGGAAGTCAACCCTCCATGAAGTGAGCTCATCTCATGTCTGGAGAGCTGCACGATTAATTCATTTCATGATCAGTTGGAGAAACTTCAGCCACAGACTTAAATGTTCACCATGAACCATGAAGAAACATTAACTACCATGAAGACCATTTTCTTCTTCATGTGTACAGTTAAAGGCCGCTCCGCTTTCCTATTGGTCAGCGTCCACTGTGACCTCATGTCTGTCGGCTGGGTTGACGTCATGTCGACTCACAGGATCAGTGTTTGTGCTAAGCTATGCTAACATACTGTAGAGCTATCTGTGTGTTGAACACTTCTTCTTCTTCACGTCTCCTCTGGATTTAAATCTGCTGCTTCCTCTGACTCCTCTGTTGTTTTGTTTTTGCATGAATCATACTGAGACCACTGCGGCATACAGTAAACCTTAGTGTGTGTGTGTGTGTGTGTGTGTGTGTGTGTGTGTGTGTGTGTGTGTGTGGAGCCTGGAGCAGAGAGCATGTTAGGTTAGTGTGGGAGGACGAAGCAGAGGGAGATCCAGAGGAGGAGGAGGAGGAGAGGAATGTAACCGCATGGACGCTAACGTGACATATCTGTAGAGTCTGTTCTCATTCACTGTCCATGTCTCTCCACCATCTGATACAAACCAAATTAAACTTCTTCATTTCTGTGTTTCGCAGCATCAGACTCAGATTTAGAAGCTGATTCATGAACACAACAGGTCGAGTATCAGAGTTTAGATCTCAGTCTCAGACCGGTCTGAGTGTCTGATTGGCTGGTTGAAACGACACACACAGATGCTGGAGCTGACCGTTCAAAGCGACTTCTCAGATGATACTGCATGGCCTGGTCGCGTCAACGCGACTGAATCAAACAGGATTGAAGCGTGTGGATGAAGAGGTCACCACGATGGTTGGACCTGCTGCAGGCCTACAGAGAGCTACATCACTTCACTGCTTCACCCTGTAAATAGACTGCTGCATGAAATGTTGGCGAGATGGACGGACAAACGGCCGGCGGACTGGATGTGTGGACAGGAGGATGAATAGATGGATTGATGGATGGATGCACGGCTGCATGAATAGATGATAGATGGATGGATGGATGATAGAGTCCAACACTGGTTGTGTGACGGCGGCTGAGCTGAAGGGTCGAGCGCTGCTCAATTATTGAGAGCCGCTCACTCTCTCTCTATTGTTGGAGTGGAAATCTGCCAGCAGGCTGATCTCACTGAAACCCGATTCACTGGAAATATTCAGGAAGACGGTTATTTTTAAAAGAACGAGAAGAAGCTCGATCACATGACGGAATCACAACGATCTCAACGTCATGTCTGCTCTCCATCTAGCTAACTGAACTGACTCAGCCCGGGACGCCAGGACCCAAACCCGGCAAGAAAACCACCTCGATAGGCTGCTGTGTTCACTGTTAGACTGGACACTGCTGGTTCAGAGGTTCTGTTGCTGTGTTCACTGTTAGACTGGACACTGCTGGTTCAGAGGTTCTGTTCGGTTCTGTTCAGTTCGGCCGTGTTCACTGGGAGGTGGATGGTGTAAACAGTGCTGGTTTTGGTCGGGTGGATAACTTTTAGTAAAGAAATCAAACTGAACTTTTGAGCAGAATAAAATCAAATAAAAGCTTCAGAGATCTCAGCTTGAACACAAACAGCTGAAAATCAGCGACCTTGGAAAGCTGATGTGGGCTGCAAGCACCCACTCACCTCCACCCACTCACCTCCACCCACTCACCTCCACCCACATGCATCCACTCTCCCTCTCTTATGCAGACATACAGACACGGCTAACCTAATAGCCCGGCTGTCTCCTCGAGTTTCATTTTCCACTGCAGCGTTCCAGCTCTTACCTGAGCACCCATCCATCTATTCAGGCAGAGAGGAGGAGAGGCAGGGGAACCCAGCCCGGCCCGGCCCGGCCCGGCCCAGCCCGGCCCGGCCCGGGCCTTCAACACTGAACTCCAGACAGGCTGACACAGCAGAGACCAAACAGTTGGCTCATTAGGTTTCATCTCTGTCTGCTGACACAGAGCTCTGAGCGCCAACACCAGCGTCCATATGGGCTCACAGCATGAAGGGACCAGAACCAGCACCAGCTCTGCATCAGTGTGTCTGCTAATATTCACTCTATTAATCCTGTGATGGAGGATGCTGATGATGCATGAATAATAACTTGTGTTTCAGGAGACTGTAAATCACATTTACATCAAACTAACGAGACTTTTAAACCCTGCGACTCTTTGTAAGTCCTAAAACTTTAAAACATGGCCACAAGAGGAAGTAAACAACATTAGTTCATAATTAATATTGAACTTTCATGCAAATTTGCTGATAACACCCGGCCCTGCATCAGCTGTGAGGACCTGTCGACATGCCGTCTGAACATCGGAGCGTTTTGCTCTTACAAATGAGGAAACTCTGCCCGACATCGACCTCTGCTCGCTGGGCAGCGCGGTGGAAGGAGCTCCTCTTAGTCCGGTGTCCTGTTTCCTTCTTGTATCATATTAAGTTATAAAATATTCACATCTGTACTTTCTTCTCCAGCACTGCCTCTACTGTACAAGTCGACTGTAAGAGGAGAAGAAGAGGTTAGAGTATCAAAAGATCAACCACCGAGACCCATTATGAACCTTTTAGCTTCTTTTAGCTCCTTGTTTTGTTCTGTGGCGGATTTACGGACCGAATAGAACCTCTGAACCAGCAGTGTCCAGTCTAACAGTGAACACAGCAGAGGACAGATGGGACAGTTTGACTTCATGGAGACTTCAAACCTTTAAATGTGAATTAAAGTCAGTGTTAACAGGAGAAGTTTAAAGGTTAGGACGTCTGACACAGAGCTGCTGGACGAGCAGCGACATGTTGACTTCCTCCTGTCTGTCTGTCTGTCTGTCTGTCTGTCTGCCTGCCTGCCTGCCTGCCTGCCTGCCTGCCTGCCTGCCTGTCTGCCTGCCTGCCTGCCTGCCTGCCTGCCTGCCTGCCTGTCTGCCTGCCTGCCTGCCTGCCTGCCTGTCTGTCTGTCTGTCTGCCTGTCTGTCTGTCTGTCTGTCTGTCTGTCTGTCTGTCTGTCTGTGGTCAGCAGCAGTCCATCATCACCTGTCTCAGCATGTGATCTTCACATGTCTGTGAACGTGCCGCAAACTTTTTCCATGAGTCTGAACTTTACGAGTCCTCCAGCAGCTGTCTGCTGTCAGCCGAGTGGAACGGGCCAGAATCGCCGTCATGTTCATATTCAACATGTTTGTACTGCGGAGTACAAGTACAACTTTGAAGTACTTTATTTTGTATTTCAGAGTGAGAGCTGCAGTGAAGAGTGAAGAGCATAAAATATGATCCAGTTTCACCAAAATCAGTCAAATAGTTGGTGGTGTGTACGAATGACAGACCGTTCGCCTGATCACAGGTCAGTGTGGATCATCAGGAGGTGACAGACGTTTTTATATCGTTGAGGTCAAAGCAAACGTTTCATTCAGCGTCGTAAACTCGACAGACGGCTGCACGTTGTCGGTTTAAATAACTTTTTTCCAGCCGCCACAGGTCGTCTCACCTCTGAGCGCTGAGCTCTGGTCCAGCAGTGTGTCAGCCGGCCGCTGGCATGCGGACAACAAGGCTAAATGATTGATACCAAACAAAGCTCTGTAAAGCAGGCCTTTAAATGATGGATGATATAGAGCTGTGTGTGTGTGTGTGTGTGTGTGTGTGTGTGTGTGTGTCAGCCACTCTAACTCTTGAGTTACAAGGTGCAAAGTGCAAAACCCAACAGCTGATTTTGCCACCTGAGACTGAGTGTGTGTGTGTGTGTGTGTGTGTGTGTGTGTGTGAAGCTTTGTGTTTCTCTGTCTCTGGTTTGTTGTCGTTGCTTTCGTCTCTCGGGCTCTTCGTCCTGCAGCGAGGTCTCCACGGGACGAGGCGGCGTGTCTTCAGCACACGCTGACAGCAGATACCGGATTTCTGCAGGACAACTTCGAAGACAGAACTCTAAAAATAGGAGCGGTGAAGAAGAATAGGAAGAAAACAGCAGACAATGTTTGAGGACGGAGCTTGTTGGACTGGTGTCAGCGAGAGAGGACGTCATCATGTGGAGATTCAAGATGAATATATGGATATCTGCCCCGAGCTGACTGAAGGTCAAAGTCACATGACTGTAAACTTCTCTCTGCCTCTTTCTGCAGCTTCTTCACAGCTTGTGAAGTTTTCTGGGTCATCGGAGCTCTCTGCATCAGCAGGTCTTAACCTAAAACTCTGAAAAACCACAGAGCAGTCTGCAGGACGTCAAACGCGGAGCAGCAGGAAGGATTGAATCAGCTCAGGTACGAGTTAGACGACGTCAGAGTTGATGTGATCCTTCCTGAAGCTGCTGATCTGACTCCAGTCATGTTGACAGGTTTAACAGAGTCCTTCACAAAAGAGTGAACTCAAACTGATGTGAAATATATCCAAGATTTTTACAGCGCAAACAAACAAACGTCTGAATGTCAGAATTCATTCATATTTTAACCTTAATGCTACATCAAATCAACATTAAATACTTTAATTTAAATAATTACAAACTGAAACTGATCTTCGTCTTTATTTTGAAGTGTTTGTGTCTCTGCATTTTATTTTGACAGTCACACCTGTGTCACATTCCTGCTGTTCAGCCTCTCGTGTGTCTCACCTGTGCAGAGAAGTGTTTGCCAGAGACGCTACAGGAAGCAAGTGTGGATGTGGAGATGTGAACGTCACATTACTGAAGCGTTGTTGGCGTTAGAATGTGTGGAGGACAGACAGGAAGTGAAGTCAGAGGCAGGCTGTCAGTGATCATGAGTACAAGAAGAACCGCACACTGAATTACAGCAAACTGGACAACGTCACAGCGAGGCAGCAGACACAGGTCATACTAACATGACAGAGAGGGGTGGACGCTCAGATCAAGAGTGTGACAGAGTGTGGAAAAATGTAGGCAGAGAAGAAGAGTCTGACACGAGACCTCGTGACATCCCGACACACACACACACTCGTCAAGGTGAAGTGGTTAGGAAAAGTAGTTAGGAAAGGACTTAGGAGCAGAAAAACAGGAACGAAAACTGCAGTTTGAAGTCTGTTCTGTTTCCTGTTTTATGTTGTAGTTCTACTCTGTCTTTCTAATTCCACTTCCTGCCTCGTTTTCCCGCCTGTTTTGGATTCTGCAGCTGTCCCTGATTAGTTTCACCTGCATGTGTGTTTAGCTCCTGTGTGTCCTCTCTGTCGGATCTCCAGCCGTCCTTTGGCTCCTGAGTTTCTCCGTGTTCATCCCTCATGTTTTGTTATTACAGTCAGCCTCTGTGTACATACTCGTGACATGAATTTATCGTGTTTGTTCAGTCGTTTTCTTCAGAACCGAACACGTTCATCTGTTTTCCAGAGACGGTGACGAACAGAGCGACTTCCTGAAAACATTTTAACATTCAAACCGACGTTTGTGTTAAAGCAGCTTCAGCCCTTTGATAATAATCCTTCATAACAGCACACTGTGGTTACCATGGACATGATTGGCAGTTATGAGAGTAACACACACACACACACACACACACTCGTCCAGAAGTCCTCTGGCTCCACCTTGTGGCTTCACAGCAGGGCTGCAGGTCCAAACATTAAAAACATGGAGCACACGTTCTCACATCCAAACACATGATCCATCACATCACGTCGCCGTGGGAGGGATGCTGCGCTCGCGTGGAGACGAGCCCTGGCAACAGGCGAATACTACAGTGTGTCGCCATGGTAACCTGTGTGGAGATGTCAAAAAAACTGACTGAGGGAGGAGAGGATGGATGCTGAAACATGGAGAACAAACAACAGCCTGAGAGGAAATGAGATGTTATGACACGATGTGTGTGTGTGTGTGTGTGTGTGTGTGTGTGTGAGAGAGAGAGAGGTTTCTGTTTTTATTGATGGATGACGAGATCATAAAAATAAAACACACAAACATCCCGTCATTAAAAATCAGGCTGACAGAGCCTCCAGGACACGTTTGGAGCTCGCACCGTTAACGTTAAATCTCCGTTTTTCTGAGTCACGTCCTCCATGTGTGACGCTTTAATGAGACATTAACAAACACATCAACCACGACACACACACACACACACACACACACACACACACACACACACACACACACACACAGTATTATGGTACAAAGATGTTAATGCTGTCACATTAAAAAACATCCAAAGAAACACAGCTGCTGAAGGATGAACATGAACACAAACGTTTAAAAACTCAAATTAAATTACAGCATTTTACTGTAAATATGACATCGATCGACTCAACCAGACTTTCTTTACCTGATTATCATTCATAGATACAGTTATACACTGTGTGTGTGTGTGTGTGTGTGTGTGTGTGTGTTTAAATACAGTGTACCTGCTGTCATTTCCACGTGTTAAATTTACATGGGATCATCATGGAGACTACATCCAGGTTTTAGACAGTCTGTGGTGATGTCACACATACACTGTCCATACTGTCATTGTTTCCAAACTGTGGGTCTTAACCCCGCTAGAGGTCACCAGGCCTCACAGGCGCGGTCCAGCTCAACATTCACTGACTTCTGTGCAGACTTTTCACTTAATGAATATCTGCAGCTCAGGTATGGAACGATTTAAAGATATGAACATGAGCGTCTGTTTGGACTGAACCAGATGCCTTCAGAGCTCACACACACACACACTCAGATATGTGTAAACACACACCCCAGGAGAGAAACAAGAAAAGGAAGGACAGATTTTTTCAGCATGAGGGGACATCATCCTGCACACACACACACACACACACACACACACACACACACACAAACAGGTTTGCCCTACTATGTTTCTTACTGTGCCGGCAGCCTTCAGTCTGCATTCAGAGGTCATTATATAATTTCTGAGCCTGTTTTCACATCAGACAGCATCTGTGAAACCTCGAGGGACTCCACCCTCGCTTCACGTTAAAGAAACACGACGTTTAAATCACAGTGTAATCCCAACTATGTTCAGCTGTACTCGAGTATTTACTCTGATTACATTACTTCTGATCACAAACTAGCAAGTCGACAGCTTTGCTAACAGCCAAACATCAACCAGGTCACCAGCAGCAGACACAGCAGCAGCTAATATTACTGACTAGTCCAACAGCAGTCAGCCCAGCTCGGCGTCTGTCTTTCAGCCTTTTATTTCACCAAGCTCTCACCAACCACTAAAAGTCAGTCCCAGATTTACTCTTGTCCGGCGGCTTCTTGCTCGCTCACTCTCTCCTTTTCTCTTCTTAGCTTCCTCCGTCAGCGTCCTCTTCACTCTCTGCTCCTCTGCCATTATGTCCGTAGAAGCTGCTGACTGCTGGGCCTGAAAACCTCTGTAGACATGTTATGTGTGTGTGTGTGTGTGTGTGTGTGT
Organism: Protonibea diacanthus; assembly: GCA_028641955.1. Classification (NCBI taxonomy): domain Eukaryota; kingdom Metazoa; phylum Chordata; class Actinopteri; family Sciaenidae; genus Protonibea; species Protonibea diacanthus. Next base: position 18,873,269 of record CM053997.1, on the reverse strand, counting down.
GTGTGCACTCTTAATACTTGGACTCTTCTAATGCGTTTCACTGTTAATACCCTCGTCTGACAGAGTGAGCGAGGGCGTGCGACCTACACTCACAGAGAGAGAGAGAGGATCTGTCTGGGATTTGGACAGCTGTCAATTAAAATCCCTCGACACAATCCTGCAGCATCACACCATCGCCCTGCTCAACGGCACTCCTGCAGCACACACACACTGCACTGATGATGCTCCCATCTTTACCCCCACCTCCTGTGTCTGACATGCGTGTGTGTGTGTTTTTGTGTGTTTTGTGTGTGTGTGTGTCTTCGTGTGTGTGTGTATGTTTGAGCAGGCTGAGGCTGTTGTTGTTATTTCTCCGAGGCTGTAATCCCCTCTCTTCTCCCTCTGCAGCCTCTGTAGGGTTATTGTAGCTTTGGCTGTGTGTGTGTGTGTGCGTGCGTTGTTAATATCCTCTGTAGGCTGCTGTGAACAAGCAGAGATTTTCTTTTTGTATCTGGTTATCTGGGTTCCTGAGGGTTTTTCAACACACACACACACGCATGAACACACACTGGGTAGGGCTTCCCCTCCTCCATCCTACCCACCTCAGTGTGTGTGTGTGTGTGTGTGTCTTGGGTGGAGGGGGGTGACCAGGCTGCATGTTAAAGCTGGAGGTGTGATTCGTGACCAGCGGAGGCTGATGATTGGCCCACAGTTATTTTCCAGTTCACTTCACGCACACACATGAATGTGCTTCTGTACTTATGAGGACCTTCTCTGGTGTAACGTGTTCCCGAGTCTCAGAGCCAAACCATAAAGTCTCACTCAAGGATCAGCGTCTACCGTCCAGTGAACACGGCTGGACCAGAACCAGAACAGAACCTCTGAACCAGCAGTGTCCAGTCTAACAGTGAACACAGCAACAGAACCTCTGAACCAGCAGTGTCCAGTCTAACAGTGAATACCGAGGTGGTTTTCTTGCCGGGTTTGGCTCCAGGCTGAGTCAGTTCTAGCTGTGTATATATTGTGTATGAAATCTGATCCAGTTTGAATAAAGTTCTAAAGCTGTGCCCGGACATACAGAACGCGGGACGCCGAGCTGATTTCTGATTTTTTTTTTTTCATCTGACGCTTTAAGCGAGCTCCATCCAAACTGAGCTGAATTGGCCTTCACAAAGGACAACACACACACACACACTCGGAGGCTGAGTGCGTTGGTTTCTAAAAGCAGAGAAGGTGACCTATTTAAAAGGTTAGTTTCTTAGCCCCGTGGGTGGATTAGGAAAACAAAGCACGAGCACTATATTTATCCTTTTCCTTATCTAATGCTGCAGCCTCATCATGATAAGAACTATGTGCATCTCCCCGCCCCTGGATTAGTGCACTGTCCTCAGACCGCAGCCATGAATAATAACTCACTAACATCCATCCCACTGTGTGACTGGCCACTGGCAACGCTGCGATTTCACGCACTGGATACAGCCATTAGGATGTTTTTACAATAAACTTTATCGTGTTTGTCATGCGGACGACGAAACTGGAGGAGGAGACGTGGACAGTAAACGAGCAGAGAGGAGTTCAGCTCATCATGTTTGCTTCAAACCACTTTTTTTGCAGATATTTCTCGTTGATGTGGCGTCTTACGGCTGATTTATAGCGTGTTGATGTGCAGTGACAGACTGTGTCCTGCTAATGCTCATGTTCAACTCATCTACAACATCCTGATGATAAATATAATAAACATATCCACGATGATGTTTGAAAACTTTTATTCTGATGAAGGAAGATCATGTTTCTGGTTAAATATGAAACAGTCTGCAGCATGGACTGTATGTAAAGATGGACGACGTGTCTCCACAGAATCTGACACGCCGGCTGCCATCTTTCACTGCTGAGCTCATTTGGAGCCACAGTATCAAGGTCCCACCCACACACCTGGCCAGCCAATCCCGAGCAAGGTTCAGCTGTCAATCATGATGTGAAACTTCCCCGCAGACTGTCTAAAACCTGGACGTAGTCTCTGTGACGTCTCCGCAGACTGTCTAAAACCTGGACGTAGTCTCTGTGACGTCCCACAGACTGTCTAAAACCCGGACGTAGTCTCTGTGACGTCCCACAGACTGTCTAAAACCTGGACGTAGTCTCTGTGACGTCCCACAGACTGTCTAAAACCTGGACGTTGTTGAGGCTGCTGAGCTCAGCTCCGGTTCTGGCACGACACAGGTACTTTAAATGATGTAAATATTTGTTGTCATGGAGGTTTTTTTTCATAAAATGACCAAAATTAAAATGTGCATGTGTCCAGCAGCACGCGCACTTTGTTTACATAAACCCATAAAAAGAAGCGAGGCGCGTGCCCGCCCCCAGAGAGACAGACAGACAGACAGAGATGGTGACAGCCTGTCTCTCGTCCTCAGACACTTTCAGCGGCGGTAAACGGTCTGACAGCACTTTTGACGTCAGGAATAATCATCACAGCCTCTCTCTCTCTCTCTGTCTGTCTCTCTCTCTCTCTCTCTGTCTCTCTCTGTCTCTCTCTCTCTGTCTCTCTCTGTCTCTCTCTCTCTGTCTCTCTCTCTCTCTCTCTCTCTGTCTCTCTCTCTCTCTCTCTCTCTCTCTCTCTCTCTCCCTCCCTCTCTCATCCGGGTCCTCCTCTCCTCTCCTCTTCTGGTCTCACTCCATCCAGCAGAGCCTGAAACGGCAGCAGCAGTCCCGCATGAAGGCAGGCAGAGAGGACCGGCCGTGATCCGACCCGCTCTCCATCTGTTGAACTTTTCCTGTCTCCAGCTGAGAGGATGTTCGCGCCGCGGATCAACAAGTCTGTGATGTTCTGCACACATTAACTGTGAATGGCTGCGGAATGGAGATAGCCTTGGTGAGCTTTGAGAACGGAGGCGCCAAAGGGAGCGGTGGTGGAGGAGGAGGAGGCAACAATGCCGAGGAGAGCTGCCGGAACGCGCTGGATGTGCCTCAGCCGGGCTTCGTTCAAACTGGACTTGGTGAGGACTACGGTAAAGAGCTGAACACCCGAGGGAGTCCTCCTCATCATCATCATCCTCCTCATCAGCAGCAGCATCATCATCAGCAGAGCTCGTGGAAAATCAACGACATGAACAACACCTTCAGCTGCAGCGAGAACGCCATGGATGCGCTTTTACGCGCGGACCACAGTCCTCACCTGTTCGACGAGGACCTGCTGGACATGGACATGGACACGGAGAGCAACGAGAGGGTGCTCATCAACATAGCCGGGCTGAGGTACGAGACCCAGCTGGGTACCCTGAACCAGTTCCCTGATACTTTACTCGGAGATCCCGCCAAGAGGATCAAATACTTCGACCCGCTCCGGAACGAGTACTTCTTCGACCGGAACCGGCCGAGCTTTGACGGGATTCTGTACTTTTATCAGTCCGGAGGGAAGATCCGGAGACCTGTCAACGTGTCCATCGACGTGTTCGCGGATGAGATCCGGTTCTATCAGCTGGGGGAGGAGGCCATGGAGCGGTTCCGAGAGGATGAAGGCTTCATCAAGGAGGAGGAGAAGCCGCTGCCCCAGAACGAGTTCCAGAAGCAGGTCTGGCTCATCTTCGAGTATCCGGAGAGCTCGAGCCCGGCTCGGGGCATCGCCATCGTGTCCGTGATCGTCATCACCATCTCCATCATCACCTTCTGCCTGGAGACGCTGCCGGAGTTCAGGGACGAGAGGGAGCTGCCGGTCACCAGCCGGCCAGACAACAGCACCGCGCCCCGGCCGTCCCTCACCTTCACCGACCCCTTCTTCATCATCGAGACCACGTGCGTCATCTGGTTCACCTTCGAGCTGTTCGTGCGCTTCTTCGCGTGTCCCAGCAAGTCCGAGTTCTCCAAGACCATCATGAACATCATCGACATCATGTCCATCATGCCTTACTTCATCACCGTGGGCACGGAGCTGGCGGAGCAGCAGGGCCAGGAGCACCAGAACGGGCAGCAGGCCATGTCTCTGGCCATCCTGAGGGTCATCCGCCTGGTCCGAGTCTTCCGGATCTTCAAGCTCTCCAGACACTCCAAGGGGCTCCAGATCCTGGGCCAGACTCTGAAGGCCAGCATGCGGGAGCTGGGCCTGCTCATCTTCTTCCTCTTCATCGGAGTCATCCTCTTCTCCAGCGCCGTGTACTTCGCAGAGGCGGACGAGCCCGAGTCTCACTTCTCCAGCATCCCCGACGCCTTCTGGTGGGCCGTGGTCACCATGACAACCGTCGGCTACGGCGACATGAGGCCGGTGACGGTCGGCGGGAAGATCGTGGGCTCGCTGTGCGCCATCGCCGGCGTGCTCACCATCGCGCTCCCGGTGCCGGTCATCGTGTCCAACTTCAACTACTTCTACCACCGGGAGACCGATCAGGACCAGTCCTCCCTGAAGGACGAGCCGAACAGCGGCCGAACCAGCCCCGAACTGAAGCGCAAGGGCAGCAAAACGTCGCAGGAGAACGCGGAGAACAACGACGCGACGGCTCCGGTGGAGAAGGCGAACATTAAAGCGAACAGCAGCGCGGACCTGAAGAGGTCTCTGTACGCCTTCTGCCTGGACACGCGGGAGACCGACCTGTAGGCCCGCACGCACGCGCACGCACACACGCACGCGCGGAGGCCAGACAAACTGTTTGTTTGTAGTTGTGTAGAATAAACTCCCGTTAATGGGTCTAAAGTGCACACAGCAGAGGATCAACACAGGGGCTGAGGTCTGCATGAAAAAGCACATTTTAATCCTCCATCAGCTGGTAAGAACATCATTAGTGAACAAACCAGAGTGCACGTGATGCAACACCTAAAAGTGAGCGTGCAAAGTGGGACAGCACATCATCAGGACGGAGGGGATTAACGGGACCGGCAGAACTCTTGTACATAATGTAGGAAACGATGAGTCCAGATCCGGTGAACTGAAGCCAAATTTTTATTTTTCATACCTTCCCTCCATGTTAGTCATGATGTTTACCACAGCCTGCTGTCTATCCAGTCTGCTGTTACTGTAGATCAAAGTCTATTTTTCAGAGAGAGACACTCAGGTTCTTTTCTAACAGAGAGTTTGATCCGCTCTCAGAGGACCTGAAGAGATTTTTTAGCCTTCTTTATGATTATTTCACTATTTTCTTCAAAAGAAAGGACAAAACATTTATGATGGAAGTATGTGAACCCAGCCGAGGACAGAGGACAGAGGACAGAGGACAGAGAGCGTGTGGACCAGGTCAGTGTCAAAGGTCAGCATGTGAGTTACTGATGTTACCTGCTCTGTGTACGGAGTCACACAAGGGACAAAACTCAGTCCAAAGTGTACGGATCACATGATCCCACAGTCAGCTGATGACAGTGACAGGAACTGTTGTGATGTCACAGTGTCAGAGTTTCAGGAAGTTACAGAAATGGTTGGACAGCCAATCAGATGCTGGAAAGTAGCCAGGCTGTAGCTGATTGCCAATTAACTGCCGCTAATTGAATCCTGAACCAGACTGGACCGGACCGGGTTCAAACACCAACAGGGAATAACGTGACACTACCAACTTCATGATGGAAACATTGTAGCAGTAGAGCTAAAGCTAATATAACAAAGCTAATACAGCTACCACTGAGGATCCAGTTGGTTTGGAGCCAGTGCTAATGTAGCTAACTGCTAACATTAGCTATTTTAGTTGGCTTGGATGTAAAGCTAACATTAGCTAATGTTATGAAGCTAATCACATTAGTTTTTTTTCCTCCAAGTTATCTCACTGCTAACATTAGCTACCATTACTTGAAGGAAAGATTTCTAAGTAGCAGTAGCACTAAAGGTAATACAATAAAGCTAATGCAGCTAACACTGAAGATCCAGTTGGTTTGGAGCTAATGCTAATGTAGCTAACTGCTTACACAGCTAACGGATAATATAAGCTAATGTTGTAGATTCAGCTAGTTTTGAGATATAGCTAATGTAGCTCACTGCTAACATTAGTTACCATTACCAAATGTAAAGATTGCTAAATAGCAGCAGAGCAGAAGCTAATACAGCTAACACTGAGGATACAGTTGGTTTGAAGCCAGTGCTTTGGTAGACTGCAGAGGTTCTGTTACTGACTGGACACTGCTGGTTCAGAGGTTCTGTTCGGTCGGGCCGTGTTCACTGGATGGTAGATGCTGATGCCAGCTCATAGCACTATCCTAACGCACGCTTGCTATTGGCTGCTTTAAACGCCAGTCAACGAGCGTTTACAGGAAATCACAGCAGTGTGAACGTTTAAGTTGTTTAATTTGACTAATGCTTTTATTTTGAAGGTCAGAGCATCCTGTACCTGTGGGATCAGTGCAAGTTTACAGTCCATGTAATCTCTGACATCATGTGTGTGTGTTTGGCTGGTCGTCACGTGACCTCAACATGTTTGTCACAGACACACACACACACACACACGAATGTGTGTGAACAAAATGAACGCTGAGTTAGTTTTTGACCTGTTTGACCGCAGGACAAGTTGAAAATCTTTCAAAGCAGATTACAATGAGCTTTACTGTGTGTGTGTGTGTGTGTGTGTGTGTGTGTGTGGTCCTTTCTTTATCTTTTATAATGCAGAACAACAATAACGTTTTGTCTGCACTGATGAGACGTTTCATCTCATCCTGTCAGACTCACACGATGATCTTTTCATCACAGCTCTGATGTTTACAGACTTTATATTAATACGACTTTGTTGTTAAAATACTTTAATGACAAAGTTTGACGACCATGAAAGACGATCGCAACGATCAAATCTTTAATTCAAATAAATTGCGATGTTTTGCAGCTACGTCACGTGTTGACCCGATATCCGGTCCGGTCGGTTTAACGGGTTCAGTCCTTAAAAACTACAGAAGTCTGCAGTGATGCTAACACTCAGCCCTGCAGGTCAAACTAAAGTATCAGATTAAAGACAATAACGGACACGTCACGTAACGTCTCGGGTTCATAAATCATCTTTTTGTTGGGCTCTTTGTCTGAACTCTGATGAATGAGACTAAATCCCTGCAGCTCAAACATCTGGTGGACAAACGGCAGCACGTTAATGAGCGTGGTGTCAGAATCACGTGATCGGAGAGGATGATGTGTCCACATACTTTTGACCACGTAGAGTTCTGTTCATCCAGAAACATTTGAAATGTCTCACAGCAGTTTTTGATCATAACACTGAGTCATACGTGTTGTCGCAGCACACGTTAGAAACCTTCTGGGTTCCTCCAAAGTGTTCTGGATCATCAGAACATCGTCTCCGGTCTGGACCCGCCTGCAGCTGCTGAGATCAGCTGAGCGTCAGTTTTTAACTCCAAACTAAAAATATGAATAAATTCTCAGCTCCACCTTCCTCAGTGTAAGGTGTGAGTCCTGCAGGAGCGTTCACAAGTTTCACCTTTTTATATCAGAGATTCATCTTCATGAGTTATAAGAGCTCTGTGCTGAAGAGGTGACGATGATTTATAACTTTAGTTCATGAACAAACACCTGCAGGAAACCTGTTAAACCGTCCGGACCGGATATCGGGTCGACGCGTGACGTAGCTGCAAAATGTGTAAACTTTGTAAACATCAGAGCGAGCTGTGATGAAAAGATCTGCGATCATTGTCCGTCAGTCCGTGATCACGCTGTGAAGTTGGACGTTTGAACATGGGGACTTATGGAGACTGACTCACTTCTGCAGCCAGCCTCAAGTGGACGTTAGAGGAACTGACTTCATTCGTCATGTTTTTGCTGAGTCATGTCGGCAGCTCCTCTGTTGCGGTCCACTTCTCCTTGCCGCCTGAATCCAGTTGGATTACGTAACGTTTAGTTTTGTTCTGACCGGCTACAGTATGTTGGACCTTGTAACCATGACAACAGTTTGCTTCTTGCATGAAGAAAACACTCGTTTAGCGTGTGTGTGTGTGTGTTTGTGTGTGTTTGTGGGTCGGAGAGCTGCAGGATGAAAATCTGTTCCTGCCGCTCCACGTGGACTCACCTACACTGACACACACACACACACACCGCCAGCAGTGCAGCATCTGGACGCAGTCGACCGAGGGACGATGCACGCGTTAGGCCGCATCTTTGATTACCCTCATCTGATTTAACTCGCTAATTACAGCCTCCATCAGCATCTCGACTCGTTTGTGTCGCCTGCTGCGGCGTCGTGCAGCTCACGGTTGCTAAGGACAGACTTTAGTTTGTTTAGGAAGAGTCACAGTGAGCCGATGAATGATCTCTGACGGTTTCATGTTTTATATTCATTATTATTATTCATATTCTGAACAGACTCTGAGGCAGATGTTGAAGTTATGTATGTTAATAATGGCTGGAGGCCAAATGAGAGTCAACAAAGCCAAATGTTCCAAATTACAAACATGAACAGAAAGAAGGAAGCGACTTATATGGTCGTCATTATAATGTTGCCTCTCAGAACGTTTAATAAATTCTGTTACAGAATATAATCTTCATAACTTCATCAGTGTTTAATCAGCTGTTACCTCAGAATGAGACTTCTACATCTACAGGAGCCCAAAACGGACAAACTGCACACTGACAGAGACTCTTTAGTTTCCACAGTGAAACCAGTTGGAAACACTAACACTGATGCTAAGCTCATCTAAGCTCAGCTGGACTGGAGGAGCCAAAAATCAAACCAGCAACCCTCCAATCACCAGACGACCCACTCTACCACCTCAGCTTTAGCGTGTTAGCATGCTAACATTTGCTAATTTGCACTAAACAAAGTTCAGCTGAGGCTGATGGGAAGCTCATGTTCCATCCGTTCTGGTGGACAGAACCCCTCAGAGAACATCTGTTCAGGTGTCCACATACTTTTGGCCGCACAGTGTAACAACACTGCCATGATCTGGTCCCCTCCTGCCGTCTGCTGCTCATCAGAATAAACTTGTTATCTGCTGGACGCATCAATTAGCCGGATATAACGGGGACTGTCCTCGAGCTGTGGGACGCCGTCCAATAATCAGAAATTCTGGCAGAGCCGAGGCTGCTGGGTAATTTGGCTAACTGGCGGTCTTCTCTGCAGAGCCCGATTAGGGGAAGCCGTCTGCTGCTGCCAGGGACGAGGTTCAGTGTCGTCGACGTGAAAACAGGCCGAAGATCTGAGCCTCAGAGTCAAAGATCTTCAGATGACCCTCAGACATTTTGACGATGATGATGATGATGATGATGATGATGATGATTTGTGGGTCCCTGAATGCCTCGTGTTGCATTTTTAACTTTAAGCCTAAAATCCTGAAAAACTTTCAGCAGATTAAAAAACTTTGCTTGCCGTCACAGCTGTCACGTTGATTGACGTCTCATTTTAAGGCGAGGCGAGAGAGCCGATGGCGAAAACGTATCCGTGACTAATCCTGAACCGCTCTGTAATCCCGAGCGTGGCCGCCGCCATTCATATAAATAAACACGCATGAGAAATACAGTATTTACATGTGATGCATTATCATGCTTCTATTTTTACCCTCAGATGTGTGTTTAATCCAGGGGCATCTAAAGCTTCGCGTGATAGGAGAGCAACACAAGAAACATCACAGAGGAGGCGCAACTAATTACACACAGAGCATCCACCATCATTAGTCCTGTTAAAACATGACGACAGGAGTAAATATGAGAGGGTGGAGCTCGGCTGGAGGCCGACCACCGAACGTTTGGTGGCAAACACGGAGGCTGGCAAGTGTTTTTGGTGATTAACGTGAGCCTCGTCCATGAGAGCACGGCTTTGCTCTTCACAGGCCGGCAAAGTGCTGGAAGCAGAAAGACACAATGCACTGAGGAAGTTATATAACACACACACACACACACACACACAGAATGGCAGTCCTCAGCTGTAACCTCGACTGCTGCTCAAAAAAAATCGGAGAGCAGTGACGGAGCAAAGATGGGACCGACGATGAGTCCAGAGAGAGTTAGTTTGGATGCAAAGCTAATATTAGCTTCTGATATTAGCTAACTGAACTGACTCAGCCCGGGATGCCAAGAGCCAAACCCGACAAGAAAACCACCTTGATAGGCTGCTGTGTTCACTGTTAGACTGGACACTGCTGGTTCAGAGGTTCTGTTATTGTGTTCACTGTTAGACTGGACACTGCTGGTTCAGAGGTTCTGTTACTGTGTTCACCTGTTCTTTCTCTCTCTCCCCAGGTCACATTTTTTAACTTTACACACTGAAATTCGGCATTCACATGGTCGACAAGATGAGGATGCTCACGGTCATTTGGGCTTTTTGATACGACCTACCGTTTGGCATTAGTGTCCACTAGTTGGAGGGGGTTCATTTAGAGATTTTCTGTGTCTCTCAGCAGTCACTCACACACAGACAGAGCACAGCTGCAGTTAATTACTCTGACCTGCAGCTGACCCTGGTTACTGGGCAGAAACACAAGTCTGACTTTGATTAAAGGTGGTAGATGTTAGGAGAGCCAGTAAAATAGAAGGTTTGTCAAAAAAACAAATAGAGACCCTTCCATTACTTTGAAGGCGTGGTTTCGAGGGGCGGTCTGAATAAAAGGCATGGGTGTGTATTTTCAAAATATAGCTTGCTGGAACCGTTTTCCCAACATCTCCTACCCCACCTTTAACAGGGACAAGCACACACACTGTCAGCTACTTAACGTTTGGGCACGACAGGGCCAGAGTCAGGCACACTCAAGATTTATTTCTTCTTCTTGTAAATGAGTACAAACGACATCTTCTTGAACTCCTGGGTGGAGCTGCGGATGGTTTAAATGTGTCACGCAGAAATCTGCTCCTCCTCCTCAGATTTAGGCTCTTCTGTCCATCAGTCCTCCCCCCCTCTAATCCGTCTTGTTGACGGAGGATTTAAACCTCCAGCTGCAGAGGAGGAAATGAGGAGCACGGCTCATGTTCACGGACAAGGTTTGAATTTACCTGAAACTAACATGAAGTCATGTGGCGTTCAGGTCATGTGTCTCTGTGTTGCATCACGTTCTGGTGGGTTGTTAACCTCTTTGAACGCAGCTGTGGCGTTTGCCTTGCCTACAACAACCAGAATGCACTGGGCTGCACCGGACCAATAACAGCTCAGACTGATGCGAGTTGGGCGTCCATCACGGCAGCAGATTGAACTGTGAACATTTCTGAACACACGTTATTTATTTAAAGCTGCAAATGAGTTTATTTTGACAGTGGACACAGGAAATGATGTCAGCTGGTTACCTGGAGCACACCGTGAGCGCCACATTAGGCCACGAACACACCGCGAACGCTCACCAATAATTATCTAAAGACGACAGCTGAAAATGGTAACGAGGAGTTCATTATATCCTCGTAGGTTATTTTAAACCCGGGCTGTACCGGGTCATTAACTGGAGCCTCGTGCAGAGCGCAGCGCCCGGGTAAATAGAAAATGATTGCCTCATCGGCGTGCGATAATTAAAGGTTTTCAGCCGAGCTGCTCAGCTGGCTCGAGGTCTGTGACACAGGAATGTAAGAGCGCCATGAGCTTATGTAAGCTAATTGTTTAGCCTCAGAGAAGAGCAGTTATCTTTAAAACGGGAAGCTCTGCGAGGCCCTGAATTAATCAAATATATGTAAACTCCACTGAGGATGCTAATTAATCCCCCTCAGTGTCCCCGCCCTCCGCTGCCATCTCCTTCCTGCTGCTTCTCTCTTTTGTTGGAGGAGGTGGAGGAGGAGGTCGACTACATGTTAAAACATCACCTCCACTTTGAGCCCACTCTGACTCAGCCTGACCGATGAACGCTGAAATGCAAAGAAACAGAAATTATGCTGAGAACAGATTAATATTCATCAACACAGTAAACTAACCTGAAACGAACGTTTAACTAACGTCTGTTAAATCCTGTTGTTCTTAGCTGCTGTTAGCTAATGTTAGCTCAGTTTGTTAGCCGGACTGTGAGCTCCGAGCACCGGGGGAGTGTTAGTGTTTGGACCACAGGAGGTTTAGTTCACAGCCCAGCAGTCAGCAGCCTCTATGGACATGGACATATGACGGAGGAAGCTAAGAAGAGAAGAGGAGTGAGCGAAGAGTAAATCTGGGACTGACTTTTAGTGGTTGGTGATGATAAATCACCTCGTTGGTTCATTTTCAGTGTCAGATTTATTTCAGTGGTTTGAATCTCGACTGTTTTTTCTGCATGCAGAGAAGAAATAAATGAAATAAGCAGTAAAGGAGCAAACAAAGAGTCTTCAGCTGAACGTTATCTAACCAGAGCGCCTGAATGCAGCATTTCCACATGAGCGCCTGCTGCCATCACTTCTGCATCATCTGCTTGAAGTGCAGCATCCAAACTGTCGGCCACGGGGCACAACAGCACCTACGACAATGACGACGACAATGACGACGACGATGATGATGATGATGATGATGATGATGATGACACCTCGGGGTGTTGCTGCTAACAGCCAATCAGATATTAAACCTACAGAAGCTGCACCAGAGTCGTCAAATATTCTCTTCAAAACTCAATTTTTATCTTTTTATAGAGTACCTTCATGTTTATTCATACAGTGATATTTCTTACACACTCTGCTAAGTGTAATCCCTCTGTGTAACTACGTTCAGCTGTACTCAAGTATTTACTCTGATTACATTACTTCTGATCAAAAACTAGCGAGTCGACAACTTTGCTAACAGCCAAACATCAACCAGGTCACCAGCAGCAGACACAGCAGCAGCTAATATTACTGACTAGTCCAACAGCAGTCAGCCCAGCTCGGCGTCTGTCTTTCAGCCTTTTATTTCACCAAGCTCTCACCAACCACTAAAAGTCAGTCCCAGATTTACTCTTGTCCGGCGGCTTCTTGCTCGCTCACTCTCTCCTTTTCTCTTCTTAGCTTCCTCCGTCAGCGTCCTCTTCACTCTCTTCTCCTCTGCCATTATGTCCATAGAGGCTGCTGACTGCTGGGCCTGAAGACCTCTTCTTCTTCTTCTTCTTCTTCTTCTTCTTCTTCTTCTTCTTCCCATTGGTCCAAACCTCCTGTGGTACAAACACTCCACTGGTGCTCTGAGCTCACAGCTGCTAACAGCAGCTACAACATGTCAATATTTATATTGCCAACTGTATTTACCTCTGAGATGTGGTGGAGTAGAAGTATTAAGGTGTATAAACTGGACATACTGAGGTAGAAGTACCTTGTATTTGTACACGTTGTACTTGTACATGTTGTACTTGTACATGTTGTACTTGTACGTGTCATCGCTGGATGCAGGTCAGAGAGGCCACAGCTTCTCTCAGACGTGCCCATTGTGCTGCAGCGATGACGGACACATGAATCGGGCCCTGAGGCCTGAGTGAGGCCCCTCCGAGGCCTCGACGTCCGGCCTGATTTGTGGTTTGGGGAGGACGGGATGTGCAGTGCTCCACGGGGCCGTGTTATGAATTCACTTTGACCAAAGGTCAACTGAGCTGGCGGATCTCTTCCAGCTCACAGTCCGTCCTGATGAGCGTCAAACATCTCAGATCAGACATGAAGGGCCTCGTCTTTGCTGTCTCGTGTAACATCACGTCTCTGGATTAAAGAAAAAACCCAGACTGCTGAAGTTCAAGTACTTCATATTTGTACTTGATACTCGTCCACACGGTGTCACGTCTGCATCAGAGCTGACATACATCTGTGACCAGCATCCGCAGCAGTTTGCCGGAGGGTTTATCGGAGGCCGCGTCGTTAACGGTGCCCCAATGAAATTCAATCAAGCCAGGCTCACCGTGATTGGCCCGCTGGGATGTCATGTGACTCCGCCTCCTGCGTCTGCTGTTGGTGTGTGTGAGCTCGTCGTGCTGTGACACCAACAGCAGCTCTGCTCTGATTACTACAAACACACACACACTCACATATTGTCTATTTATATCTGGGGTGAACATGGTGAATATTATTACTGAGCAATCAAATCTGTGTGTTTCATGCATGACTGATGTGGCACATGGAGTCGAACGTGCTGCTGGAGCCAGTCAGCTGAAAAAAAAAGAAAAAAAAAGAAGACAGGGTTACGTGACGCAGTTGTACCACCTCGTCTGTAGATAATGAAACAGGATTTTCCCTCAAAGCTCCTAAAAATATCAGAGAGGTGTCAGTTCATCCCATTTTATTCACAGTATGTGTGACGTCCTCCAGCTTCAACTCTGTGATTCACACAGTTTATGACGCACTCATAGCTTTAGCATAAACACTTAGCTAAAGTAGCTAACTGCTAATTAGCTGCTGCTAACTAAATCTGCCATTAGCAGGCTAACAGAACTGTGTTCACTGTTAGACTGGACACTGCTGGTTCAGAGGTTCTGTT
>CM053997.1:18754968-18799089 GCA_028641955.1 Protonibea diacanthus | reverse complement strand
AGAGACCAAAACTGTTTTTTGTACCAGGCTGTAAACATGTTTATTTCTGCTGTGAAGTTGGACATTTGAACATGGGGACTTATGGAGACTGACTCACTTCTGGAACCAGCCTCAAGTGGACGTTAGAGGAACTGCAGTTTGTGGCTTCAGTTCACAGACACAGGGGTTGATGCTTGATCCCATCAGGCATGGCTGTATCACTCCGCTCTGTGAATGAACCCACAGGAAGTCAGACACAGGATGCAGTTGATTTTCAAAATAAAACATGTTGTGAAAATGTGAAAATTACAGTGAAAATGTGAAAATGACTAAATCTGAGCAGGTTAACAAAGTCTGAAGCTCTTCTGAAACGCTCCTGGTGAAGTGTGCAGCCACTCTACTCGACTTCTAATGACTTACTTCATCCTTTCCTCTGTGTCTCTTTTTATTTCTGTCTCTGTGTGACTGCCACACCTGAATTTTCCCCCTGGGGATCAATAACGGATCATCTCACCTCATCATCCGGCCTCACTGATGGGCGCAGCGCTGACATCGATCTGTTTTCTGTCTCTCAGTGTTCGTACGTTCCCCCCTGTGAGAGGGACAACCAGAAGAACAAAGACAGCGTGTTGTGGTGGGAGGATTACTTCACCAAAGAGGTCAGCAGTCAGTCCTTCACCTGCTTCTTCAACCAGCAGAGGAGGTGAGACACACACACACACACACACACACACACATGTTCGGTCAGGTCTATTTTCAGGTGTGATGCACATAAATTGGAAACAGGAGACGTGTGATGCTGTGAAATTTGTGACAGATTGTTACAGACGGCGCTGCAGACCTGCAGCTTTATGTTTTTTTGTCTCAATTTGCAGCCTGTGACCTTTGACCTTTGCCATAACCGGCGTGCAGAGAGTCGCGATGCATTTATGGTCTATTAAAGTCTATTAAAGTTAGAGATCCTCTTTTAATTCTGTTAACTTCTGTTGACTTTTATTCACTGATGTTTGGAGGATGATTCATGCACAGTAACCTGCAGGCTCACGTCTGTAGATTGAAGCGGCCGCCCTTTTCTGTCTTTATTCAGGTTATGTCGCCCTTTCTTTCTTTTTTTTTTTTTTAATGTAATGCTGCAACCCGAAAATTGATGAGCCGGAGAAAAAACAGATCTCCTTTAGCGCGTCAGCTTAATCCTCCTATTATTCAGACACGATGCTTACCTGTGACCTTGGCTGGTTTTATTTTTATCTCTGCACCAAAAGGATCAAAATGAGGAAACTCTGCTTCATAAATGAGGGCCCGGTGGGAGCTCGTTGATGCTACAGATAAGATATTATTTAGTCTTTTAGAGAAAAAGAACTGGAGCAGGAAACACAGTCGATATGAGGTTATTTCAGAGGAGGCATGAAAGTTACATCCAAACAGCTCTGTAGTATTTGTTGTACATGACTTTGTATCAACTTTTCATGGGATGAAGGAATAACGTCACACTGCAGAGCCTCAGAAGGTGTAATCCTTCCATTCCTGTTGGTCTTTTAATTTGAAAGGTCTACAGGAAGTGGCAGTAAATGAAAAAGCAGTCAGAGACTCCAAATAATTCATTTTTTCTGTTCATCTCAGGCCCAACGACGTGCTGTGGCGCCGTTCCCATGACACCAGCGTCCTGCTGCACTGCGTCCTCTGGCCAATGGTGTCGCTCCTTCTGGGCACGCTCATTGTGCTCCTGACGGTGTGCGCACGCTCGCTGGCCGTCCGAGCCGAGGCTCTCCAGAAGAGGAAATGCTCTTACGAAGTGTGCCAAGACCTGTCCGCCGCCTCAGATCGCCGCGGCAACAAGGCCGAAGACCCCCTGTCGACGAACTCTGACCCCGAGTTGCTGTCGCCAACGAGGACCCTACCGCTGTTCGCGGTTCCGGTGCGACGCCGCGATCGGGAACATTAAGGCGACACGGGAAGCTGGTTTTTTTTTTCGCATCGTGAATCCTTTTCAGATGCTGACGCGCCGGCGGGCGAAGTCGACTTGACTGGCTGAGGACGCCACCGACGTACGATGACACGAGGTCTGATACCTGCAGACTTCAGCACCTTTCCTCGTTTAACTCAACAAACCGGATCAGCGGTGACTCCCCGAGTCGGACCGTATGGTTCTAATCAGGATTTCTTCTTCTGTGCTCGAGTCATTACGATGACGATAGCGCTGTGATCGATGGTACATTGAATCACGTGTCAGGACTTAAACGTACGGACTGACACGTGGAACTCGACTGCTCTTTCTAACTGTAGCTCTTCTGTTGATGTAGTGTTCCCTCTGAGTCTCCCAGTAGCCATAACTGTTAAGAAATAGAGCCAAAGTCCTCTCCGACATCTCTTCAGGCTAGCTGCTGTTCCTCTAGCTTCAGTCATCGAAGGATGAATGAGCGTCGAACGATGATTCTTATCCACCAACAGATCGTTACACCGTTTAGCGCTCGTCTCTGCTGTCGTTCAACATCAGGACGGCAACTTTTCATAATCGATGAATCAGTCGCTCTTTTCCTCGAGTAATCGATTAGTCGTTTGGTCCATAAATCTCGATGTGACGTCTCGTTTTATCCAAAGAGGACGAAAGAATCCAGGAAGTCTTCACGTTTAATGCTGAATTTGAAGAATTTGGACATTTTTCTTGAATTGATTCTCACAGTTGGCCGTCAAATAATCGCTGCAGCTTTATTCAGTCCTGCATTCATAATCCTACTTAAGTAAAAGTACAGAAGTATTATCAACAAAATGTGCTTAAATATGTCACGTAACATTATTATTAGTAGTAAAGCACGTCATATTATGTATGGTACAGTACTTGAGTACAGAGGTCCTCGACCCCGGGACGCCGTGGCCACATGATGCACGTCCAAACCACTGGGCCACCGTGACAGCCGTGTCTGAAGCCAGCTGAGGCTCGACTGGCCTCATTCTGTCGAGCCGGTTTCCAGTAAAGGAGGAAATCCACACAGGAAATGTGTCTGCTACTTCACCTCCAATCAAATACTCATTGATTTCACTTTATTTCAGATTTATTGCATGTAAACAAGAAAATGAACAAATAAAACGTTAAACGGAGGATTTATATCTTTAAAATCGGTTTGATTGGAGGTCAGGTTAAATAACCAGGCTGATCGTTTATTTGAAGTGGCTCCTGTTGTCGCTCCTACTGGGAAAACTTCCTTCAAGACCAGGTTCGTCCGTGTATTCTGGCGTGGACGTGCCAAAAACATCAAGTTACCAAGTATTATCCAAGTACTGTACTCAAGTGTAAATTTCAGATGCGTCTGACGGCTGGATCATCAATAACTGACGACAAACAACCAAATTTTAGCCTGATTGTAAAGTGAGTCAGTCCAGAGATAATGAATCAGACTAATTAATGAGATAATGCGATGATGCTCTATCATTAATGACTGAATGTTAAACACCGGGGACGAGGACACATGGTCGCTGCCCAGAGGCCTTTCAGTGTTGCCTTCAGCAGTAATGAGGACAAAATGTAGATCATGTGACTGAAGCAGGACGCTTCGACCCCGTTCAGTCACTTCATGTGTCTCGGCTGGATCAGAGCGACGTCTGAGCTGAACTGTAAATACATCCAAGAAATGTTCGAGGCGGACCTCAATGTGACTGTTGGAAAGGTTTAAATCATCCACAGCTGAACTGTTGCTGTTGTTTTGTTGGTGGTTGAGTGCTGGAAGAGGGTTGACTTTGAGCTAAATGTAATCCGAGAAGCTCAGCTCGGCGTTCAGCCTTTTATTTCACCAAGCTCTCACCAACCACTAAAAGTCAGTCCCAGATTTACTCTTGTCCGGCGGCTTCTTGCTCGCTCACTCTCTCCTTTTCTCCTCTTAGCTTCCTCCGTCAGCGTCCTCTTCACTCTCTGCTCCTCTGACATTGCGTAGAGGCTGCTGGGCCCGGTTACATTGCACACTTGGCCAGCTCCTGTTCTGACACAACACTGTTCCACGCCCCCGGGGCCTGTAATCCTCTCCTTCTTCTCCTTCATCTTCTTCTTCTTCACGGCCTGTGGTACGAACACTGACATTCCCCCTGTGCTCTGTGCTCCCAGTTAGCCTGGCTAACAAACTGAGCTAACATTAGTTACAGTTGGTAACTTTACTTTAGCATTGGAGCTCCTCTGATTGGGTGGTAGCCGTTGCCTCCGTTGGTTAAGGCTTGGAGAAAGGCAGGCTTAGGGTTAGTGTCGGCATTCATGATAACGTGCAGGCGGCGGATGGAAACCAGCAAACAGCAGCAGGTGGTGGAGATATTGACATAAATTTAACTTCTCCGTGTGGATTTATTTATGATGAAGCTGCATGTGAGACGTGGTTGTGATGGCAGTCGTGCTGGACCGTCATACAGTATTCTGAGAGATGATTAAGAGGAGTTTGGCCGATAATCCGGTGTTATCTCCTCGTTTGGACAAACTTGTTTCTTGATACGAGGGAAGTGCAACTTTCAAAGGCTGAGCAGAGTTAACAATAGATCTGCTATCACCAAACATGATTCATCCTGAATATCAGAGGGAGTTTTTGATCTTCAAGCGTTGTCTCCAAAAATTTTCTACCAACGGTCTAAAAATTACCTACATGTTGCTTAGCAACAAACACGAGGCCGAGTGATGCCGCTGCCAATGCAAAGCCGAGCAGATGAACTTCTTCTCCGAGCGTCTGCTCGTGTTCTGTGTGAACTGACTGTTGTAGATCGTCTCTTCCTCCTCAGGTTCAGCCGTGCTTCAGCACCGTGTCTTGTGGTGAACGTTGCTGTAGATCACGTCTTGGAAGAAGTTTGTCTCAGATCTGTGTTGTTTATTTGTGGATCAGTGTTTGATTTTTAGCCTGAGCTTATAGACGAACCATCAAACGCGTTTTTTACACGCAGCGCTGCAGCTACACAAAACTTTCTGCACATGACAAACTTTTCAACACAGACAACTTTGCAAACAGCCAAACATCGAGCGAGGTCAACAACGCAGCACTCGCTCGCTCACTCTCTCCTTTTCTCTTCTTAGCTTCCTCTGTCCATAGAAGCTGCTGAGCCCGCTCATCCAGCTCCTGTTCTGGCACAACAGGCCTGTAAACCTCTTCTTCTTCCAGGTGGTCCAAACGTCCATCAGGAAACTCTGCACATCGCAGAGAGTTCAGAAGGAATTTCACACGTTCACCTGACTACAAGTCAGTGTAGCATCAGCAGGATTTAGAAAAGTTACATCGAGGTGTAAAAAAACATGAATGTAAAGAGACGACGGCAGAAATACTGATGTAGCTTCATGATGTAGCTTTGTTGTCTTTTCTTCCTTTCAGTTTTTGTGCTTTCATTACAAACCTGTTGGACGGATGTTGACGTAAAACAAACTTTCATGAGTCGATCAGTTCGTTTCTGAGTGTTAACGAGTAAAAGTCGTCCTGTCGTCCTCCTGAATCATACGTACTCTCCAAAGAAGATGTAGCGTCACGTAGCATTTTGTGTATTTTTAATGAGACTTAATGAGCTGTTGTCGTCTTTCTGTCTCTGATGAATAATGTTAGATTTTCTATCTGAAGCCATATGCTAAGCTGTGAACTGCAGTAGCAACTAAACGCTGTATTTCGCTTCTTCACCCCCAAAACAAAATGTGTCGTTATATTCTCAAAGATGTGATTTTAATTAGATTTTAATTGACTGATCTCCCCTCTGATTTTATTGTAAAACTGAGTATCTGGTGGCTCACTCTGTCTTTCATTTGATGTATTATTGTTCTGACGAGCGAGCAGGACGCTCCTCTTCTTTCTTTGGTTGGTGTCACACCTTTGTACTCTGCACTGTCGTCCTTCATCTCCTGTGAACCTCAGCTGTGTACCATGTGACCCAGGTAGCCGCTTCGTCCGTGTTTTATGGGTAACGATGATAAATATAGTGCCTGATAGAAACTTTAAATAAAAACACATTTTATCTTCAAACTGAGTCGCACTGCAGTTTTTTCTGTTCGTCCCCTGGTTAACAAAAAATAGCTAGCTTTACTGAAAGCACTGATAGCTGATATTTTTCAATATATACGAGCTAGCGTAGCATATTCAGGTACTTCTGTTGCATAACAGGGGAAATACTCAAGTAAAGTACAAGTACCTCAAATCTGCGGAATACTTTAGTAAACATACTTGGATTTATTGTCTGACGAGCGAGATGCTACGTGGATATTATTCTAATAAAAGTGGGTTTGTTTGGAGTGTTCGTCTCTCTTCTTCTATTCACACATCCCGTCAGACGAGGACACACACACACACACACACACACTCATACTGAGTCAGACCACTTGTTCTTTGTAATCAATGAATATTCAATGAGTCTCACACACACACTGACCCCGTCTCACCTTGAACAGCTGAGTTAATATCAGAGCACTTACACCTGAAGCACGCGGCGACACATTTCAGACAGAGCGAGGAAACCAAAGAGACAAACAAACAGCTGCAGTTCCTCAAACGTCCACCTGAGGCTGGCTCCACAAGTCCGAGTCCGATTTGGTGACGTCATAGCGGGTCCCACCTGAGCCTGCCACCGGAAGTGCCGCTGCCACGATTGGCGCGTTCTCTAAACTCAACAGGTGGAACATGAATAATTAATGAGCAGTTGGAACCGGAAGTGGGTGCACCTCGCTGCGGCCCGGACGTATTGCGGTGTTACACACGGCAACAGGTGTGTGAGACAGAGAAAGAGAGGCGCGTGCTACAAACAAACGCCAGGTAGGTTTTTGTTGATAATATGAAGCTCTGTTAACGGAAACGCCGTGCAACGTCACCGTGACGTCTACAAGAGGCAGCAGGTAAGAAGACTGTTTGTTTGTTTGTTTGTTTGTTGTTACTGCAGCTGCTGTCAAACTGCTGAGTCATGGTAATGTTTGTTTATGTGCTGGTTGAATTTGGTCACTGTTGGTGATAAAATAATATTTATGGCTTAAAAAGACGTGACGTAACATTAAAGAGCTAAAAATATTTAACTATAAAATACACTGTTACAATATTTAACTATAAAATACACTGTTACAATACTTGGTTAAACACTTTGGGCGGATGCAGTTTGCAGTATTTATGAATGATTATTTTTCTGTATTTCTTTGAGCGGTTCACATTATATTAAGGCTTAAAGTTATGCAGAATTAAGAGCGTGGACGCTTTGATTGACAGGTGGTTTGTTTTAATAACATTAACGAGTTTGTTGATGAACTTTCAGATTTTCATGCTTTAACGAGCAGTTTGTTTGTGCTGTGCTGATATTCTGAATAACAGCACATGTGACTGTTTAATTGGTTTTGGAGTGTTGGTCGGACTCTGGGCGTTAATTTGTGGCATTTTATCGTCAAAACAGTGAATTAATTATTCAGTTAATAATAGTTTAATGGGCTGACTGATGATTAATCAGTGATGAAGGCAACAGTGTGACACTTTCAGTCCAGGCTGAACTATCTCGACTATTATTGACAGTTTGAAGCTGACATTTATTAACACAGGAAGTTTTTTTATTGGCTGAATTAGACTTTAGAGGATTTTTATATTTTCAGTTTTTGTCTCTTCTCTCCCTCCTGAAGCTCCTGAAGTCTTAATGGTCTTTAAAATCTGGACTGGTCGTGTAAAAATCAGATTAAATGTCATCCTCTCTGTACCGACGATTTAAAAAGGTCAGCGCTGAGAGATTCTGCCCCGCCATTAAAACTCAAACGGACCCGTCCGAGATGTCGAGGTGACGGGAACGAGTCTGTTTAAAATACCAAGAGTCACCGTGACGAGTTCAGTGAAGACAAAGGCGTTCGTTATAGTTCTGATGTGTCTCGACTGACCAGATAACCGGAGACTACGTCCAGGTTTGAGACAGTCTGTGGGGACGTCACAGAGACTACGTCCAGGTTTGAGACAGTCTGTGGGGACGTCACAGAGACTACGTCCAGGTTTTAGACAGTCTGTGACAGTCACGGAGACTACGTCCAGGTTTGAGACAGTCTGTGGGGACGTCACAGAGACTACGTCCAGGTTTTAGACAGTCTGTGGGGACGTCACAGACACTATGTCCAGGTTTTAGACAGTCTGTGACAGTCACGGAGACTACGTCCAGGTTTTAGACAGTCTGTGACAGTCATAGAGACTACATCCAGGTTTTAGACAGTCTGTGACAGTCACGGAGACTACGTCCAGGTTTTAGACAGTCTTTGGGGACTGAAGGACGGTTAGAGATGGTCAGCAGTTGTTGGACAGACATTCAGGTTGGTCGATGGTGCTACTGTGTGCTGCTCCCTGGAGATTGAAGCCAATCAGAAAAGAGTCTTGGTCATCGTGCGATTGAAGTTTTTACTCTGGAGAAATATGGCCGACCATAAACCTGCTGTAGAGTCTGTCCACACCAGCAGAGATCTGAACCTGAATAATTCACATGAACTCAAAGTGGAGCTTTTATCCTCTCAGCTCGTTCAATAAGCTCAAATAAGTTTGTTTTTATGTGACAGACGAAGATGTTAGATGTTTCCAGCTCTGATTGTTTGTGTAAGGTTTGGTCTTCTCATAGTTACTGAGTAATCTGTAATCACTCTTTCGGCTGTGCTGGATCACAGCAGACAGAACGTGGACGTCGTCTCTCTGCAGGTTTCTGAGAAGTCGTGGTGAAGCTCAGTGTGGTCGCTCTGGCTGCTGCCATGTTTGTTTTGTCCAAACCTCTGGAGTTTGGTGTAGATGGTGAGGCATTAAAGTCCAGTACTTGAGTAAAAATACTTAGTTACTCTTCAGCACATTAAACTTGAACTGTCAGTCCGAGCAGTTTGTTACTAAAAATACGTTTCCGTGACCGCACGCTGGCCGGGCTTGTTTGTTCCTCTTTGAGCTCGCTGTCAGGACGAACTTGAAGCTCGCAGGACGTCGGATGATTTCTTACTTTGTTTCTGTATAAATCTCTGCCAGCTCAGAGAGGATGAGGAGGAGGAGGATG
Organism: Protonibea diacanthus; assembly: GCA_028641955.1. Taxonomy (NCBI): domain Eukaryota; kingdom Metazoa; phylum Chordata; class Actinopteri; family Sciaenidae; genus Protonibea; species Protonibea diacanthus. The sequence continues at coordinate 18,790,134 of CM053997.1, read as the reverse complement.
AGGAGGAGGAGGAGGAGAGGGGTGGGGAGGATGAGTTGGAGGTTTGGGCCTGAGGGATTGGGGCTCTTGACAGGGACTCCTCGCGTCTCTTTTAAGCCCCTGATAGCTGCTCTATCTGGGTTACCCAGTTCTGCTCCGGCCTCAGCGTGCCCTAGATCAATATGGAAATCAGAAGTTTGGAAATCAGCTCCACAGATGCAGAGCAGAGGGTGGAGGCAGCTCCACATTTTTCTGCATTCTTTTGAAACAAAAAAAAGTAAAATTTTCCTTAAAAAAATGAGAATTTTCAGGAAAAAGAAACACGTCAAACTTCATCTGTCTGTTTCTTTCAGTTTGTTTCTTTGCTGCTGTTCTGCCAACAAGTTTCTTCTTCCTGAAGGTTCTGTTGTTCTGTTGCACCGTCAGTCATCGTGCCGTTGACGTCGCTCAGTTCTCTGAGGTCGTTCTTCTTCGGTCCTTCAGACTGAGAACTTTGAGACGCTTCACTCGTCGTTCTGAAAGTTTCTTCTGGTTCTGGTTGGTGTGAGTTGGTGACCTCGTGGAGGTCTGCAGACAGATGAGCTGAGTCTCCTCGTGATGGATGTTCTCTGGTTCACAGAGCAGAATGAGACGCTGTAGATTTCATTTGTTTGATTTTAACGACCAATTCAACAAAAACAGCTGAAACATTTTTAATGCGTCAGCTGTTCTAATCATTTTGGCCACAGCTGTAAAAATATATGAAATAAATACAAAGCCAATGCAAAGAATTAAGTTATAAACTGTATAAATATTAAACTAATTAGAATTTAAAAAGGAAACTAATAAAGTATTTATTTATATTAAAATAAGCAAAGGTTCAGTGCAAAACGATAAATAAACATTCATTAATGTTCCAGACAAACAAACACACAAACATGATTAAGCAGTTTTTTTTTAATAATCCAGTTTACAGTGATCTGACAGCAAGTTATAAAAAGTGCTTTACATCCTCTGAAGGGCTGGGTGATATAATATTAATACAGTATATTTCTGATATGAATATATATCAATACGACAAACGTCTGTGAAATCATAAAATCAGCTGGTGCTACGTATAACATCGGGGAGAACGTAAGTGCAAACTAAAATATCACATCGTAGTAATTCAAAGTTTCCACTGAAGGAAAAAATAAAATATTGAATCATTTCCCAGCCCTGAAACAATAAATCCATAAAACATCAAAAAACCCTGAAAATGCTCCAGCAGTCAAACAGAGAAAACCAAATCAGACTTCAGTTATTTAATGATGCGTTTTAAAAGGGAGCTCGTCTTCAGACACTTCATGACCAGATGAAATCGTTTTACTGTTTAACGTGTCTCTTTATTAGAAAACAAACTGTAAATGCTACTAGACGAGTTTTTGATTTCATAAACGAGGCACTGAAACATCTCATACACGAATATATTCATCATCGTATATAAAAAGAGTATTACATCAATATTTACATACAGCAATATGTGTAACTTCTTAAATAAACAGCTTATACTGAGCGGTGAGGGAGAACGTTATAATAGACAAAATAAAATGGCTCTTTCCTTCCCTGTGATCAGCGAGCGCTAACGCCGCGAGCTAACGTCAGCTTTAACCACCAACGACCTGAGATCAACCCGTGTTCATTCGTTCAGTCACGTGTTCGCAGCCAAGTCGAAGTTTAGGCGGTCAAAAATAAAACTAAATTTAAAGTCTGAATGTTAAAGGGTCGATTTATTTTCTGTATTTGTCGGCATTAAACTTCCATAACACTGACGTGAAAGCAGTCGGCCACATTAAAAAAAATCGATATTTAGATTGTTCCACGTGTTTTCTGACGTGTAGCCGTCGTTAGCTCCTCAGGTAGTTTCAGTAACTTCAGCTAACGAAGCAAAGTTTCCTGTGTCTCCATCAGTTGGAGGCCGTCGTCTGTTTAGCGTCCGGTGTAGATGAAATCTGTGGAGACCAAAAGGAGAACGCTGTATCATCATTTATCGTTGCTTAGCTTAGCATAAAGACTGGAACCAGATGGAAACAGCTAGCCTAGCATTCAGCAGCATCAGCCTCACCTCGGCAGTACTCTGGGTTGAAGTTTTCGTAGATGGGGTAGAGCGGGTTCTCCTGTTCGCTGCGATGTTTTCGGGCCCTCAGGACGTCGCGTACACACTGATGCAGGAACGCGTACTGACACTGAAACAAGATGCATCATTTAACGTCACGTTAAGTGTGTGTGTGTTGGTGTCAGCGTGTTGTGCAGTATGTGGGGCGTACCTCAGTCTGGACCATGTGCTGGCGGTGCAGGCGGAGGTCGAACACGCCGCCGTACAGGTCGATGGTTCCTTTAGAGTCCAGCTGCTGCAGAACCCGATCCAAGGCGATGAACGTCCCTGTACGACCGACACCGGCACTAATACACACACACACACACACACACAGTCAGGTGTCAGGTCATCCTTTAAAATATCTCTCTGGGACTTTCTGTTGGTCCACAGAGGTCACACACACAAACACACTCGGTCCTACCTGCAGTGTACGACGGTGGCTCCGGTGCTGGGCGATCGGTCCACGTAGTCCCGGACTGTCCTGACGAACTGGATCAGGGACTGGGTGCTCTCCGGGACGCCGTGATCGGGCCACACGGTGTAGTGGAAGTGACGCAGCACACGAGGGTAACTGCGGCTGCTCTCCTGTCAGGATTTGTTGATTACGTGTGATTATTGTAATGAATCAACAGAAAGTCTAACTGATTAACGAGCAGCGAGGTGTGCGGAGGGCGTACCGAGGTGATCTTGAACTCTCTGATGGTCCACTCCGGCAGGACGGACTCCGACAGCATCTGGATGACGAGGTCGCCATAATACAGAGGCTCTCTGTCTGCAGGCCAGTACTGATCACACTTCACCTGAACACAGAACATTCGTTTACCTTCGTACGCTCATTTCATCGATCTTCACTCTGGTAGTGAAACATGGACGTAAAGAACGTGAGGTCTGTGTTCAGGCTCGGTTTAGCTCTGGTCTAGTCACGGACTTACCCGTCCGTTCTCCACGCACTGCGTCACCATGACGACGTTGTAGACACCGTGCTCCCACACCATCCGCCAGAAATCATCCTTGGTGCCGGGCAGCGGGCCCTGGGTGGCGATGTACTCCCTGCGGTAGTTATTACCCTGAACACACACACACACACATAGGAGAGGGTTATTAGTGTGTCTAAGTGTGTGCAAGTGTAGTTTGTTCTAATGTGTGTGTGTGTGTGTACGCACAGGTATGTAGCTGGCATTGACGTAGTCTGAGCAGGGGTCGTCCTCCAGGTACGACAGCTTCACTCTGGTGGAATCATCTAGAAATAACAAACATTCATTAATTAATCGAGTAGTGACGAGCTGAAATGAGTTTCCTCTGCCGGGCGGCTGCGTGTGAAATGAAACCGGGTGGGAACCACACATACAGAGCAGAAGGAAACATGAAGAGGCGCTGGATTATTTATTTGTTATATCGCAGCACACGTGTTCGTTATTTCACTGCTGTTTTATGTCACATCGTGATGTTTGTTGAAAAGCTGTGATGCAAAATTATAAATTTTATGATCTTAAAAATAAATGTGTGTATACACGTTGCAGCTTTTATGACTAAAAACTTGAACATAAACGAGCTGATGAGCAAAAAACTAGTTTAATAATCGATCAGTTGTGACGTATCACTGTTTTTGATGTTGACTAAATTATAATAAATAAATTTGAAATAATTGTCAGTCGCAGCTCCGACGTCAGAGACAGCAGCAGATTTCTTCTATTTAGTCTGAACACAAACTGTCATCTGCATGTTTGTTGTGAAGTTATTAATGTTTTTATTAACTCGACCCTCACGCTGCTGGGTACATCACAGTCGCCATGGGAACAGGTGCCGTCCTGTTAATTAAAGCTCTTAACGATGTCGTCATGATAATGATTTTCACATTGATTGGCTGCTTTTTTTTCCCCCTTACTGAGCGTCGACTTAATGTTTGTGTTGCAGGAGAGAAAATTAAAACCCACTTCATTTAACACACACACACACACACACACAGTACTAACATGGCAGGATGTTGTTGTAGCGGTTCTTTCCTCGGTTCTCCGGCAGTCGGGCGACGTCCATCGTCTGGTTGCGGCCCACGTCCTTCAGATCCTGGAAACATGAAGCCAGACCTCTGAAGTAACTAAGTACATTTACTCGAGTGCAGTTCAACAACATGTAAACATTATGAATCATTAAACCCTTCAGCAGCTTCCTGTTTGGATCTTAACGTTGTTTTACCTCAAACTCCTCAGACAGCAGGTAGTTTGAGTCGGCCTGAAGTTTGGTGAGATGAGACTCAAAGTGACAGGCTTTGATGGGACTGAAGGACAGACAGACAGACAGACAGACAGGCAGACAGACAGACAGGCAGACAGGCAGACAGACAGGCAGACAGACAGGCAGACAGACAGACAGACAGACGTTAGCTGCACATTAACTTTAATGTTTTAATGTTTATTAGCTGATAATATAATAATATATATATATGTAATATTAAAATCTGATTCTCACCTGGTGACTCTGCGGTTGCTGCAACAGGAAGAAAGAAAGACGTCGTTATTCAGATTATTAATTATTCATGAATTAAAAAATTCATTATTTCATCTACTGTCAGGGTCACATGACAACATTACATAACATCAAATATCTAATAACAATAATAATCTTTAAATAATCATGTTGAATACAACAGAATTAAAAAACTACTAAATTATTTCAGATTATCGTCCAAATGATAAATATGTAATAAATGATGCTGATGTTTAATGTTTTATTTTTCATGAATGTCAAACTGAACGTTCAGTCGTGTTATATAAAAACATGTACGAGCTGTTAGAGCAGCTCTGTGTGTCAAACTGAAGCTTAATGAGCTGTGCTGAATAAACACACACACACACACACACACACACACAGAGTAATTAACAGATGCTGTGGACTGTGGTGGGTGAGTGAGTGATGAGGTAATCAGAGTACTTTATTGGAAACTAATACTTCACACGGTCACATATTGGACGTAGGCGGTACTGGAGACTAATCTCTCTCACACACACACACACACACACACACACACACACACACACACACACACACACACACTCTCTCTTACCTCCTGACGCCCATATATAATCCTGAAGCTGGAACTTCTTTCCACATACTCATCCTCACCACCGGGTTCTCCTGGACAGCTCTGCATGCACACACACAAACCGTCAGCGTTTGTAGTCAGGTTGTAGTTTTTACTCTGTGTGTGTGTGTGTGTGTGTGTGTGTGTGTGTTTTGGTGTGCTCACACTTTGCGGAGTCTCTGTCTGTAGACCAGCAGGGAGACGACGGCCACCATCATACCGATCAGGAACATCCCGGCACTCAAACCCTCGACGACGCCACCCAGAGGCTCTGAACACGACAACACACACACAGTGAGCACAGGTCAGTGAGTGTGTGTATGTGTGTGTGAGTGAGAGACAGAGAGAGACAGACAGACAGAGAGAGACAGAGAGAGAGAGAGAGAGACAGACAGACAGAGTGAGACAGAGAGAGACAGACAGACAGAGTGACACACAGAGAGACAGAGACAGAGAGACTCACCTGCGTGTGTTCTGAGCGGTGAGGACAGGTACGTGTCAGTGAAGAGCGGCTGGGAAACCTCTCGGTGGTTTTCATCAAACAGTCTGGTGAACGCTCGCACACTCAGCCTGAACACACACACAAACAAACAAATCAGATTGTTGATGAGCTGCACATGAAGCGGTGTGTGTGTGTGTGTGTGTCGTACCTGTAGGAGGTTTTAGCTTTCAGCGGCCCGTCACAGAAGCCGCCGTAGCTGTCGCTCAGGTAGAGGTCGTCGTCATGGTAACGGTCACAGGCTCCACCCAGTCGGTCCCCTCCGGCCCCGAGGTTCACCTCCACCACCTGACCGATCATCGATCAGACACACACACGACAAACAAACACACACGTGTCAGGTTGTTTCATCGAGCAGCTCGCCGAGCGTTCAGCGGCGTGACACCTTGGTTTGTTACCTGTCCAGGTGAGGCGTCGCCGTCCTGCGGGCAGCGGCTGGAGAAGTAGGCGGTCTGATACGCTCTGACGGACGAGTTGTTGATGTAGTCGCGGTAGGAGGGCAGAGGGTGGCGCTGGTCCGGCTGCAGCATCTCATTGGCTGTCAGGAGCAGACAGACAGTGAAGGTGAGACTTTGTGCGTAACCTGCGTCTCCGCGTCACGCGTTCGTCAGCATGAGCTCGTACCGTCGGACTCGGCCGCGATCACGGTGAAATATTTGACGGCTCCGTTGGCGTCGCTGAACCACGAGCAGTTGAAGCGAAACAAGATGGAGGACGACGTGAGCTTCGACGACCTGTCACTGACCCGGACGCTGGGAGGCGGGACCGGAGGACCTGAAAGGAAACGGACTTGTTAAACAAACTGTCAATCAAATGAATGACAATAAACTTTATTTACATTTACAGGACTGCTGAGTCATCGCTGCTGCTTTTATGTTCTCTATTAAAAAAAAGTACGGAAGCTCATTTCTGCCAAAAAAAAGAAAAATTAAATTTATTTACTTTTAATTTTATCCCAAAATGTTATTTACATTTTAATAAATTAGAATATTTAACAAAAATGTAAATACATTTATATACAATTTATTTTAAAAAAATCTCTTTTCTTAAATATTTTTTTATTGACAAACATTAGGAGATAATCTGTCACGTGACTTTCTAAGTCAAAATGATGACACTAAACTGAGTCAGCAATTTTGATCATCTCTTAATTTAAATGTTTTAATAAAAGTAGTAAAATAAAATCTAAAATACAGGTTTATATTATTTTTTCATAATTCTGAAAATGTATTAATTTGAATTTTTACTTAATGTCATGTTTTATTTGTTTAAATATTGACGGTAAATTATGAGAATCAGACAATAAATGTACTTACAGTAACTCATTATGACTTTCAAACTAATTATAGATATATAATAATAATAATAATAATAATAATAAGAGTTATACATGAATGTTGGCTCTTATTTTTTGTTTTCTTTTCACACAAACTGGCGTCAGTGGACTTCCATACGAACCTCCTCGTCTGTTTTCAGGTGAACCGTCACTGATAAAAAGTTTCTCTGGGATTTTCTGGAGTCGTTTTATTTTTGTTCTGTGTTTCTCTGTTTCTGTCTCCCAGTCCAGTTGTGTCAGGATGATTTATAATGTAACACAGGCAGAGAGGAAGGAGGAAGGACAGATGGACGTGAACAAAGGAAGAAGAAAAGGTTGTAAAGAGACGAAGGAGGAAAGTTTGCAGACTGTTTCAGGTCACGGTGACGAGCGACACGTGAAGATTCAGAGTGTGTGTGTGTGTGTGTGTGTGTGTGTGTGTGTGTTTGTTTACTGCAGCAGCTCACAGATAGTAACTGAATGAACCTGCTGACTGATGGTGACTCAGCTTCACGTCACAAAAATAAAGTTTCATTTAAAAAAGTCCCTTCATGAGCTGCTGGCTGTTCTCATATTATCAAACTACATAAACATGCTGTAGGTTAAATTAATATTCAGTTTTAATGATGTCACCTGATTAAAGGTGAATTTATGAATAAACTGATTCTCCTCTGTGTCCCCGCTGAGCCGCCGCCCTATTTAAACAGTTTTATTTAAACATGAGACTCAACTACAGCACCTGAGGGGAGTGTGTGTGTGTGTGTCTGTGTGTGTACACACTCACGGTCTATCATGGTGACGGTCGTGTGTGTCGCTGGCGGACTCGTCTGTCCGGCTGACGACACTCTGACCGTCACAGAGTACTTCCTGTACGCCTCCAGGTGGTCCAGCGTTACCGCGGTGACGCCCTCAGCGAGCCGCAGCGCCGAGGTGAGCTCCCCGTCGTCGTGGCGACGACACTCGACCTCGTACGAGTCGAAGTCGGAGGAAGGAGGCGACCAGGAGCAGGAGAGGGAGGAGGACGAGAGAGGGAAGCAGTGAATGGACTTCAGAGGAGACGGGCCTGAGGGAGGAGAGGAGACAAGGAGAGAGGAGAGGAGAGAAGGAGGTGAGGAGACGGAGAGGAGAAAGGAAAGAGGAGAGAAAAAGAGTTAGAGGAACAATATTTGATTTTCTGCTCTGCTGACATTGAACCAGTTTGTTGTTTTTTGCTGAGTCACAGTTTGTTTACACAATCGATCAATCTGATGATCGTGTTCTTGATTAATCAACTCGTTTGGTTCATTAAATGTCAGAAAATGGAGAAAAACGTGAATCAAGGTGACTTTTCAGTTCCGTCACAAAATATTTGAGAAGCTGAATTTGAAGAATTTGGACAGTTTGTATTCACCAAAATAAAAGCATCTGACTCGACCTCAGCTCAGAGAAACTGGGTCAGTTTACATATATATGACGTGTTGAAGATTTTTTTCTAGTTTTGATGCAGACAGACAGACAGACAGTAAAGATTAAAGGCTGAGCTCAGACGGACGTTCACAGCCTTTGTTACGTTTCCATCTGCTGGTCAGAAAGAGAAACACCGTCACCGTCTCTGAGGCTGTTTCAGATATTGTGCCAATAAACCTCCACAGATCTGACAGAGCGGACCTTTAAAGGACGAGTTTGTAATCTTGGGAGACGCTTTGCAGGAGTGAGACAAGAATATTGATACTAGCCTAGCTTAGCATAAAGACTGGAAGCAGATGGAAACTGCTAGCTCTTCCACCTACTTGTCCTGACGCTCCTCTGGATTGGCTGGCTTGTGACGGTGGGCCCGACCTTGGCTCCGCCCCCACTGATGGTTGCCACGGTGAAGTTGTACAGTCGCCCCGGAAACATCCCGCCAAGGACCCGGCTGGTCAGGTCAGTCTGCATGACGGACAGCTGGTCCGGAGGTGTCCACTGCAGGCTGAAAGTGTCGTAGTCCCCGGAGTCAGGACCGGACCACGCCAGCTCTATCGTGTCATTGGTCGGGCCTTGTTTGACAGACAGGTGGGTGGGCGGCTCTGGAGCTGGAGGAGTAAAAACAAACATGAATATTAATGTATGCTAATGCTACGAGAGTTTGTAAGTGCGTTTTCACTCGACCTACTGGTGCGTCCGTATGCCGAGATGTTATTGCTCAGTTCTCCGCTTTGCGTGATGACCTCAGAGCGATACAGCCTACCAGGGATCAGCCCGGAGAACATGTGACTTGTGTGCTGAGCTCCGAGAGTCTGGGCTCCCAGCGTGGCTCCAGAAAGATCGTACAATACCACCTTAAACCAAGAACAAGATTACCTTAAATCTACCTTAAACTCCTGCATTGTCTCAGTCTGTTGATGTGGTCTCTTCATCTTAACGAGACTTTTATCTGCTTAATTAAAACAAACGATGTCACCGTGTTTGTTTACCTGATAGCTGCTCCAGCTTCCTTCACCGTGCTGCCAGCTGACCGTCAGTCTGTCCGTCCGTCCTGAATTCTGAACCTGAAGAGACGAAACTGAAGGCGGGACTGCAGAGCAGACAAGAAAAGAAAAGATGAGGTGACGTAAACATACATGTGATGTGATGTGACGTGATAATAACGTGGTGACGGACCAGTTCTGACGAGCACAGACGAGTCGCTGTTCATGCCTCTGCTCCAGCTCACCACCTGCAGTCTGTACAGACTTCCTGCTCGCAGGCCGGAGAACACACATCTGTCTGCGGCTGGACCGACCTTCTGCAGGTCCACCAGCTCGCCCGTCTACAGTCGAGTCACGTGGCGACAAGAAAGTCGTTATTATCACGTGCACGGATAAAACATATCGTATACTTACATGTTTGTGTGAGACATTATCTCACCTGATGATGATGATGCTCCTTCCTACTCCCTGTGGCGATTTTTCTGTGACTGGTCGTTTCCTCGGCAACGCTGTAAAGCGACAGCTCGTAGTTGTCGACGTGGCCGTCCGACGGGCGCCACGAGAAGGAGACAGAGGAGGTGTTGACCGAAGCGACAGTGAGATTACTGACTGCAGCCGGACCTGAACAACAGACAGACAGAGCGGCTCAAAAGCAGCAGAGGAGACGTCCACAGGCTGGAGTTGTTCCGTGGCGTAACGTAGTGACTCACGTGTTTGTCCCTCCGCTGTGGCCTCCGGCGAAAGGACGCTGCCGCTGAGCGTCACCACCCTCACGCGGTACCACTTCCCGGATGTCAGACCCTCCAGACGCTCGCTTCGACTCTCTGCGGAAACCGACCGATTGGCCTGAACGACGCCGGCCTCGTCCAGTAACTGCAGACTGTAGCCGTCGTACACGCCCACCGGCCTCTCCCAGCTGACCGTCAGGCTGTGAGTGGTGTGGTCGTTATCGGCCTGCAGGGCTGTGACTCTGGCTGGAGCTGAACGAGGTAACCAAAACTATCAATGATAACATCAACTCACTACTAATCACTAGATTTAAAGTCAGCCTAGCGTCATACCTGTCCGGCCGGTGGCTGTGTTTTTATTGGTCAGCTTCCCGCTCAGTGACTGGACGGTTATGGTGTAGGTGTTACCTGGGACCAGATCCAGGAATTCCAGGGAGGTGACATGTTTGGGGACAGGACGAGTATCGAGGGCAACACCGTCCTGGAGACAGGAATTTACAACAGAATATTCATAAACATCCAAAATTCATCGTCATCCATCATTAAAACTTCCTTTGATTATCAAATCATTTCTTATCAATCATAATTAACCAATAGAGATCTTGTGGTGAACCCCAAGGATCCAGTTTAGGACCTGTTTTATTTCACAGAGAACAGTTTTCACACATTTCTAATTAAAGCTTCACCAATACGCAGACGACACGCCGCTGTATTTTCCAATAAAGTCGGTGAAGCAACTCGTCTTTAGTATTTAGTAAGGTTGTCTCAAGGATTTGGAAACAACTGTTAGAGCATCTTTATCATCTGTAATGTGTAAAAATTAATCAAAATCCTTGGATAAAGTGCAGCTTTATAAGATGGACATTAGCTAGTTGCCCTAAATTTGGGCACACTGGGATATTCAGTGTGAACCTGAAATGTGCAGTTGGACTCACCATGGTGGACAGGGAGGCCACATACATGTCCAGGTCTCCGTCTCCAGGTGTCCAGGAGGCCAAAAGCCCACCGACAGAGTCCGTCAGGCCCGGCCGAGGATCCAGGCGGAGGTTCCCGACCGCACTGGGAACTGGAGAGGAGAGTCTGCGTTCAGACAAACTGGACTCGAGTTTGAAATACAAAATTGTTGAAAGCTCCCTCATCGTCTCACCTGTCCGTCCTTCGATGCGCTCTGCTCTCTGGTTCGGTCCGCTGAACGTCGACACCACGATCTTATAAAGCCGCCCAGGGGTCAGAGAGGTCAGGCGGTGATGTTGCACCTCGCTGGTCAATGAGACCGGAGGGAAAACCCGAGTGTCATTGAAGAGCAGAGTGACCTGCAGAAGAGAGATGAAGAGTCCAGGGAGACCAACATTTTAGCAAAATGCTAGCTAACTAGCTCGACAACGATCGTTCAGATTGATAGCTGAAATGAGATGTGGGAGGTGATATGTGACCCAGGACGCTCCACGTGTTACCACAAAGAAGGTGACCAAAGTCTGGTCCTGAATAAAGTTACCAGAAGTCTACAAAAACACACCTCATAGTGTTCCACATCTCCTGGGGCAGGGCTCCAGGTGACGTTCAGTTCACCTGTCCCCGTGTTGCCTAGCGACAGATTCCTGACAGCGCCTGGAACTGAAGAAAGAACGAGAAGTGTCAGAACAGTTGGTAAAAATACAGACAGCAACACATCAGACGTTTGTGTCCTCACTCACAGGTGCGTCCTTCGAAGGACACGCTGCTGACGTAGTCTCCGCTCCAGGTTTCCACAGTGACGGTGTAGAGTCTCCCTGGCGTCAGAGATGTGAAGGAGCACTCGTTGTGTCCGCCGGAGACACTCTTGTTCTGCAGAACTTTGTGGTTGTAGCGGATCAGAACCACGTAACGGTCCAGATCTCCATCTGCGTGACGCCAGGACACCTGAATGCACAACACGAGGAGAAATCGTACGGCGGTACAAAGAAAACAACCCGTGAAGAATAAATCCAGAAAGAGGCGTCACAACACATCAGTTCTGACATGATAATATGTGATGCAGGTTTAAAAATGCTGACAGACCTTCAGGAAGTCGTCTCTCGCTGAGTGAACAGCTGACGGGTTTTCCACAGTCGCAGGTTCTGCGAGACAAAAACAGAAAAACATTCATGATTTTATAAACTACACGTACGCTTTAGATGTTAAACTCGACTGTAAACAGCCCCCCGCTCACGTGTTCGTGCTTGAATCGTTGTGGTGTTCTCCAGGCTGTCGCTCCTCGTCACTATGACGACGGTGTACAGTCGCCCGGCGACCAGCGAGCTGAAGGAGCACTCTGGCGGCGAGGAGCGGGACACGGTGAGCATGTGGACGGTTTGGCTCTTGTCCTGGAGGCGGACCTGGTAACTGTCCACCACGCCCACCGCCGGGTGCCACGACACCTGAAGAGCGTCCGACCTGCCGCTGTTAGCAACGGTTACCTCGGTGACCGCCGCCGGAACTGAAAGTAAAAGAGGACGGAGGTTAAAGGTGCAGAAGTTCAGACAAACATGTTCATGTTGCTGTACACGTGTCTGTGACCTGAGCCATGCTAGCAGTTTCCCCCTGCTTCCACTCTTTATGCTAAGCTAAGCTAACCGTCTCCGTTTGACACACAGGCTGAAGTTTCCCAGAATGTTCCCGCAGGACAGCGCCAGTCTATCGACCAATAGCAGGTTATCTGATGAGGTGGAGGCGGGGCTTTGGTTTTGTTTACCTGTGTGATGATTGGTTGGCAGGTGAAAACACACACACACACACACACCCCAACACACATACAACCTGTCCTGAAAATAACTGGAACATTTTGTGGGAACACAATACTGTAGGTCCTCTGAACAGGAAGTGTGTGTGTGCGCGCACAGCAGGAAGCCTTTGAGCACTGGGAGTGTCTCATTTTTGGCATTTCAGCTATTGTTCTAAAAACTCTCTGATGTTATCACATAATGCACACACACGCACGCGCGTTAACCTCTGGACATTTAAATGTTTGTAAAGAAAGAAAACAGCTCAGGACAATGAGTACACGGCCGGACCGAACAGAACCTCTGAACCAGCAGTGTCCAGTCTAACAGTGAACACAGTAACAGAACCTCTGAACCAGACACAGATGACTGTAGCAGCCCTCACAGTCACTCACAGACCGGGTCAAACAGGAAGCAGTCCGCTCCGGCGGCGTCAGATGAGAGAAAGCGTTTGATTGGATGTCAAATAAAAACACTTGACAGAGACGTTAACTGACGTTCTGCCATTATTATTGTCTGAGTTGCCTCATTGTTCAAAGCTGCTAAATAAACAGAAAACACATCTGTATTCTCATTTATGTCTGAATACACACTGTGTGTGTGTGTGTGTGTGTGTGTCATTTAAAGTCAGAAATATGTTGAGTGACTGTGATCTGACACAACAACAGTTTTATGTTTTTATAACGATACAAAGGTGAATAAATAAAAGTCCAGTCGGTCGTATCAGGACGTCTTCAGGCACAAACACTTTGTTCTGTTTGCTCGCTGAGTTTTTTCCTGAACGTGTTCGAAGGGAAATGAGAATATTGTCCCGACACAATAAGAGTCTTACATAAACTCTTCACGTCTCTCTGCTCTGTGAAACAACAACAGTCAGACGAGCTCTTTGTCTCCGAGACAAACAGAACAGTGTCAGACTGTGTGAGAAGACTCGATGTTGATGCCCTGAAAAATACTTAAACGTGTCTTTTAATATTTTAATGCGAGCTTCGGTTGGACTCACCGGTGCATCCCTTCAGACTCGTGGGTTTAGACTGCAGCCCCCCGCTGACGGTGACGGCCTGCAGCCTGTAGAGGGCGCCGGGAGTCAAACCGGTCAGCAGCAGAGAAGAAGACTGAACTGGAATGCTGAAGTTCTGAATCACGACGCTGGAGAGGCAGAAAACATTTTAACACACCGGTGTTACGCTGAACTCTGTGACCTGACAGAGTCTGGTCCAAAAAACAAAACAATTAATGACCTCATGACCCCCGTTAGCTTGACCTGGTGACCCTTCTGAGGGTGCTGGACCCATATGTTGGGAACCTCTGGCTACCAAACACAGATGGGGTCTGCATTTGTGCTAACAGCCATCAAAATGTGTAAAAACGTCAAAAAAAGAGGACACACATTTTGTTTTTTAAACATAAGTGAGTGTCATGGAGACACTTTCAGGACACACACCTGTCTTGCAGCAGGGTCAGCGTGTACGAGTCGACGTCTCCGAGAGGTTTTGACCACGACGCTCGGAGGCTGCCGAGTCCAGAGTTTGTCAGACTGATGACGTCCAACGGCCGGGGGACTGCAACACACACACACACACACGCACACACACACACACACACACGAGGATCAGATCTGTCCTCCGGTATCTGGACCAACACTGACAAGAACTACTTCCTGTTTCTCACCTGTCCTCCCCTCCAGAGACACAGAGGTGTTCAGATTCCTGCTCCTGGTTGTCACGGTGATGGTGTACCACCTCCCAGGTGTGAGCACGTTAAAGGTGCACTCCCTCATGTTTGGCTCCACCTCCCTGGTAGCCTCCGTGTGGTTACCTGTGAGACACAGGAAGTGATGATGAGAACAAACAGGGACTGTCTGACGAGTCCCTTCGTTGTATCTGTGACACAGCTTGATGGTTACCGTGGCGAATGGTCAGGAAGTAGCTGTCACGTGACCCAGGGGCGTCGCTCCACATGGCGCTGAGCGAGGTGTCGTCGGAGTGTCGTATGTGGAGGTCCAACACGGCGGCCGGAGCTGCAGAGACAGAAGGACGAGGCGGGATAACATATACGATCCTGAGATTTCTGCCGTGATGTTTCCTCTCAGACGTTTCTGACCTGTTGCTCCGTCACAGCTGCTCTCAGCCGTCAGTCCTCCGCTCTCCACCCTCAGCACGGCTCTGAACAGCCTCCCAGGCGTCAGCTCCGTCCCGGCGAAGCTGTAGTTTGCTGCCGCTCGGTCCAGAGCGGCGCTGAATACCTGCTGCGAGCCATCGAACAGGAGCAGCGTGTAGCTCTCCCAGCGGCCAGCGGGGGGCGTCCAGGTCAGGAGGAGGCCGCCGGAGGAGGCGGGCGACAGGGAGAGAAGGGTTGGCGCTGCCGGAGCTGAAGGCGGGACGAAGACACAGTGAAGAGGAAGAACGGAGTGAAAACAGCCAGAGAAGGAGAAAATCTCACCTGTCCTGACGGTGATTTCTGATTGGTTCGTCAGCTTGCCGCTCTTGGACGTCACCGCCGCCCGATAGGCCGAGCCGGGAGTAAGCTGATCAACGGCGACCTCCGTGGTGTCCGGAGGAAGCGTCGTCTCCCAGAGGCTCGTGCCATTGGAGGTCGAGAGGGCGACGACGAGCGCATCCAGGTCGCCTTCGGGCCGTTGCCACGACAACGACACGCCGGTGCTGTTGCGGTCGTCTGCGGTGAGGTTGAAGGCGGCAGCAGGAGCTAGAAAGAGATTCACACATGAGATTTCTTTACTTCCTGTCATCGTCCTCTTCTCCTCCTCTCTGTACCTGTCTGAGCCTCCATCGTCTCGCTGTTCTGCAGCCCGCCGGCCTCCGTCACCATGGTAACGTTGTACAGTCGCCCTGGCAACAGGTCGAGGAGTGTGTGTTGCGTCGCCGTGCTCTCTAACGTCTCATTCCTCAGCAGATCTGCAGATACAGAGAAGAAGACGACGTTTAAACGGACACAGCTGAGAGCGTTCGTTGTTTCGTTTCTTTTCAGACAGACAGACCTGGATGATTCCACAGCTGCAGCCTGAAACGCTCCGTCCTGCCTGGGCCGGCCTGCCAGGAAAGGCCCAGGCTGCTGCAGGTCCTGGAGGTCACCGCCAGGCCGCTCACCGCCGACGGCTCTAAAGACACAACACACAAATTCTCTCGTTAGCCAGAGTCAAAGACGGATGTCAGCTTCATCTCTGAGCTGAAATCGTTCCCTAACTCAGCACAGATGGAAAAACGTGTTACTGTCCCTTTAAAGTGATTTATCTGTTGTGAACATGAGCGTCAGGCGGACAGCAGGAAGCATCGAGCAGGAAGAGGATCCATCGCCTCCATCTGTGGCCTTGTCATCAAAGTGTGAACGCTAGTCTCTGCAAACACTCCCCTGTCTCCTGCCTCCTGTCTCCTGCCTCCTGCCTCCTGCCTGTTTTCCCACAATGCCTCTGTGTGTGTGTGTGTGTGTTTGTGCCACTGTGTCGCCACTGGTGCTTCAAACTGAGGTCAAACAACAGATCAGGCTGCGACATGTCAGGCTCGAGTGCCGCTCCGAGACAAACACATACTGAGTGTCTGCAGCTGTTTTCAGTCCAAACCTCGCTGTGATCACGAATCATTCAAAGAAAATGTTTGGGCATGATAATCCACGTTAAAACACATCGGACCTTTAAGTGTACAGTACTTGAGTAAAAATACTTAGTTACTTTCCACCACTGCCACTTGAACAGGTATAAACAAACCTGCAGAGGTCATGTGATCACTAAAGTTCAGGTGGATGTGACGGTCAGGGCGCCGCGAGAGAGAGAGAGAAGAAACCACCAGAGTGTTTTGCATTTCTGAGAAGGTTACTGTCGAGACTCGGCTGGGTGCAGTAACACCCCGTTTCCTCCGAGCACACACACACACACACACACACAGACATATATATATATTTATATACATATACACAACACATACA
The DNA here is from genome assembly GCA_028641955.1 of Protonibea diacanthus. Lineage (NCBI taxonomy): Eukaryota > Metazoa > Chordata > Actinopteri > Sciaenidae > Protonibea > Protonibea diacanthus. The sequence goes on along the minus strand of CM053997.1, from coordinate 18,773,315 downwards.
CACACATGTACACACTCACACCCTTTCCCAGTGTTTCCCACAGAACAAAGAAACAATGGAGGCAGGAAATGGCTGAACCCTGAGCTCTGCCCACGATGGAAATACACACTGAGGGTCCAACTTCTGTTCTGGAGACCCGCCAGTGTGGAGAGACACACACACACACACACACACACACACACACACACTACATGTAGTTTTACTGCTCTATCACTCTCTCTCAGCAGGGCTGTGGTTCCTGTAGCTAATCACACCGCTACAGAGAGGAAGCTACATGACATTAACTCTGAGACACACACACACACACACACACACACACACACACGGAGGCTGCATTGTGTTCTTTCACTTCAAAAGACGAGGAGATGGAAACAAAAGAACAGAATATTAAACTGAACACTGTAAATGGGCTGCAGAGCTCTCAAACATGTTACAGGTACAGGTGACACACACACAGGAAGTGACTATAACGTAAGAGAGGGCGACACAACCCACAACTTGTGCCAGTGCCAGTGTCGTGCCAGAACAGGAGCCGAGCAATCACTCTATGCAGCCGTGCTCAGCAACCTCTCTGTGGACGTGATGGCAGAGGACGAGAGAGCGAAGAGGACGCTGAAAAGCTGAAAGACAGACGCCGAGCTGGGCCTCTCACGTGTGTTGAATAAAAACTTGTAAAGAAAGTAATGAATCATAAAACTAACAAGCGGCTGCCGGTTTGTTACTCTCTGTTCTCCTTTAACTAATAACATTATTAATGGCTGAATTCCACCGAGTCCTGCACGGAGCCACACCTAAATGGAACAGAGCCATCAATAATGTTTTCAGTCACACCTGACCAGTCAAAGAAATCAAGAGAAGCTTTTTAGAGTAATACTAGTGAAGTAGTACTAACTCAGAGTACTCTATCACTCCACTAGAACACAGACTGCAGGGTTCCTCGTGGTTCATATATAGAATTGGACCCAGAGCCTTCAGCCTCTTCTGTGGAACCAGCTCCTGGTTCTGGTTCTGAAAGCAGCTAAGTAATGCCCGGCCTACATTAGTTATACTACAGTTATACACACTGCCAACTGTAGCTGCTGTTAGCTCAGTTTGTTAGCTGCTGTTGGCTAATGTTAGCTCAGTTGGTATAGACTTAACCTGAATTGAATATGTAAACACAGAGATGCATGCTGGGTAAATAAGGGATGCAGATGAAGACTGTGTGACAGTGCTGAAAGCTCCGGAACAAGCGCGGAGGTGTGAATGTGTGGACTGGATGAGGACTTACTGGTGTGCAGGGTGATGTTTGTCGCCTCCTCGCCGCTCCGTGATTGGACCTGCAGCTGGTAGGCGGTTCCAGGCTCCAGGTGCTCCAACACGCAGGTGAAAACCTCTCCTCCTGCCTCCTTGTTCCCTTCGTCCTCGACTCCTAGCTGGTTGGTTCCCAGATAATTCGCTCCCGTCTCCACCGCCTCCACTTCCAGCTCATCGTCTTCTCCTTGTCCTCTTCCTCCGATCTCATTAGTCTCTATCTCCTCGTCTCCTCTCCTTCTTCTTCTACACTCACCGCTGTCTCCTCCGGCATCCGGAGAGGTCAGTGTGAATGAGCAGTCCCGTCCGGGTGTAAAAACCGTCAGCGATATGGAGTCCAGACCGGACACTGGGTCGGACACGGAGATGTTACACGGGAGGGAGCGACCCTGTGAGGGAGCTGCAGCGCTCAGATCCTGACGGAGGAACAAGACACCAACATCAGTCAGACCAAACGCCTGCAAACATCAGACCTTTGAGGAGATTACACGTCCTTTTAATGAGTTCCTGCTTTGTTTACGTCTCAAGACCACTTCCTGAAGGTCTTGTCTCAGTCTCAGAGAGGACTCAGGATTTTATTTAAGACTGCATAGAGATCACTACATTTTCAACAATTCAGTCTAGTCCTGGTCTTGACTTAGTCCCGGCCTGCCTTAGTCTTAGTCTAAACTTTGTCTCAACCACTCAAAGTCTTGGTCTTGTCTCAGTCTCAGGAGACTCTGGGCTTGGTCATGACTCTTGTTCTTGTAAAGTTAGCTTTACATATTATCTAGCTATCTACATGCTGCCTGGTCTTAGTCTTGGTCTTGTCTCAGTCTCAGTCATGACTTGGTTGATGTGGTCTCGACTACAACCCTGCACTCAAACATCACACCTGTGAGGTTTCAATACAGAGAAACATAACTGACATTAAAACTTTAACTGAGGGAGGAAAGACGTCATCTGATGTTTGTTTGAGTCTTCAGACCAGCGATAAACGAGTGTTAGCGTGTTAGCTTTAAGGGTTTTTCAAACAGCCTCGGCTCTCCGTGACGGAGGAAACAACAAAGTCTTGGATGGAGCTCTACAGGAGTGTTTCATCCTCAGGATCCAGACTTTGGGTGGAGTCGTACTTTGATCCTATTGTTCTGAAGATTTTAGAAATTGAACTGTTAATATACGTAAAACAGGCTGCAGCTCGGTACGATGTGCTCGTACGGCAACGATCTAGAAGATGTGGGCGGATGATACACCGACGTCCATCAAGAAATAGTTCTCACTGTTGTTTCTACGTGTGTTTGTGTACAGATAAAATAAAGAAAATGCATTATGCAGTATTTATGCTAAGCTACAAACTAAACAATCAATGTATTCATGGAGAAAATAATCAGCAGTTTCAGTAACTTTAGTGTTAGTAAAGTACGTGAATGTTTCCTCCACCGCTGAGCGTGGCACACTTCATCGTCACTACAGGAGTTTGTAAACTGCTCATTTTTTTCTATGACAGCATAAAAAATCTGAAAATCATGAAACAATGGATGTTTTGTGTTGCTGCCAAGAGAGCATGCAATGAGCTGCTGTGGAGTTCATCAGCTGCAGCTATTTAAAGGACTGTAACCGGCCTGCAGGCGTCCATCGCTTCTTTTTTTAAGGGTTCGACTGAACTTTGAACTTTTTGTGCAGCGAGCGATAACGCTTCACATTTTATACTCTGAAGAAGAAGAGAGGAAATAATTTGTCATTGATAATGAGGTTCAACGAGTTCACAGGCAAACAATAGAGCAGACAGACAGACAGACAGACAGACAGAGACAGACAGACAGGCAGACAGACAGACAGGCAGGCAGGCAGACAGGCAGGCAGAGACAGACAGACAGGCAGGCAGGCAGACAGACAGGCAGACAGACAGACAGACAGACAGGCAGGCAGGCAGGCAGACAGACAGACAGGCAGACAGACAGGCAGGCAGACAGACAGGCAGGCAGGCAGGCAGAGACAGACAGACAGACAGACAGACAGGCAGGCAGGCAGACAGACAGACAGACAGACAGACAGACAGACAGACAGACAGGCAGGCAGGCAGAGACAGACAGACAGGCAGGCAGGCAGACAGACAGGCAGACAGACAGACAGGCAGACAGACAGACAGGCAGACAGAGACAGACAGACAGACCTGGAGTAGGGCTGCAACATACAGACATTACAAACTTTCCATGGGAATAAACTGTGAATTTACCAAATTGAAGGTCGGCCCTTTAACAGGGAACATAAATATAGTTGGTGAAAATATATTTTATCATCATCTTGACTAAAACATCCAGATTTTATGCAGGTACACTTGAATATCTGTTATTCCTCAATCACATGCACACAGCACACTGCTTACTGCAGGACTACTGAGGCCACGCCCCCTACCTGCACAGGTGATTTCTGTACCTGGACCACACTTTAGAGCCCAGAGCACACAGAGACTGTTGAAGACACACGTGAGCTCGTGGACTGCATAATATCGTTCAATAAAATAATTCAAACTTGATGTTTGGATGTGATACAGTTTGTTTAAATTACCCACAGTTTACACTTCATTACCACTAATTTACATAATTCCCATGGAGTTTTGGACTTTGGAATATTTCCAAATTTCCAAGCTTAACTTCCCATGGAAAGTTTTCAGGTTTTTTTTTTTTTTTTAAATGTACTGGAAACTTTCCACCCCTTTGCAACTCCAATCTGGAGAGTTTGTTATGTTATATAATTATAAACTCTTTGGTCCTCGTGGACATCAGACTGTCCATCAGCTGTCAGTGTGTCAGGACGGACACTAAGACAACAGACAGACAGTCTCACTCTCACTGACTTTCTTTTATTGTCTACGGCTTCATTTTAGTTTTTAATCAATATTCAGAGCTCAATTTCTTATTCATGTAAAAACTTTTATTTCTGTTTATCTGGTACATTTTTATAAATTTTCTCTCTTAGCTCAAACTGCATTTTCATTTTATTTTTACCTCCATATTTTGAATTATTCAGTTATAAATGCACAAAAATAAGAATTATTTTAAACATCTTTGGAAATAGAATGGAGGATTACAGTTGGAGATGTTTGATCGAGACACTTTTCTTGGTATGACACTGTGTGTGTGTGTGTGTGTGGTTGTACTTCAGGTAAGAAAGCATGTAAAAGAGTGAAAAACAGAATTTCCCCTCGAGGGATCAATAAAGTGTCTGTTCTATTCTTTTACATATTCTACATACAGGAGTTTCTTCTTTGACAAAAAGTAACAACAAATCTTTCATTTTTTTAACAAAGAAGAATAAATTCACATTGAGCTCGTGTTCAGCAGCATTAAGCACAAAAACAGACGTTACAAGCTCGACAGGTTGAAGCTACATTAACAATCGATTTCCTCTCATAGATCATTAATGTGTGACTTGAAGACTCACCAGCAGCAGCAGCAGCAGCAGCAGCGAGGTGAAGCTCAGGCAGCAGAGATAACTTTGAACTTTACATTTCAGCATTTTGATCCTCCTTGAGATCCTCAGACAGATCACGCACCACCATAATCCTGAGGCTGAGGTAGAAGATGAGTGTTTGTAGTCGCTACTTAAGGCTGGAAGAAAAATATTCCTGTTTTTGTCTGGGAGGTTTTCAGCCGAGAAGCTTCTGAGAAATTAAAGTTAGAGAGTTAAAAGTCTGACAGAATAAATCCAGATTTCACAACTTTCATTTCTTTGTTTGTCCGCCGTTTTTTCTCCGTCTCACGTCCATCCTCGACTCACACTTCAAACTCAGTCATTCCTCACTTTTCCCTCCCCGTCTCACCGGCTGTCTGTCTGTCTCTCTTCCTGTCCGTCTGTCGGTCGGTCAGACTCTATAGTGTCGAGGCTGGGAGTCACTAACGGACTTCCTCAATCAAGCCAACAGCTCTGTGAGTCACTGCGAAGGCACGACTACAAACTCTGCCTGGATGGAGGCTATAAATAGGCCTGAAGCTACAATAGCAGCACACCTAGCTGCACCAACAGCACAGGTAGACGTTATAAATACAGACGAGTGTTTGATCCATTCCCACGGGTCGTCTGTTTCATCTGTCTGTGACGAAGTGAATTTAGTTCTGGCCTCGTTTGCTTATTATGGTTCTGTTGTTATAATAATTAAATAATTCTGTTAATTATCAGTTCATGATTATTCTTATTACCTGATTCACGTTAAGTTTATTAGTTAATTTATGTGTTTAATTCAAATGGATGGAAATTTTGCACCTGAAATGCATAAGTCCTGAATTTTGGCCTAAAATTTTTTAGAGTGTACGTAACAGGTACATACCTGGGGCTAAAGCTAAAAAAGTTCTGACCCAGGTACTCTGAAACCGATGACGATGTCCGGCACCTTTCGGTCGTTTCCCGAACACGTCATTTTATTTTATGGGTTTATTCTATATAGGTAACATTGAGCATCTTTATTTCATGGGTCCATAATTACTTTAGAGTATACTTCCTGTAAATATCTTTTTTAGTACAAACTTTGATGAAACTTGGAATTAAAATTAAAAAAAGCCCAAATGATAGTTCATTTGTTACTAATTTATATGTCAAATAATTTACACATTAATATACATAAGTACCAACAGAGGTTACCTCAGCAATTAAATAAAGTGAACCAATTAAAAACTGTTTCTATTTTTCTACTTTTACTTTCTACTCTTTATATAGTTTCTATTTGTATAGATTGTATAGCTTCTTAACACAGCTATAGTCTAACTTCTCCTCAAATGTTCAATATTTTAGCAGGTTTTAATTTAAATTTAAATTTCTCTCAGGTTATAGAAATTATTTTAAAACTACACATAACACTAAAATGTTTACCATCGGGTTGATACATTTCTTGTGTTTCATTGGTTTATAAACGTTCTGATTAATAATTTATCTCGGACACAAAGCAGCATTACGAGTTAAAGGTCAAACCGCTTTTGTTTCAGTTGGTTGCAGCTACTTTTAGTCATCCACACCTCTTTCCTTCCTTCCTGCTCCCTCCTCTCTCCCTTTGTCTCACTCTCTCTCTCGTTATATGACAAAGAGTTTCTAGGAACGACATTTAAAAAGCTGCAAATATGAAAAGAAAGATAACTGACTGAATCGTGTGTGACTGACGTCATTTTATGAAGATTCCTTAGAAAGATTCCCAACAGTCAGCGTGACCGGTTGGTCGGCCTGACTGGATGGAGGCTCTGAATGTGGGTCAGATAAACTGTGCTGACCCATTTTATGGACAGTAAACATGTTTCTTCCTGTGTGTTTGTTCCTTCTTTTGCTGCTGTACAAACTTTATCTGATGTTATATTACATGATCAGATCATTCAACCTTTTATTCATTCTCATTATTGAAATCTCGTGTGTGTTTGTAGAATTACCTGGTTTTCTAAAGAGGTCGGTCAGTCAGAGTCCAAGACAACACAAGCTCCGTAGTTTTTATGTCCAGTGTTTATGTACAGATTACAGGTAACAATATATATGTATGTATATAGAGTAGATAAAGAGGTTACAGCACTACTCAGTGGCTAATGTTCCGGACTATTACAACATTCAAGTTGATTAGTAATACAGTTAAAAACCACGTACACTAATTAGCATCAGGTGTACTCTTGACTGAGCTGTAATGCCCACAGCAGGAGTTTAAAGGGACGCTAACATTTTATTTCAACAAACAAACTCACTGATTATTGATTCAAATGTTAAGAAACCGTAAGCTTGTTAACGAATGCCACATTTTTGCATGTTTCAGCTGACTCAAATCAAACCGATCAATCACTCCAGTCCACTTCCTGTCGAAACCTGCTGAGTCTTTTCCAGGAAACTTCCTATAAATACACAGTTACCTTTAAAAACTACAGGACCTGTAAAATAAATCCTTAGCTGCAGATTTTAATTCCGACATTGGTAACCATTAACACATTTTTATTAGTAGAGAATTCTTTAAAAAATGTCTGGCGTCCCTTTAAGCTCCATCAACAGTCAACAACAATAAAGTACAGGACATGAACCACCACCTACTGTAACATACACAATACTACGTCAGAGGCAGTGTGTGTTGTCGTGCCCGCTGCTGCTGCAGTAGGTTTGGAGGCTGGGTTCAACTCACTTTCTCTTCAGTCAGTTCAAAATCGGATCCCTGAGCTGACTGAAGAGGAAGCTGGTTGACGATGGTCCCATGTTGGACATGTAGACAAAGAGACACAGGTCCAGAGTCCCTTGATTGTATCACAAGAAAAAAGAATAAATATAAAATAATTTGGTACATAGAAAAAGTCTTCTCTCGTTTATTGTCCGTCAATGATCCGGTCTCAACGTTCCCAGTTTTAGCAGCAAGAGCTCCGTGTTTGTGGTCCATGGACTGAAACGTGACTGCCCACATCAAGGTTTAATAGCACTTTAACATGTACGGTACAATGTTATCCCATTCACACAGAGAGAGCAGATCAGATGTGTAATGTTAATGTTCTTCGTTACTGGCATAACTGTAGAAACCTCGGATCTCTAAAACAGGTCAACGCTCCAGGATCTGACGAAGCCACCTCAGTTTATTTGAAAGTTTTTATTCAATTTGGTTTGGTTGAATGTTGTTTGACATTTTTCAGTAGAATGGGGAAAGTGCTCACGACAAGTTCACCTCTCAGTACCTCACGTTTCAAAATGATTGCTGGCGAGGCTCAAACACGGGCGAGTGAATTTAATTTGACCCAGCTCCTGTCCGGTCGATGATTTTAGAGATGAGGTTTGTACCCCAAACAGTGAGCTTTTCCTAAATGGCTGATAGCTGCTAAACACATCAAAAACATGTAAAAACAGTATAAAAATAAAGTTATTATTACTTTGATACACCAAAATAACCTACTCACTAGGTAACATAATTTACAACAGCACATCGATGAGATGACTGCACCATTGTGACGTAAATTATTTCACATTTTTGGTATAAAGCAACATTTTACAATAACAAGGGGAAATCTCAATGTAAGAAACATCTTGAACTATTGTACAGAGTGTAAACTCTGACCGAGCAGCACAAAAACGTTCGGTAATATTTGTCGTACCAGGAACTTTTCTTAGCAAACTAGCTTTAACTTTTTTTTCTCAGTTTGGCCCTGTGCTGAAAAACTAAACTTTGACTAAAAAGTCAAGATATTTCAACAACAGTAACTTTAAATATGAGTCAGACGTATAAATTGTGACTGTAAGCGACTGGCCAAAGTGCCACACCACTTTTGAGATAGCTTGCGTTCCGATAGCCTCCATTTCTTTCATGATTCATTGGTGTTTCTAAAGGTTAGGGTTAGTTTTAACACAATTACGGGGCCATAAAAGATCGATCATTTTAACAAAGATAGAACAATTATTTTGTTAGCATTCGATAACTACAGCTCCCATAATTCTCAGACTTAGTACTGCTGAGCTGTAATTGTTGAATAGTATAAAAATGATTGTTATGACTAACAAACTTATTTTACAAACAGTGGAATACTAGATTCAATTGGTTTAACAAAATATTGCATTAGCATAGCGTGCTAGTAATAGCATGAGCTTATACAGTAGGTTAGCATCCATTTATTGACATTAAAGCATACTGATTAACACTCAAATACTAAAGCTAGAATTAGCCTCTATGAGATTGCTCTACTACAAGAACTAGCTTAGCAGGAGCTTATTTTATCATTACATTGGTTCGTTAGCTTTGAGCGTGTGATCTATGGCTGGAGGTAGCTCCATTTGTAACCTCGGTACTCCGTTAAGTTAGCGGACCGTGGACGACGTGTACGTCCAGTGGAAATGGGTGGAGCGGTGCTGTGTAGTCAAACATTGTCTGTTTGTTAGCTGGCTAACCATTGTACTGGCTCACCTCCTCAACACTGTCACACAGAACAGCACACCTACAAGTGTAGCATCGGCACATGCCATTAAAAATGCATGTGCTAAAAGATTCTGCTGGCTAGTTAGCAAGCTAACATTTCAGCCAACCAACACTTAATGTCTGTATGAGCTTTAATAGTTAAAACATCGCTCCTGGATAACATGTCATAATTTAAGTTTTAACACTTCCCCAAAGGTTTGGGAGGGACTGCATTGTGAACAAATATGAGTTTGGATGTCACAAAAGGAGCTAGGCAGGACAGGGTTGGTTCAACAGTGGTATAGTAGCTTAACCAAAGGTGCAACCAGCTAACAGTCATTTTCCAATGGCCTTTCCTATAAGAACACCACGTTACAAAATAATTTTAAAAACCTCTAAGACACAGAAACACAACAGTGTTATTGAACAATGTACCATCAATTTCAGTCAATCTATTTCTACGTTTCCATGACAGAAAAGAGGTAATAGGACAGTCCGGTTAGTTAAAAACGACACGATCCAAGAGAAGTGAAGTGGGCGGATCTTTCAAGTCCCTCTGAGGAACCGCTCGCCATCAACACATGAAGAAAAAAAATAAAAACAGCAGAGAAGAATGGATACATTCCATTTTCAGAAATTTATCTTTCCTCTTTCCTTCAACAGGCTCCGCCCACAACAGTCCTCATTGGTTGTCCATGTTGTCCATCAAACTCAAAGACCTCGTCCTGAGCTCCCTAATCTCAGAGAACTCCCAAATACCAGAGACCATACCTGCTAAGGACTCGCTATGTTAGCATACTTCCAGATTCAAGTCGACGCCTCCTTTGGTGGTGCGCACTCATTGGCCGGTTTCTGCAGAAAGGCGGGCCTCGTACAGGCTCAAGGCATGATGGACGAACTCGTACTGCTCACCTGTCTGGATCATACCTCCCCTGCACAGACAGAGACATTGATAGTTACTGTGATGATGATTAAACAAACATCATTTTAACATTCATATTAGTTTAAATCGAGATAATTCATTTCAACAGAGCTGATTTTTTTTTTTTTTACTATTTTGAGGCCCCCTGGTGGCCGGCTGCAGGAACTAAAAAAATCAAAGTAAGCCAAATCAATTTCATGGGGTGTAGTAGATGGTTGTTGTTACGTCCTTGTTACCTGTCAGCTCGGAGCTGGCAGGTGATGCTCAGGACATCCACCACTCCCTCCAGCTGCAGCTGTCGACACCCTATCGTTGTAGCGATGAAGCACCCTGTACGGCCAATCCCGGCGCTGCAGGCAGAGGAGCGTGGGTAAAGGAGTCATTTCAAAACATTTTTCAGGCGTAGGAAAAAAACCTTGTTTTCCTCTCCGTGTACCTGCAGTGGACGATAACCGGTCCCATAGCGGCAGCCGTGCGTCGGTCTGCCTCGACATCAGCCATCAGCTGCAGCAGCGGCATCGTTGAGTCGGGGGTTTTGTGGTCGGGCCATGATGTGTACCAGTAATGCTGCAGCACGCGGGTTTGATTCCCACACTGCACATGCAAACACAAACACGAGATTTTAACACCAAGCGCGAAACTTTAATTCTTTTCTCTGAAGTATTAAAAAACTGTGCGTACCTTAAGCGTGAGGCTGCGGGTGGTGTAGTGTTCACACTCTCTGATGCTGTTCACCAACACTTCAACCTTCCCGTAGATTCCTCTCTTTTCCGGCCAGTACAGAACACACTTCTACAGAGAGCCAAGCAAATGTGCTTTTTAAAAACAGTGCGGACTTCGACTTAATCGGCAAACACTGCTCAGTGTAACGCTTCACCTCCCCGTTCACGCGTTACCTCGTTCTTCTCCTTCAGTTTGGTGATCATGACGATGACGGGCGACTCCTCCTGCCAGGCCATCTGCCAGAAGTCATTCACCGTGTTCACCATCGGGCCCTGGGTGGCGATGAACGCCTTCTCGTCACCTAGGTAACCCTGGACGGGAGCCAATCACACAACAGTGTCAGCAGCCTGCTGGAGGTCGAGCTCAGGAAGACTTTATTCATGATGCAGGTTAAAACACACGATACCATTATTAATCATCAGCTCGTTTATCAGCAAAGAGCTCTCTGCTTTACATGATATATTTGTTTGATATATTTCACCTTTATTCTGCTTTTATTATAACGCAGATTTTAATCAAAGAAATGTGCAAAAACACATTTAGTGTTGAATTTGTTGATTTTACATATTTCATATTTCTTTAGCAGCATTCAAAACAAAGAACTACAGTAAAAACAAATAAAATCAACCACGTAAATAAAAACAAGAAGCCGTGAGATAAAAGTGAGTTTTCACAGATTTCCTGTCTTTGTTTGAGTCGAACATTTTGTCTGTTGTCAGTCTGCATGAACAAAAAGAAAAAAAAGGCAATAATATTTAATATAATTTATCGTGACACGGTGACCTGCTTCATATTTCATGTCATCTCCATGCTGATTCCTTTCATGTGATAAATGTTCTTAAGGTATTTGGACAAACTAAATTTAGCCGTCGTGTCGGTGTGTACAGTCGGACGGAGAATTTCGTTTGTTCTCTCGTGTGGTCCGACGGTTTAAGCGAAGCTTCCTGACAGGAAGAAAGTCTATTGTGTCCGAGACTGAGAGCGACATTACAGACTTCTGTAGGAGTGTACTTTCGCTGTGTGTGTGTGTGTGTGTGTGTGTGTGTGTGTGTGTGTGTGTACATTCCAGATAAGTGATGTGATCGTGTCAGTTTGTTCCAGATTTAACAAACGAATGGTGTCATAATGATGAAGATGTGGAATGTATCTAAGTACATTAACTCGAGTACAAATGAGATTTTTGTATTTTAATTTTTTACTTTTTACTTAATTACAATTATTTAAGTTACTAAATTACTTCAAATCAAGATTTAACGAACAAAACACGAGTAAATAAATGTAAACAAACCTCAGGTTTTTTAATACTGAGCTTAAATGATTAGTTAATTAATCAGCGACTGATTTCATTACTGATTTTGATTTTTGTCATTTTTACTGTAAAAATAACTCAAAATGTTTTTCTGGTTTCAGTTTTTTAAATGTGAATTCATCTCAGAGTGAACTGATGCTACAACACAGATAAATAAACTGCTGTACCGTGTATGTTTACAGTGCAGTGTTTTGGCACTTTAAATTGTCACAAGTCAAAAAGTGATGCCGTTTGTTTGCCGTACACGTTTTCTACTCACTGCTACGACTCACCCGTACGTAGTTAGCGTTGATGTAGGAGCTCAGCAGGTCGTTGCAGCTCTTCGACTTCAGGATCACTCTGGAGTGAGGGTCTAGGACAGACAGCGAGGAAAGGAGATGAGGACACAAAGGAGACAAGGACAGGAGAAACAAAAGACGAAAGATTTGAGATTGACTGATTTGACTTTTCACACTGACTTTGTCTTTCAGACTCTTTTCAAACTTCTGGTCTTAGTCTTGGTCTTAGTCTTGGTCTTAGTCCTGGTCTTAGTCCTGGTCTTAGTCCTGGTCTTAGTCCTGGTCTTAGTCCTGGTCTTGGATTGGATCTAACCCCCTTTAGACACGTTAGTCTTGATTTGACCTGGACCTACTTTTAGACTTGGGCCCCTTTTCAAATTTAGACTTGATTTCAAGCCTATTTTAGACTTATTCCTGCCTTCACACTAATCTTTCTTACACTTCACCTCACCTCACTTACACTCACCTGGACCCAACACACACACACACAAACACACACACACTTGAACACAGGAAGGAGTTTGATTGACAGCGGCTATAGGTGTGCATTCCTTACCCTTGATTGGCAGGAAGGAAGGAAGGAACACCCCCCTGTTGGCTGTTGTATTGATAACCCCGCCCCCTCTCAAAAACATGAGTGCACACACTAATAACTATCTGTGTGTGTGTGCGTGTGTGTGTGTGTGTGTTGCATAATGTCTTAATCAGGTCGAGTGCTTGGCTGGCAGTGTGAGAACAAACTGTACTCAGAGGAAAGTGCATTGTTTGAGTGAGTGTGTGTGTGTGTGTGTGTGAGTGTGTGTGTGTGTGTTCAGGGAAGAGGTGCGATATTAGCTGTCCTTGGGCTTGTTGGCCTTTAACCTTAAGCCCCTCCCACATAATAAAACAACTTCCTGGTTCAACAGGAAATGAGGGAGGACGACTGTTTTGTAACTGCTACTGTTACTTAGCAACACACACACACACACACACACACAGCACTCACTGGGCAGTATGGTCTTGTATCTGTTCTTGGTCCCGTGGTTTGGGATGTCCAGCTCTTTGGGGTCGATGAAGTTCATCGGGATTTCCTGAAAGAGAATGTTCAACATTAGGAACGTGAACGCGTTCATACGACGAGAGGACGATCTGATCAATCATGAGTCGATCTGTAGAGCTCGATCCTGTTGGAAATGTTCCTGATACAGTTATTTAATACCTAATTTACGGAATATAAACATGTAAACAAAGAAAGCCCTGCACCACCCCTGGACTCCTCCTCTCACCTCTCCACCTCTGTCTTCAAACAAACTTATCATTGGTCAGAGAACGTTCATCCTTAACACCTCGTATTCATCCTAGTTACCCGTCCTCATGTTACTGGGTGTCACGCTCGAGCCTCAACGTTTAAATTAAAGAGCAGCAATGATGTTGAACTACTCACAGCGAACTCAGCGTGCAGCTTGTGCGTGTTGTTGACGATGTCGCGGAGCTGCTGTCGCGTCAGCGGCCGGCCAGCCGACAGCAGGTACTCCCTGGATGCCGTCTCTCTGGGGGTTACCACGGCGACGTTGAGGGGCTCCACGGAGCCGAGAGCCGACATGTCCAACACGAGAGAGACGTTAGAGCCTCGTCTGGAGGAGGACAGGGAAAGAAGAGAGAAGACAATAAACATGTGACACATGATGGTGTGCTTTATACCAAGCAGCAACCTGCTGCAAAAACAAACTGCAGTTCCTCTAACGTCCACTTGAGGCTGGCTGCAGAAGTGAGTCAGTCTCCATAAGTCCCCATGTTCAAATGTCCAACTTCACAGCAGAAATAAACATGTTTACAGCCTGGTACAAAAAACAGTTTTGGTCTCTATAGCTAATTTCCCCGTTCATGACAACTGTACTGAGGGTGAATTTATATACAACTCACCTGTTCACATTATATTAAGGCTTAAAGTTATGCAGGATTAAGAGCGTGGACGCTTTGATTGACAGGTGGGTGTGGTTACAGGTGGTTTGTTTGAGCAGCCAGGCGTCATTCATCCACGTCTTTGCTGATTTTTAGGAGGCAGTAATTTAACATTTTACAAGACACTGAAACATGCAAGGACACCTGCAAGACTCCTCAAGACTGAACAGATTTGTTTTTTAATTAAACTGAGACTCGTTTCTTCACTCACTTCCTGTTTCAGGAGCGAAAGACGCTGAAAGGGAAATTGTTTGATGGCGGTAAAAGTGTCAGAACAGACAAAGAAGAACAAGAAGAAAAGACAAGGTGTGCTTTGATGGACTGTGGGTGGACACTCTTCGTCTGGCTACGTGTCGGCCGACTTCCTCTCCAGGATGCTGCTACTTCCTATTCGTCTGATTGCTGACTGGCTGCCATCCAGAGTGGACAACACACACACACACACACACACACACAGACACACACACACACACACACACAGACACACACACTAAGAAAAACATCCTGTTCTCACTCTGAGCCTGAAATCTTCCTTCCCTTTTCGTACCTTAAGAAACACTCTGTGCTCTGATGATCGCTGATGTAACCCAGGACAAAATGGCCTCCGAGGTTCGACTCTGCGGACGCGCTTCAAGTCAGCGGAAGAGTTTCGGGCGGCAGATAAAGGCTAAAGTGCTTGACTCTAGGCTGAGGCGCACATTAAGATGTTTTCTTTCCAGTTATGAAAATACTTGAGAGGAAAATGAACTCGGGCCAGTTTTTAAAGAGCTCTTAAGGCAACACGCTGCACAGAAACACCCAGTCACACATTTTACCGGAGAAATAATCGTTAAGTTTCTCACGCCCAGACTCTGTTTGCACATCGACGTGTCACTTCAGTCTCTGAGCTGTCTTTGCAGAGGAAGCTTCAGACGTTCTGGAGCAACTTTTCCCAGTGAATTTAGCTACATGCAGTCTGTTCAGTTAGTCGTGCAGCTAGTTGAAAAGCGTGGTCTGGATGTGTTCACAGAGAGTTAGCTAACACTAACGCTGCTCTTCAGTGCTTTTGACGCTCCGACACGTCAGTCTTTAGCAAATGAACAGAAAACTATCTGCACGTTTAAATCTGTGACAGCAGAGACTGCTTACAGTCACACAGAGTGATCAGGGACGAGTTTCTAATTATCTCCAACAGACAGATCTAAAATGTTTAGAGGACGTTTGGATACTCTGCACGTCTGTTTGAAACTCAGAGATCTCTGAATGATCTTAAATCCACACTGACAGTGTCGTCGTTGATTTCATGGCTTGTACTGTACTTTTATTATTTTTTAGATTACCATTATCTGTGTTGTCTTGTATCTGTTTGACCTGTTCTTAGTTTGTGCTGCTGACCGTCTCGGCCAGGACTCCCTTTTTAATCTCAGTGGGACCTTTCCTGGTTAGAGTTTAAGTTCATTTAAGTTTGAGTTCATCTTACGCTGTCGTCTCTAACTGGATCTTCACACCAAAAAACAAAAACATTGTGAAAAGTTTGAACGAAACTTCGAGCAAAAACTAAAAAACAGACGTCAAAGTTTTGACACAGAAAGCCAGTCATACTTTCTGTGATTCACTGAGTCACTGAGCTGGTCTGAGGTCAGTGTGTATTCTTTGGAAAGTTGTCAGCAGTGATGTAAAGTTGAATATGAATTGAAGGAAATGAGCTGAAACATGGAAAAACATGGAAAGGTCCTTTAATGGGCCGTTTAGAGATAGTCTGAGGAACATTAGGGTCACTGTGGGCGCTCTAATGTACATTTTCCTGACATGAGGAGAAAAATGACATGAGGAAGGAGCGCCTCCCTTCATATAAACACGAGTCTGAGGACACATACAGGCGGCGCTGTATAGATTTATGGAAACCTGCTTCACCCTCTGAGTGCTGATGAACTATACGCTGAGGACACACGGGCCTCTTTAAAAGTCACGTACGCACCTCGACACCTGACAGCTCCAACAATCACAGGTTAGAGGTGACTGTACTCTAAACACACACACAAACACACACATCCGTCTCTAAACATGGCCGACAATCTGAGCGCTTGTTAGGTGAGTTTCCGTCCAAACGTTGAGAAAGTTTAAAGGTTCAGTTTGTGAGATTTTACTGGATCTTCAGCGTCAGATATCACCAGATGTTTTCTGGCTGTTGTGCAACTAAGACGACCTCCAATACGGACACACTCATCGCACACAACCTCCACAATGATTGATTTCTCTGACCTCAACAGCAAAGCCAAGAGCACACAGTACATCACATGACCACCTCGAACCGGTCTGCACACGTCCTCCCAGATCTGGTCTGAAGACGGACATGCTGAGACAGATTTCGTCCATGTTTGCATCACTCAAAAACAAACCTCTAACAGAACAACATCTTTCATAGGACGATGAAGAATCTGTCTCTCTGCAGCGATACGACACGCTGCATTAGATAAAATGGATGTGGAGCGACTCGAGTCCTGGATTAACAGGAATGATCACATCTGATGTCTGAGCTCTGCAGGTCCTATCGAGTCAAAGCCTGTATCAGGTTGTGAACATCGTCATAGTCTAAAACATGGACGTAGTCTCTGTGACGTCCCCGCAGACTGTCTAAAACCTGGACGTAGTCTCTGTGACGTCCCCGCAGACTGTCTAAAACCTGGACGTAGTCTCTGTGACATCCCCACAGACTGTCTAAAACCTGGACGTAGTCTCTGTGACGTCCCCGCAGACTGTCTAAAACTTGCATAGCTTTAAACCTTAATATAATGTGAACAGGTGAGTTGTATATAAAATCAGTTTAATCCTTTAACTTTGTTCTGTCTTTCATTTTAATCTGGCTGCTGTTGCTCTTTGTTTGTGTGGTCTCATTGTTGTATTAAATCAAATAAAAAAAATCTTTGTAAATGTTTTCGGAGGAAGGAAACACACTCGACATGTTTGTTAGACCTCGGGGATTCACGCTCTGTAACTCTTTATCCTGACATTATTTCTGTCACAATAGCAAACTCACTGCCCTCTGCCCACTCACACAAAGCCTGTTTACACACTGACACACTTTATAATTCAGTTTATGACCCATCAGCAGACAGAACAGGACGCAGTGAAACACAGATCAGTGTTCCTCATTTTAAATCAACATGTTCTAACATGTAACTGTAGCTGCTGCTAGCTAATGTTAGCTCAGTTTGTTAGCTGCTGTTGGCTAATGTTAGCTCAGTTTGTTAGCTGCTGTTGGCTAATGTTAGCTCACCTTGCTGTTGTTCAGCTGACTCACAAACTAATCCGCAGAGAGGCGGGGCTAAATCACAGGAAGTTACCTTTCTTGCAGTCCTGCAGCAGGTTTCATCCTGAAGGGGGAGGGGCAGGGCTTTAGCTCGTAATTGGCTGTCACCGGGACAACGCAGGTGAGGGGGGCGTGGTCGCTGCTGACAACGTGGACAGGGGCGGGGCTAAGAGGAGACACACAGTCAGACACGTGGTTTATTTCAACACGTTTGTTTTCGGATACATCGTCAGCTGACTCACCTGGGCACAGGGACGACAGGAGGAGTGAGGCGGCGGCAGGCTACGATTGGCTGCGGCTGGGGAATGGGCGTGGCTACAGCTGGAGGGAGCTCAGCTTGGACCATGCTTCCTGACGTCACAACCTGGACGACACGAGGAGCCATTAATGTGTACTTGTGGTTTACATGTATGTTTACGTGGTGTTCGGTGCTGACCTTGGTGCCCTTTGACCTCTGGGCGGAGTCTGGAGGAGCGGTCGGGGTCAGGTGGAGGTCAGGGGGCGGGGCTTTCAGCTGTCTGTCAGAAACGTGGACCTTCTCTTTAAGTCGGTACAAAACCTGGACAAAAACAGAAGGAATGAACTTGTTTTAAACCTGTCAGCTGTGTGTTCACTCTGTGTAAAGGTGCTTTATAATGAAGTTTGTTTATTATTATGATAAAATCTGAGCAGAGACACTAACACTAACCCTACACATGAACTGTGTTTCTCTGTGTAAGTGCTCCCTC
>CM053997.1:17989968-18092468 GCA_028641955.1 Protonibea diacanthus | reverse complement strand
AATAAGATAAATACTTTATTGTCTTACCAGGAAATGAGTTGCCACAGTCTGTGCAAAGCTTCGCTGATTTGTTGAGAGATGCTGTGTAAGAAGAGACAAAGCTAAAGTGGCTGTTGGCTTCAAACAATGTGGAAATGATGCTGAAGAGAGGCTGTAACTTACAATCTTTAACCTCTTTGTAGCTTCACAACGTTAATCTTTATTTCAAAAGCCAAACCAGATGTTGCATATTTATTCTTACAGACGTGTCCAGGAATAAGGCAAGGTGGTTATCCACAGCGTCAGTTCGGACTGAGAACGCATCGTATTGGTCGACTCTCAGCGTTCTCGTCGCTTCGTTTGCAGAGATAAAGCTCCAAAAACTGTTGTAACTGGACGACTGGACAACTGTACGACCTGTTGAAACTGCACTGTAGTCCGAGATGTCTCATCCTGAAAGGTTTATCGAAGCTTGATCACGGAGGATTTCTCATGTTGTGACACGATGGCGCCTCGGTTCTGATGAAGCTGTCCTCTCTGGCTCGTCTACATGCCCTCAGGACAGAGATACGACCACTCTGTGTCCAGGAAATATGTTTAGCCCTCGTGGTCGAGTCAATTAGAATTTCAGGAGGTCCGGATAGAGAAAAATGCTCACATGTCCCCAGCTGTAGAGGATTCTACAATATGTACCTACCTGTTGTGTCGAGGGAGGCAGCCTTGTCCTCTGACCTCGGTTTCCATAGTAATGATCAGACTCCTAAACACAACCTCTGTCTCTTAAGGAGAAGACGTCAACGTCCTCGTAACAGTCTAAGATTTAACACTGGACGAATGTTTGACCCTGCGAGAGTATCCACAGTGGAACATTTAGCAGCTAAAGAGCTGGATATTTCCCTCAGGAGCTGGTGGAGACCAAAAATGGAGCTCAAAGACGCCTCCACATGAATCACCGTGACGGTTAGACGTGGAAGTGAGCTGCTGCTGCCCCCGTGTGGTCGGAGTAATCGGCTGCTGCGTGTTTACCTCTTTGTCTCTCTCGTCATTTGTTTCCCTCTTCCACATTTCTCTGTTCAGTGAAGTGATTTATTTTGTTCTGTCACCGACAGACGAGTTTCTCTGCTGCTTCAACATTTACCTGCTCTGATTCACATCCCCCGTGTGTGTGTGTGTGTGTGTGTTGATAGCAGTGCTCCGCTGATAATCAGCCACAATTACGTCCCAACAGAAAAGGAGAGAAGAAGGTGGGAGGAAGCTATCAGAAGGAAAGCATTGATATGGTAATATCTGTCACACACACACACACACACACACACACACACACACACACACACACAGTGTGACAGCAGGAGAATAGAAGGTTTCATATTCTGTCTCTCAAATCTTTCATCGTAACACACGGCTGAAACTACTCATTAGGGACACGGAGAGGAGCGAGGTTTGTAACTCAACTCACGGCCGTGTCGATCATTCTGATCGCTTCTGACCACATTTATTATTATTTCATTCTTTATTTCCATTTTATTTGGTATTTCTTCAGGTTTTATGGTCGTCAGTTTGACGTTTCTGTCAGACTACTTTTATATCTTGTCCTTTTAAAGATTTTACATTGATATTTCTGCCGGTTTTAAAGTCGTTGGTTTGTTATTTTGTATATTTTTAAAGTTTTAGTCTGTCAGGTTTGAAGTCTGTCAGGCCAGTTTTAGTTTGATCTGCCTGTCAGTCTCTCAGGTGGATGGTCTAGTTAGTTTGACATTTTGTCATTTTATGAATCTCGGTCTGTTTTTACATTTGGTCTCTTTTAAAGTCTGTAAAATCAATTCTGAGATTTCTTTCAAAACACATAAATATGTTGGACAATAGCTGCACGTGAATAACACGTGAAAAGACTTTGAACGACATGTTACTGAAACGTTCAAACAGTTTCCAGTCCAGGATTTTGTGGGCGGTCCTTAAAGGGCGGCTCGATGACACGTTGAGGCCACCCTGAGCAGTTTTTAGCCTTTAGGATGATTACTGTCAGTTTTAGACTTTTAGTTTGATGTTTGTCGGGTTTGTTTTTGTCTTTTAGATGATTTTGTTTTGACATTTTGTGTTCGTCTGTCTTTAGTTTGATATTTCTCCGTATTGTTCTGTCTTTTTTGTCTGTTTTAGTCTTTTGTTTGACATTTTGTTCAGTTTTATTCATTTATTTTGTGTTTGATTTGATATTTCTGTCAGTTTTAGAGTTTTGTTACCTGTTTTAGATTTCTATGAACATTTTAAATTTGATATTTCAGGTTTAGAGTCTCGATTTTGTTATTTTTGTCTTTTTAGATGATTTTGTTTGTCATTTATCATCACCATCCTTACATTGATTCATGTGTCTGTTTTGGGGTCTTTTGTTTGATATTTCTGCCAGTTTTAAGTCTTATTTTTAATGTATATGACAGTTTTAACATCTTAAGTTTGACATTTTGTCAGTTTCTGAGTCTTTAGTTTTGATTTCCCGATTTTGACATTTAAATCAGATTTAGTCCTTGGATAGATTTGTGTGTCTGATTTTGAGTCTTTACTTTGATATTTCTCTCAGCTGTCTTTGGACTTTAGACAGATTTTTGTGTCTTTTGTTTGATATTTTGTCAGTTTCAGAGTCTTTACCTTGATTTTTCTGTCAATTTCAGTGTTTAGTTTGATGTTTTTGAGATTTCACAGCATTCATAAAACACTCTCTCTTTTTTTGCCCCTTGAGACTCAAACTCTGCTCAAGGGCACAAAGTCAGCCAGTTTTCCAACCTGCAGCCGTGATGACAGACAGCCCTGTTACCATGGTAACCCCAGAGAGAAAAAGAGCGAGCGAGCCTGTCATTCATCTCTCTCTCTTGTTCATGTCACTTTAGGTTTCTAAGCCTGACAGGATTATAACCTGACATGAAACCCTGAACACACACACACACACACACACATACACACATATATACAGAGTCTGTGACATTGAGGGAAAATAGATTTGAAGGCTGCAGAGTCACAGTACAAATCAGACACTATTTACCCTGGAGCACACACACACACACATAAACACACACACACACACAGACACACACAGATAATAAAGCAAACACACACCAGCGGCTCTGTACAGTTTGGATTACCAGCACAGGGTGACTGTGTGTGTGCGCGCAGGAGCACGAGGCTTTCACACACTTAATAAAGCCTTTTTAAACCTGGTTAAAGGTTTATACAACCAAATAATCCAGTTTCTCCAGCTGAGTCTGAGCTGTATTACTGTAACCAGGTCTCCACCGTCAGAATGACGCCCCAATCCAACTTTATACAATCCCAAAAAGACGAAGTCAAAGTATATCTGTTCAAGAATATATTAAAGCAATAGACTTTGGTGTCTTTGCAATTTAGCGCCTCCAGTTTCAGGGTGTAACTGTGTAACTATGTTCAGCTGTACTCGAGTATTTGTTTTGATTACATTACTTCTGATCAAAAACTAGTCGAGTCGACAACTTTGTTAACAGCCAAACATCAACCAGGTCACCAGCAGCAGACACAGCAGCAGCTAATATTACTGACTAGTCCAGCAGCAGTCAGCCCAGCTCGGCGTCTGTCTTTCAGCCTTTTATTTCACCAAGCTCTCACCAACCACTAAAAGTCAGTCATCTCTGCATCGATGAACATCCGTGACCTTCGACCCATCAGGCAGTGTGAAAAATATTACTGCATGGGCTCAGGAACATTGTGCAATGCCAAAAATGCAAGTTAAGAAACACAGATATCAACAACATCCAAAAAACACAGCCACCTTCTCTGGATCCGAGCTCATCCATATACTGACTGAGTGTGCAGGCGAGTCCACAGATTGTTTTTGGAAAACCATGGACGCCAACGCCATTTTCACCGTGTGCAACATACTGAGCAGTGATATGCAGTGGAGAGGAGTGGAGGAGACATTTCTATGGACATTTTTGATGCTTTATTTTTAACCAAGAGCGAACTTAACAGTCAACAGCTGGAGGAGAACATGTCATCCTCCACTTCACATATGGACACAGACGAGCCGAAGCTATCAACTCCAGACTCAAACCCAAACCCAAACGCAGGGTAAAGAGGCTCAGTGAATGTGGACTGGAAGGTGTGGAGGAGAACCAGAGCATCAGAGGTCAGTTTGTAGAAGGACAGAGTGCCAGCAGGAAAGTCCAGGAACACTGCCAGCCTGTTGGATGCAGGAGATGACGGGAGATGAATGGGCGTAGCTCTGTCGTCGTGTCGGACAGTGTATCCATCATCATCGCAGAGCAGCATCCAGGAGTGGTCGTTCGCTCCGAGGCAGCCGTCGGATCCCTCTCCTTTCCGTCTGATCCCTCTGTATGTCACCGCTACATAAACCCGGCCTTCCCACTCGACCTCCCAGTAACAGCGACCGGTCAGACCGCTGCTACACAGCACCTGGAGCCAGTAGTTGAACCTCTCTGGGTGATCATGGCGTGGCTGCGCCTCTTTTACGGCCGTCACCTTCGTGCAGTCGTCGGTTGACAGTTTGAGGTGTTCGTGTGCCGTGTTTTCATCCAGTGTGAGTTCACAGACATCTGATGGACAAAAGAAGACGCAAAACATCCACAGTTTATCATGTAACACACACAATGTTACTATTTAAAGGCAACAGTTCAACTCTGTGATTTACAGAGTGGATTGCTGACAGGGAGTGGAGCCAGTGTCATGCCAGAACAGGAGCTGGGCAAGCAGGGAATGTAGCCTCTAAATCTGAGTTACAGAGTAAATCTGGGCCTGACTTTTAGTCGCTGGAGAAGACTTCCAGTTGTACTATGTGTCTTTGCAATGTGTTTTTGCAAGGTAATCATACATTTTTGATTGGTCCAATACTCGCATCAATCCACTGTCCAATTTTGTCCATTTTCTGTCTGAATACACGTCTGGTATTTACGGGTTACGGGTAGTGTTTGATCTTTTAGTAGACATGTATTACTTTGACTGACATTGCTGCTCTTTAGGCCCAGAGGACTTGGCCAATTAGGATCTCTGTCATCTCATGCTGTTTCAAAAGGTTAGCGCTCGCATGTCAAATCGCTGACTGACAGTCCGTTATTATAGCAGATATATGCTGTAGCTTTGAATTGAATTGTTAATGAGCTTTTGGCCAAGTCTTCACAGTATTTTGGTTATGTGCTATAGAATAACTGAATGTGTGGTGTCCTGTTCTCACACTCAGATTGAACTTACATTTCTTCAGGCCATGTTTCAGTCTTTGCGCTCCGCTGTACTCGAGGCTAAAGGAAGGAAGTCAAAATTAGCCATCATTACCTTTTCAATGGGTTTTTTTTTCCATTCATTTAAATCTCTATCTAGTCTTTATCAGTGTGACAGATTCATTGTTTGTCTTCGTCGGTTCATACTTGAGTTTTTTCAGTTCCCATTGTGGATTGTTGAGTCCAGCAGTCAGCAGCTTCGCTCCTGAGTCTCCTGGATGATTGTAGCTCAGGTCGAGCTCTCTCAGGTGGGAAGGGTTGGACTCCAGAGCTGAGGCCAGAGAGGTACAGCCTTCCTTTGTTACCATGCAGCCTGACAGCCTGCACACATACACACAAACACATGTAGTTTACAAAGTGGACTCCTTGTCAGGACAAACGCCAGCATCCACTTCAGCCTGGCAGCTGACAGAGCGATTCAACGACTGAGACGATCGCCTTGAGTCAAGTTTGAACCCTTTATTCTCACGTTTGATGCCTCATGTCCTAATATAATTGCAACAGTGGATTCCCAACCCAGCTGGGAATTCCTGTCTGGGAACTGAGGTAGCTTGGGGAGAAATTCCTTTTCCCTTTTGACCGGGATGCAAATGGTAGTAATCGCACAGGCACCAAAACTAAAGCGTAAGGAATTACCGTGTGGCAGAAGGGCCATGATCGTCCCCCGAGTGCCCTTGTCCTCCAAAGAACTTTCACCTATATTTCAATGCTATGCAATTAAAATCTGCCAACATCATGTCCTGAGGAGCAATCCCAATTTGGGGCTTTCAAACAAGCTCATTCCCAGAGGTCCACGTCTGCAAACTAATTCTGTTACTACAAAAATGACCATTCTGACCGCTCATAGCTACGCTGAGCATCATATTTGTTGTGTCATATTTACTGAAGCTTGATGTTAACACCATCATGTTAAACAGCATTGTTCATCAGATGAACACATGAATGCACCCTTACCTGAGAGTTTGTAAGGCACAATGTGGATCCTCCAGTCCAGCAGACAGCAGCTTCACCCCTGAATCATGCAGGTCGTTGCCGCTCAGGTCCAGCTCTTTCACTTGTGAAGATTGAGATTTGAGAACGGAGGCCAGAGCTTCACAGATGTCCTCTGACAGATTACAGTTGCTCAGCCTGAGAAGTAATCAGTAATCAGAGTATAAACGAGTAAACATATCTGTATTTGATACAGTTAAGGCACGTAGTTTTCTGTGCACATACAGCACTTTGTTGGAGGCCTTGACCACTGGCAGCAGCCTCAGTAAACCCTCCTCGGATGCAGAGTATTTCTTTAGGTCAAACACTTCCAGCGTTTCTTCTGATGACAGCAAGATGAAGACCAGAGCTGACCAGTGAGCAGGAGAGAGCTTGTCTGGGGAAAGACTCCCTGAATTCAGGTACTGTTGGATCTCCTCCACGAGAGAATCATCTTTCAGCTCATTCAGACAGTAGAACAGATTGAGGCTCCTCTCTGGAGAGTCAGTGTTCTCCTTGATCTTTTTCTTGATGGACCTGATTATTGTGTGGTTGTCTTCAGAGAACTCCTTTGTCACCTTCAACAGACGCGTAAGGAGATCCTGATTGGTCTGCAGGGAAAGGCCCAAGAGGAAGCGTAGGAACAAGTCCAGGTGCCCTTTTGGACTCTGTAAGGCCTTCTCAAGTGCGATCTCGTGAACTTCGTTTAAGGATTTTCTCTTGCAAAGCGTCAGCAAACATTCCAGTGTTACCTTTGGCTCAGACAGGATATTCTTGTTGTCGTTAATGAGCGACATGACCACATGAAGGGCAGCCAGATACTCCTGAAGGCTCAGGTGGACAAAGCTGAACATCTCGCCCTTATCGTTGTCCCTCTTCCACCTTGGCACCTCGTTAAAGACCTGCGTGAAAACTAGAAGATCTGGTTGTCTTTCATCAGCTGGTGAAAAGCTAGTTTAGCTAACGACTGGATGTACTCAATGCTCTTCTTTATGCCACATTTCTCTTCTGTCTGGGCAATGTGAAAAAGCAGGAACTCTGTGTACATCTCCGTCAGGGTTTTGGGCAGCTCTGCCTGTCTTCTGTTCTTTAAAACGTTCTTCAGAACTGAAGCAGTGATCCAGCAGAAAACTGGGATGTGGCACATGATGAAGAGGCTTCGCGATGCCTTGATGTGGGGGATAATTCTGCTGGCTTCATTGTCATCCGGGAATCTCTTCCGGAAGTACTCCACCCTCTGTGAATCAGTGAACCCTCTCACTTCTGTTATGCTGTTGACAAAGTCTCGAGGGATCTGGTTGGCCGCTGCAGGCCGCGTGGTTATCCAGACGCGAGAAGAGGGAAGCAGCGTCCTGTTGATGAGGGCGGTCAGCAGCACATCCACCGTGGCTGACTTTGTCACGTCGAAGGCAGCTGGCGGCTTTTCACTTGGAGTTAAGTGCAGCTGAAGACGACTTTCATCCAGCCCGTCCAACACAAACAGAAGTTTAAATTCACTCTTGTCAAAATCACGGTTTCCTGATGCCTGAAGCTTGATGAAAATGTGTTGAAGCTCCTCATCTGTCATGTCTTTGGTTTCCCAGATACACGTGTGGATCAGCTCTGTCAAACGAAACTTTTCTGCCTTCAGTAAATTCAGTTCACGGAAAGTGAAGGGGAATATCAGGTGCACGTCTTGATTCGTTCTCTGCTCAGCCCAGTCCAGCACAAACTTCTTTACAAGGATTGTTTTGCCAATTCCTGCAACTCCAGTCGTCAGCACTGTTCTTACAGCTTTCTGTTTTCCCGTGGGGCTTTTGAATATGTCACTGGGTTGAATCGGCCTCTCCGTCTCTGCTACCCTTCCCTTTATCATCCCAATCTGCACGACCTCGTGTTGCTCATAGATGTGTGTTTCCCCTCCAGCTGAGATGAACAGCTCCGTGAAGATGTCACTCAGGCACTGCTCATCCGTCCTCTCCGTCATGCCCTCTTGAGTTGATCCAAACCTGCTCTGGAGGTGCGATTGGAGCGTGCGTTGGTACAGTATGATCTTTTCTGGAAGCTCTGGCGCTGGAATCTCGTTACCTGTGAGGATGAAAATGGCATCCATAGCAAAGTGAGCCAAAAAAAAAAACACCTTGGCAACTCATCTCTGCAGAGCAGTGTACTAAAAGTTTGAACCCCAACCCGACGTTTCTTAATCTGACAACTACTGACAACCATCTAGGAAGTCATTGTTGGATGACCCATCTTTCTATCGGCTTACCTTGTGGTTCTGAGCGTCTTTTTGACAAGTTCTGCACCAGATCTAACCTCCTCATCTTGCTTAAAACCTTCTGGGCCACCTCCACAGCCTGCTGGTTGTATGTCTGCACCATTACATTTACTGTGTCCAGTAAGTCTGCCTCGTCTCGCCGGGACTTTGTGATTGGGGTGAAGCCATCTCCGACCTGCAGTTTCCACTTGAATTTTTTTAGCTCCTTATGATCCAAATGTTCCAGTGTTTCAGCAAGCAGCTCTTCAACCGTCACCATCTCTGCTCCCTGTAAGATCAGATCAAATTCTCAATACAAAAGACGTTCACGCAGTTTCCCCAGTGGGTCGATTACAGATTCATCTCTCTGTACCACTGTTGTTCATGCAAGGAATTATGTCACCAATTACTTCTAGCGTTCAAACAAATTCTGTTGGATATTTTATATTTATCAGGGAATAACCAATTGAATTTCCCCCTGATATGTCACCAGTATTTACCTGTGTGATGTGAGCTCTATGGGTGTTGGTAAATCACCAGCTGGTCTCACTGACTATTACGGTTTACAGGAAAACGGGGGAATACTGTGGAAGGGTGGAGGGAGGAGGAGTGTGTTATCAGTCACCTACTTTCTTGTTTTCGGTTTCCTTTTACTCATTTTTTTTCTCTGTGGTTTAAAAAACTCGTTACCTCATCCCATTTCAATCCAGATCAAATCTTAGTAATGAAAAACTGAAATCATTGGCATTAAAAAGGTGAAACATATGACTACTAGAAGTTTTTAACTGATTATGAAACAGACTTATGACTCTGTATCGCCTACATAAACAAACAAGACCATCAGCTGGACGACTGGCTATTTGAATGTAGTTCATGCCAATTAATAATTAATAAATAGAAGTACAAATACAGGTAAGTCCAATGTCTGCATCAGAATTATCTCATATCAGCAAAGAGTTTTATGACGTGTTTCACATTATTGCAGAGCGTTCTCGTGTCATTTAACATGGTGTAAAACTGTTTCTTTGTTATCATCAGTGCAAAAGTCATTATTACTTTTCAGTTGAGGTATTAAAGGCGAGTTTTTTTGTTTGAGTTGGCGTATAGCAGTGTAACATGAGGTCACCATGGAAAATAAACCGAAGCTCAGATCCCTAATTTATGGGCTCTGTCAACACCTACTGTGACAGCCAGCCAGCAACCATTACACATGCCATTACATGATTTAACATTGACAAACACTGATCGGTTCACAGACTAACTGCCAAAAATAGCGTAGTTAACATTAGTAAGAAAACACAGAATGGTGTTTTAAGTTAAGAGAAAACTACTTACTCAAGTTACTCCAAAGAACGCCATCCCAGCAGGTTTGTCTTGACAAAAATAAAATAAAAAAATTGTTAAATTTATGTAACAAATGCTTTAAAGTGAAGGTTACATTCTAGATCTCGTATCTCATAAAAGAGAGACAAGACAAACGTCTGTTTCTTCTCCTTCCTCCAACTTCTTATATCAGTCCTGGCAGAGTTTTACTGTGTGTCTATAAATCTTTGACAGAAAAACAGAAGTCAAAGTCCTTCAGTAATCTCAGAGGGAAGTCCTCAATGCTCATCCAATGAAATAACATGACATAAACCACCTGGTGGGGAATTACAGAGAGGCCAGGGGTGTATTACTGTTTGCTGGGTAGAGTATCACATCCATCTGGAAGACATGATGGGTGTAAAGAACATTTCTCTCTCTAACGCATCTTCCCACATCCATTCATCCGGCCATTGTCGGGCCTGTCTGCATGACGCTCCGGTGACATTTAGCCCTTCCTATTCAGCCACCTCCCCAAATACTCCCTCCCACCACCACATGATCCCCTCTGACATTATTCATACAGTAGTAAATCAATAGCTAGACTGTGCTGTGTTGGAGGAAGTGTTCAGATGCTTAGCTTCAGTACAAATACTAATAACACAGTGCTTTAAAAATCTGATTGTACTTTAAGTATTAAAAGTACTCAGTGCAGTAAAATCTCCCCTGTGGCTGTTCTACTATATGTGTGTGTCTCATTTGAATATTATGACTCATGCATTAATGTAAAAGCAAGATTTTACTGTTGGAGTTGGTGGAACTATTTTGTGTAATACTGCAAGTAATGATTGTTTTCATTGTAGATTGGTCTGCTCCATGAATGAGTAGATCGTTTTGTACACGACACATCTTCTTCTCAAACGCTACCATGAAACTGCTTCTCTTAGTGTTCGAGAAGAAGACACATCTCAACATCAGCTACTCAGAGGAGACTGTGTGAATCACACCTTCATGGTCTGCAAAGAAACCACGACTGAAGGAGACCAACAAGAGGAAGACGTTGTGTTTCATGGACAAAGAAACACAACGTCTTCAAAAGTTTAAAGTTTTTGGTCATAGATGATAGATTTTATGAGTCCGTGTGTTCTGAGGTTTTGTCTGAAGACTACTTCATTCTGAAACGTTCTCTTCCTGTAACTCGTCGTGGCACACTGAGTATTCTCTTTGTATCTTTTAGACCGTTTGTAGCTGATACGTGGTTTTGTTCTCTTCACTTTGATCTCTAACCCAAACACTGTGCTGCTGCTGCAGTAACGCTGGTTTCATATCTGCTTCCTTAAGCTGTACAGACACACAGACAGACAGTTATGATACAACAATAATTGCTACATACAGACTCAAACTGACACACACACACACACACACATACAGTGGTGATGACAGATTAATGGGCACCTGAGGCTACAGAGAGAAACCTTAATCATCCATCAACTCTGACTGCTGATACACACACACACACACACACACACACACTCACACACACAGCATCTGTCATCTTCAAGTGTTTTCTTTACTTCTCTTGAGGAAACAACCAATTTGCTCTGAACATTTCAATTTAACTCCTCTCTCTCTCTCTCTCTCTCTCTCTCTCTCTCTCTCCGTACTAAGAAAGTACAAAGTACCTCAATACTAGAGAAGACAAAAAGTAGTATTCAGATCAATTTAAGTACACTGTAATATAAATGAACAAAAAATATTAAATTGAAGTTAAATATAATAAATAGAAACACTGTTATTTTGCAGATTTTGACTTAATTATTACAATCAAACACCTTCAAAAAGTGACAATACTAACATTTTTGCAGATAAACAACTGTAATTTGTCACTATTGGTATATTGCTTGGTTATGTTCATCGTATTTTGGTTGTTAATTTACAGATAATGTCCGTCATATTACTTAGGTTGTATATAAAACAGAAAAATACTTACTACTACATGATGGAAATCATGGAGTAGTTTAACTTCAGTTCAGTTTAACTGAACAAAACATATTAAGAGGACAATGTCACCCATCTGAATTGTACCACAAAGTACCACAAAACTGTAGTACTCGAGTAAATATTAAAGAGTTTCATTACCACCTTGTAGAGACTTTATTAAACAGAGCTGCAACTCTTTATAATTAACACCAGTTACCAGCAGCATGAAGTGTTCTCCCTTGAACCTGCGTGTCCTCGTCTTTTGTTCATTGGCAGGTGTGTCTCACTCTGATTGTTCTCAGCGTCTGAACTGACATTAAGTGGCAGAGTTGCGAGGTTTGTATTATTAGGTTTGGTTCCTGAGGACGTCTGTCAGCAGACATAATGATTCATTATGATGATAATCTAAGTTTTGCCTCGTTGGATCTGCTCTGTGTGTAGCATGAGTGCCCTCTGGTGGTGGGAATAACAAAATTAATGGATCTCATGTAGCTGCAGCACTTTCTGTGTCTGAGCTTTGTACCTGCTGACTCACTTTCACACTGAATCGGCTTACTGGGACACTTTGATTGGACTGAGCCATCATTAATGTTATTATTATTACTGCCATGGCACAGTTCCAGTCCAGCCACTCCAGCTCTCTCTCCTTTGCACGCTCATGCAGAGGCCGCCGCATTAAGTGTCTCTCCAAACCAACTAGCCTGAAGTGGAGGTGTGTTATACAGCTCTCCAACACAGCCTGTGTCGACGCAGGTTTACACACCACACTCCTTTCAAGTGCAGCAACTCTTCAAAAAAAACACCCACGTATCTACAAATGTGAGTTCTGCACATTATTTCCAAAGGAGCAGAAATAAGTTACCTAAAAAAATTCATTTAAAATGCCTCAAAGCCTCAACTCTGTGATTTACAGACTTTCCTAATGGACAGTGAAGTAAACTGCTGCCAACTGTAGCTGCTGTTAGCTCATGTTAGCTCAGTTTGAGGTAGTGTCTGAAGACTACTGCGACTGTGAGCTCAGAGCACTGAGGGAGTGTTAGTGTTTGTACCACAGGATAGAAGAAGAAGAAGAGGAGGAGGTTTTCAGGAATGCTGATGGGGAGCAGAGCCAGTGTCATGCCAGAACAGGAGCTGGGCAATGTAACCGGGCTCAAAGTCTCATAAAATCTCATCTCTGCCTTGATACACTCTGGTGACTTGGTCTCGGTTTAGATGGTCTTGACCGAGACCAACATTGGTACCAGAGGAAAGATCATGGGGTCATTAAAATCAGGGTTTATCCTCTGGGAACCATCAATGTGATCAGAATTTTTCGTGAAATCTGACCAATAGTTGTTTAGAGTTATTCTGACCTGTACAAACAATTCACCATACGTTCATTTCCAGCAGCAATGTTCATAAGAATGTATTCGCTCCTCTACACGACAGCCGGTTACACCAGCATGCTGAACCACGTCATTACTGACATCCACTTCCAAGAAACAAACTTGGATTCATTTTTCCGCAGTGGGGCTCATTTAAATGGAGCACTGAAAACAGTGAAGAAAGTTTATGCAGGCATCACTCAGGCTGGACCGAGTTCAGTACAAACCAAACAACACAAGAGTGCACGGCAGAAAAAAACAAGATCCGAGCCGAGAAGACTGAAGGCTGAAGCTGCTGCTACCTGCAAAAACGCCACTCACCATCAGAGAAGAGCGACTGTGTAAATCTGCTTAAACAGACTTTGGCTTCATGCAACATTAATGTGAAGAGCTGCAGAGAAAAGCGCTGACTGCTGACAGTACAGGAGCCTGTCGACCTGTCTGACTGACAGCTGGATGTGTGGTGGAATCGCTCACCGCAGGATCAGCTGTGTCTCTGCAGAGGCGTGCCTGATATTATTCAGAGTTATTAGAGCATGATCAGAGAATTAAAACGTTACGCTTCGCTGTCGCTGTTCAGTTTCACAGATTATAAATCTATTTATATTCACCATCACAGTTTAGCCTCTTAGCATGCTAATGTTTGCTAATTAGAACTAGGGTTGCAAAGAGCTGGAAAGTTTCTGATAAATTTCTGGAACTTCTGGTAGGTTAAGCTGGGGAATTTTGGAAATATTCCAAATCAGGGGAATTATGGAAATTTCTGTGAATTAACTAAATTGTGGGTAATTTAAACAAACTGTATCATATCCAAACATGAATATAAACATTATGTTTAGTCATAAGCAGACATGCAAAATAATAATTAATAATACTATAATTAAAAAATATATAAACGTTATCAAAACTGTCAAAACTCAAAAGTCCACAAGCTCGCAAGTGTGGTCCAGGTACAGAAATCACCTGTGCAGGTAGGTCATGCCCCCTACCTCCACCTGTAGAGTAGATACATGCATGAAATCTGGTTGTTTTAGTCAAGATTATGCTAAAATATTTATAGACAGAAGAAATGTTATCCTGTTTTCTCAGCTGGAAGGACACGCCAAAGGGCAATCGCACTGATTTATTTATGTACATATACACACACACAAAGACAACAAAGAGACAGATAAGCAGCACCACCCAACACTTCTGACTATCAAGATGGAAAGCGACAAATATGATATCAGTACATGTCCCGGGTCCGTCACGATGCGGCCTCAACGTACAAAATGAGGAGCGATCAACAAACAAAGTCACAGTCGACGTTTGGTTGCATCAGGTAGTTTTGGCCCGCTTAGCCTGCTTATTATACCAGCAGCCGCCTCTGGACATTAATGGGTTAAAAAAAAACAACCTGTATGCAGTCATGCTTTTTGTGCTTCTGGGCATGACAACAGCCTGAGTTAAAGAAGAAGTTTTACATTCCACTCAAGCCAGCCCAGACAGAGTGTTCAGCGCACACAGGTAAGTTTGATTTTATAATGTAGGTTTTGATTTTTTTTAATAGACAGTCATTATAAAACTTCAGTTTTTTTGTTGCGTATTACCTTTCACACACTGAGCTGTGTAATGAAACTGGTACGTCAACCTTCATCTATCTTTGTCTGCAGATCATCAACATGTCGTCTGCCAACTACCCGCTGACTGAAGAGCAGCTTTTGTGCTGCATCTGTCTGGATGTGTTCACTGATCCCGTCACGTTACCGTGTGGACACAACTTCTGCAGGAACTGCATCACACAGCATTTGAATTTTAGTTCCCAGCAACGCTGCTGCCCCATGTGTAAAGAGCGCATTGACAGAAAGTATAAGCTCGGAGTCAACACGTTCATATCTGAGATGGCTGTTCAGTTCAGACTGTCAACTGGAAAGAAAGTCATTAAGAGCTCGGAGCAACCTGTTGCTAAACCTGGAAACGTTTCCTGTGACGTTCCCAGAACTAAACTGAAGTTCTACCTGTTGTTTGTAATAAGCCTGGCATGTCTGACCATCTACTTTGCGTTTAACCTGAAGCTTCATCAGACAGTGTCCAACCTGGAAACTGAACAGCTGTTTGATCCTGTAGAGAACGTGGCCGGCAGCATGTGCACTCAGCACGGCAAACCACTGGAACTCTACTGCAAGAACGAACAGATGTCCATATGTCAGTCCTGCGCCGACTCGAGTCACAGGTTTCACCACGTTGTTCCTCTGAAGGAGGAATATGCAGTGAAGAAGATGGAGCTGAGGAAAACAGAGGCTAGAATTCAGCAGAAGATCCTCGAGAGACAGCTGAAAAATCAGGAGATCAAATGTTCGATGAAGCTCAGCCAGGACGCTGCAGAACGAGAGATGGCTGATGGTGTTCAGGTCTTCACCGCTCTGATAAAGTCTTTGGAAAGAGCCAGGGCAGAGCTCGTTTGGATGATTCAAGAGAAGCAGAAGACGACGGAAAAACAATCCAAAGGTTTCATCCAAGAGCTTGAGAAGGAAACCTCTGAGCTGTTGAGGGTACAGGCTGAGGTGGAGAAGCTCTCGCACTCCAAAGACCACCTCCATTTTCTTCAGAGCTTCCCGTTCCTGAGCGCCGCCCCACTCACCAGAGACTGGACACAGGTCAGCGTCTGTCCGACGTCATACGAAGGAATCACAAAGACGGCTCTGGTGGGAGCTGTGGACCAGCTGACAGAGACGGTCAGAAACGACATGAAGAAGCTGCATGAAGCGGAGCTGAAACGAGTCCAGCAGACCGCAGTGGAGGTGACTCTGGATCCTGATACGGCACATCCTGCTCTCATCCTGTCCGATGATGGCAAACAAGCACACTGTGCTGATGTACGGAAGAAACTCTCAGACAACTCAAAACGATTTGAACCTGCTATTAACGTCTTGGGAAAGCAGAGTTTCTCATGTGGAAGATTTCATTACGACGTTCAAGTTAAAGGAAAGACGGGATGGACTCTCGGCGTGGCCAAAGAGTCGGTCAACAGGAAGGGAGAAATTCAACTAAACCCCGAGAACGGATACTGGACGATACGTCTGAGGAATAGTAACGAGTATTTTGCACTTTCTAACCATCCCGTCGCTCTCTCTGTGGATTCTCATCCTGATAAAGTGAGAGTGTTTGTGGATTACAGCGACGGCCTGGTCTCCTTTTATGACGTGGACACAACAGTTCTTCTTTACTCCTTCACTGGCTGCTCCTTCGACGAGAAAATATACCCATTCTTCAGTCCGGGCAGCACTGACGGTGGCAGAAACTCTGCCCCTCTGATCATCTCTCCTGTAAATCAGCATTAAACTAATCACATGATGTTTTATACTTCGAGCTGCAGCAGGTTGGGTCAAGATGTTGCTGTCAGCTTAGAGTCAAAATTATGTTTAATTAGTTTCATTCAGTTGTAATGGGGTTTGGCACAGAACACACAAAACCAGAGAGGTGTGGACTGGGTGTGAACAGGCAGCATGAGGTCAGTGCATGTCATTTCAGCTAAAGATCAGTCATGTAATGCTCTTCCTGTTTAACCAGTAATGACCTGATTGTATTTTCTCTTCTGTCATGAAGCTGTCAGGACAGACTGTTTAATTCACCCAACTGAAAGCCTGAAAAAGGAGTTCTATTGTCTGTGATGAATCACCGTCGTGCCAGTATTGCGCTGCTGTTGCAGTCTTTACGGGCAACTGTGACAGAAACTGACCTTTTTTGTTCTCTCTGGGTTCAACGCCAACACTCCATCGACAAAAAGAGTCAACCTCGTGACATCTCAGCATTTCATCCAAACCTGGCAGAAACAATAAAACTCAGACCGTCACATTTGGTTTGTGTTTTTACTGATAATCCAGAGTTAGTGTGCTCTGCACTTTGTGCTTCATGCTCATCGAGCTCCTCCAGTGAATGTTGGAAACAACGTCTGTTGTTCCCTGTTGGTTGGCGTCCCTCTCGACCTTCGCAGACCTCCTGAAGACCTCCAGCTCTTCAGAGAGGACCTCCTCTACAACACTACCAACACCTGGACATGACACATCTGTCCCCCCTCGACAGCTGGAGCTTGATTCTTTGTGAGTAGAACTTATTGATGCTGCATTGCACCTCGATCATTTCCCCTCAGATAAAAGCTAAATGACTAAATGTAAATGTAGCAGTCTGCATGTAAAGGAAGAGGACACTGGACTGATGATGTCACCAAGCTACAACTCATTTAGTTAAACATTACATTTAATTAAACGTAGTTCAATACTCCAGCTGAACTTTGCCGTGTGCATTCTTACAAAACTACAGCTGGAACTCTGCACAGGCTGGATGAATTATGGTGATGTGTCAGCGGCCAGGTGCATGATGGGAGAGGAGAATGAGTTTGCTAGGATGTGAGGCAGATTATGTAAATATCATGGTATAGATTTCAGATCTCCTCCAAAGCTCTGAGACTTAGAGGGTCTTATTTCAAACAGATTAACTTTCTGTGGAGGTCTGTCTCTCTCTTTTAACCTGTCTGTCTGTCTGTCTGTCTGTCTGTCTGTCTGTCTGTCTGTCTGTCTGTCTGTCTGTCTGTCTGTCTGTCTGTCTGTCTGTGTGTGTGTCTGTCTGTGTGTCTGTCTGTCTGTGTGTCTGTGTGTCTGTCTGTGTGTGTGTCTGTCTGTGTGGCTGTGTGGCTGTCTGTCTGTCTGTCTGTCTGTCTGTCTGTGTGTCTGTCTCTCAGCTCAACATACCACTTGTAACTGTGTTGAGTGTTGTTGGTGCTGAACTTGTCTACTCAGAGAACATTTGCTGAAGTTGGATTATCCGGAATGTAAAAGGACATTTGGGAAAACTCCTCATAATGAAACTCGTCATGAGCAAGTTGTTTTAGATTAAACGCAGAGAGCGATGTGTCGTTTCTTTAAAGCATTTCGGGTGAATGATTGCAGTCTGCGGTCGGCACTAACCGCTGTGATAAATGTATCACATTTCCTGTAACTGCTTGTGTTTCACCAGTCGGATGCTTTTAATGTGAAACAGCATCAGTAGGAAATGTATCCAGCTCTGATACGTCTGTGGGATCGACAATGAAGCTACAATTACATGCTGCATCATTTCCTGTGAGTCCCTCATGCATGAGTCCACCACCAACAATGAAACTACTACATAAAGAGGAACCTGGAAATGCTGATTTTTAAGGACTTAGATGATGTATCAAAATATCGATGGACATTTCTGCCTGAGGGGTTGTATGAGCTCAACATAATTAACTAATACCAGAATGAACCTGCTGATTGTTTTCTCCATTCATTGATTTTTGGGGTTTGTAAAAATTAAACATTTTGCACAAAAAATAACATCACAATAGCTGCAGATCACTTTTCTGCCAAGTAGATTGAGCCACCTCTTTACGGAGGTCTACAAACTCTTCACCTCTCCAAACTTCTCTGGACCCAGTTACCATGACAACATTGATTCAAGGCTGAAAATCCGTCAGAATCATCGTTTTCGTTGAGGTTTAATATTCAAGGCTAGATAACATTGAATCAATGTTGATTCAGTGATAAAACAGCGATTGATTTTAAGTTAAACTAACATTGATTTGATGTTTGTCTTGATCTATTTTTCATCATTGACAAAACGTTTATTATTTCAGGGTGCAAACCTGATGAAGAATCAATGTCATATTTCAATGTTGATAGTTTTGTTGCATCAACATTGATTCAATGTTGATTCAGTGTTGGTCTGCTATCTGGGCGACCTTCTCAAAGTCCAACTGAGACAAATACTCTCCATATATTCGACTTCTGTAGAGTTAATTTAAAGTTTAAAGACTCTCAGTCTTTGTTTCCAGGTAATTTTTTTTCTTTTCTGTCGTCTTTGGGTTCAGAGAAAACGGGTGAATCAGCATCAACGCCTTTTACTAAATGAGGTTTCAATTACACAAAGACACACGAGTGTATCAGTGATGTTGTACCTGTCCCTCATCCCTACAGCTTCATTAACTTCCTGCTTCTAAACCTTGGCTCTCATCTCCTTTACCGTGTCTGTTTAAATGAGCTGTCAATCAGCCCCTCCAGCCACAATTACACCAACATTATTACCTCAACGTACAAGACAGAGGATTAAAAACACTTTGGATGCTGTCGGTTCACTTTAATGCAAGCATAAGCTGAAAAAGCAGAAGAGTACACCTGACACAGAGAGGAGGAAATGCCAGAATATTAATTACAACTTTGAATCAACTGAAAGAGAAGAATAAGATCTTGAACTTTAACAGCTCAGCACAATGTTCCTTCTCATATCCAAACATGTTTTCACTAATGCAGAGCGTGTAGTGTCTTTACTAACAGAAGATTTGCACTTACAGACATCAAACTGTGACTGTGTGACAGTGAACGCTCATT
Source organism: Protonibea diacanthus (assembly GCA_028641955.1). Taxonomy (NCBI): domain Eukaryota; kingdom Metazoa; phylum Chordata; class Actinopteri; family Sciaenidae; genus Protonibea; species Protonibea diacanthus. Next base: position 18,073,003 of record CM053997.1, on the reverse strand, counting down.
TTCAAGTTTAAAACTTTATTTACGGTAAAATGTTCTTGTAAGGGTTTATGAGTTGAGATTGACCCCATGACCTTACAATCTCCTCAAGGACCAAAGTACAATCCTCAGGCACCGCTGCAAACTACTCAAGGTTCACTGCAATCTCTGCCAGGACGCCTAGAATCTGCTCAAGGATCCCTACAGCCTCCCCAGGGATCACTACAACCCTTTCAAACTCCTGGCTGTAATCAAGCCAGCCTCCTAAATGAAACCTGGAACCTTCTCAAGCACCTCGTGAGCTTGCGACCATCCTCAGGGAACACAGCAAACTACTGAAGTAGTCTACTGAAGGTCCACTGCAATCAACTCTTACAAACTCCCAAAGGCCCTCAACAATCTTCTTAATTACTCCCACAACCCCTCCATGATGTCCTACAATCTCAGCGAACAATGAAATCACAATCTCAAAGACCCTTACAAACCCTTCAATGACTCCAGTGACCATTACAATCTCCTACATCCTCCTCAGGATGTCTAGAAACCTCTTCAAGGACTCCTAAAACCCCTTCAAGATCACTAAATCTTCTCCAAGGACCCTACAAGCTCCTCTAGGACTAAAATATCCTAACTGTACTCAAAGACTACCGCAACCCCTCAAGGATCACTACGTATTCTTATATCTACTCTGATTTATATGTTAGTCAGCCTCCTCTGACACTGGAATATCACCTCTGACCATAAAGCTCTGCATGTTATATTATAGGGTTAATTATGGACATCTACATATGTAGAAATAATATTTCCAAACTTTAAACAGATGAAATGAAACAGCATTGAAGTACCACAGACAGTAGATGGCGCCAACTCACCATGAAACCCTCATTGACCTCCTCCCTCCATCACAGACTCTCAGACTTTATGTCTTATTAAAGAAGCAACAAAGAGTCACTGTCCGTCCAAATCCCAGCAGAGTTACGAGCAGATGATCTGAAGTCTAAAGACGTAAAATCAAAAATGGAAAATGGTTCTGTTTGTGTTCAGCTCAACACGTTTGCCCACTGTAGACACACAGATACATACAGATGTCCACACTCAGCACATTTAGATGCCATTCATACCTGTATGAATAAATATTGACTGTCTCCCTGTGTACCGGCATCATTTCTCACTTCATTTACCTTCAGTGTAATCGATGCGCACTCACACAGTGATCTCTCGTTCTATACGAGATGGTTTTCAAACGAGGCAACCTTGACTAGCTGAATAATCAGTTCATTAAAAGATGACACCTCTGCAGTCTCACTGCACCTCAACAGAATCTGAAACTCTGCAGTTTGTGTAATTAGTGGGTTATATGAATGTACTCGGCCTGGGATTTAAATTTAGATTATAAATTAAACCCAAATACATCTATAGACACACATCTTTAATACATTTTAAAGGCATAGCTCAGCTTAATTTACACAAGACTATGTATTATATTCACCACTTCACCTTGAGATCAGAGAAACTGAAGAGTTTATATCAATCTGTGCTCTCCTCAAAGCCTCCAGATGAAGGAGCTCTTCAGTTGTAACACATTGGTTCAGATCCAAACTAACATCAGGTGCTGTGGATGGAGGTAGCAGTAGACCAGAAACTAATACCATGCTGGGACACTAAGCATCTAGTCAAGGCCCTGCACGACCTCCCCGAGAAGTCCTACAACCTCTTCAATGACCCCTGCAACCTCACAGGCCCCTACAACTCCTTCAAGGTCTGTCACAACCTTTTCTTGGACCACTACAATGTCCTCAAGGAGCTTTCAAACTAGCCTTCCTGTCCTCTTCAATGTCCCCTCAAGGCCCCCATAAAATCCTCAAGATTCCTACATTCTTTGAAGACCACACAACTTCTTTAAACAGTCTAACAACCTTTTCAAGACCTCCATGACCTCTCCAGGAATTCCTACAACCACTCGGGTTTGCTACAACCTCCTCAAGGACCCTACAACTTCTTCAAAGAATCTAACAACCTCTTCATTGACCCTCACTGGTAGTCTGAACAAATCTGTTGTGACACCTGCAGGAAGTACGTAACGCTGTTAGCGCAGTTTGTTAGCTGCTGTTAGCTCCGTTTGTTAGATATTATTAGCTCAGTTTGTTAGCTGTTGTTAGCTCAGTTTGTTAGCTGCTGTTAGCTAATGTTAGCTCTGTTTGTTAGCTGCTGTTAGCTCAGTTTGTTAGCTGCTGTTAGCTCTGTTTGTTGGATGCTGTTAGCTCATGTTAGCTCACTTTGTTAGCGGGCTGCCTGGACTGTGAGCACCGGGGGAGTGTTAGTGTTTGTACCACATGTGCTTTGGACCACCAGGAAGAAGATGAAGAAGAAGAAGAAGAAGAAGAAGAAGAGGAGAGGAGGTTTACAGGGAATGCTGACGGGGAGTGGAGCCGGTGTCGTGCCAGAACAGGAGCTGGGCACAGACTGGACATACTAGTTTTTGATCAGAAGTAATGTAATCAGAACAAATACTCGAGTACATCTGAACATATTTACCACAGTGGGGCAAAAATACAAAATTCGACGTAATGTTGCTTTAAAATTAATGTAAATTTCCACTTTAGATGAAACATTACCGTAAACATTCTAATATGAGACACAGTAAACAGACTTAAATGAGCTACAACACACATTTGTTCATTAAATGAGTCTTTTGGTTAAACTGAATGAATCATCAGTCTGTTTCATTCATAAACCTGTTGAATCTGTGTGTTTGCGGCCAACACACACACACACACACACACACACACACACACGCTTCACTTGATTAAGCTCCGCCCCTCCCGGAGAGAGACAGGGAGACCCGTTGGTGAATAAGTAACATTCATTCAAAGAAGCAGACTGACAGACAGACAGACAGACTGACTGACAGACTGACTGACTGACTGACTGACTCCTCTTTAAACTGTCTCACCTCTGCAGCAGCAGGTCGGGGTTGAAGCGGAGACACATGAACCGGCGGACCGACAGACAGCGGACAGGTAAGAGCTCTGACCGTCGGTACTGATCTGTGTGATGATCGATCAGCAGCTTCAGGAACGTTCATATAACGTTTCTATAATGTTCCTGTAAGATCTGTGGCTGTTATTCACCCCACAGCTCAAGTACAGAGTGTCCCTATAATAAACATTCCTGTGGTGGCTCAGCTAACTGGACTTTCCATCTGCAGTTTGCTTGTATAATATTTATATTTATAATATTCCTACATGTTACATTGTCCATGGTTTGTATGTTATATTTAACACAGGACTTCTCTGTGTTTGTTTCTGTTTGTATAATTAGGAATTATTAACTTAACTTTATTTATTAACTTTTTGAATTTAGTTTAAAGACTTTTTAACTCAAAGTTAGTCTTCAGCACTTTTCTGTCTCTGGACCATAAAAACATGAACTTTGACACAAAAGGTTAATTTACAAGAAATGAAGTACACTGTAAAAAAAATAAAATAAAATTTTAAAAAACGGTCATATGACTGTAAATTAAATAAGTAAAAGTACATTTATTTTACAGGATTATTATCAAGCGATTTCTCAAATAAGATTTACTTTAAAATCCTGAGATTGTTAGTACGATCCTAAAATCTTTAAAAATAAGCAACATGTTTAATTACAGATTATTATTGTTATTTTACTTACATTCATATGTAATCGAAGAAATAATAGAGTATTTTTTTCTGTACATAAACGAGAAATACTTTTTAAAACTACTGAACAGTTTGATTAATTTACAGATAATGTCTGTAAGTTTTCCAGAGTTTAAAAAACAGAAAACGACTGTAAAAAGTTTCTGATTTATTTTTGTTTTTTCAGTTTAGAGCTGAACGATGTAAGGTGAAGGTCAAATGTTTGACAAAGCGCTGCGATGCTGCACGGCCTTCAGATCCGTGCAGACTCCAACAAACGTCACATCATGGTGATTTTAATGTTTGTTTTTTGTGGATCGTTCCTATTAATCGTGCAGTCGTAGAAATCAGGTAGAACAAAACTAGAATAAAATTATTAAAAAATAAACTTCAATAAATCACTGTCAGATATTTATTTAAATGTGTTAATGTTAGATAATGCTCCAGAACAGTCTACATGAACACAAACTGGCTAAAAAGGCTTCTGACAGAGAAAGAAACACGTGGAATGATGATTATATTTTACTTCCATTGTGCAGTAAATTAAAGCTGAACTAAGCAGCAGCAGATCAAACTGAAATCAGCTCGTTTGATTGAACTAAAATAAAAACAAAAGCTGGAAGCGTCATCACGTGTAAACTGATCCACAGTGACAGTAACCAGTTTGTTAACTGGATGACAGCGTTCCTGAACACACCATGAGTTGCTTCACATCATTGTAATCACATATTTACAAACGGGTTTAAATTCCTGAACAGAGCTGACTTTACATTAACAGACGAGCAGCAGCTCAGCCAAACTCTCTCACGTGTACTCGTATGAACAGTCGTATCTAAATTCATCGGGTTCTGTCGGCTGACAGGTTCAATTTAAAACTCATCTTCCACTTCTTGAAGTTCTGGATGAACGGCTTCCACGCAGCTGTTGACGCTCCGATCTCGCTTCCCAGCATCTCTCTGCAGCAGATAATTGCTTTTTCATGAGCGTGCAGCCGTCAGCAGGCAGACGAATGGTTTTACTGAGCTTCCATTTCATTTTCGTCTCATCTTATTGTTCTTTCAGACGCAGTGGAATAGAGCTGTAATTAACTATTCTTCTCTCTACTATTCAACCAATTATCTGGTGCATGAAATGTCAGAAAACAGGCACAGATTCCTGCCACGTAAGACAAAGAAAGAACCTCTCAGTTTTGAATCTTAACCAGGTAACCAGGTTGCTGACCCCTCCGAACTCTCGTCTTAGTTCGAGTACGGCGGCTGGAAACTTACTGGAAATGACAGTCGCAACATTTCACTTCTTCTTCTTCTTCTTCTCTAAATTTCAATCGGATAAGTACCAACGTTTGACTGCCGAAGTGCAAATATCAAACATACGTACAGCTTAAATTTTTATTTGTATACGTGTCCAACTTCTTTGTACCGTCTTTGTACTCACATTTTGCCATGACTGAGTGTTTGGAAGTACCTGAAATGAGACACAGTGATAGATAAACAGGCGGCACTTACTGGTCTGTGGAAAACCATTTTGAAGCCTCGAGTTTGGCACTATGGTCACTGCGGGTGAGAAACAGGCAATCGTATTTGATCAGCACTGCCTGGTTTGACAGTTTGACCCGAGTTTGGTGAGCCCGGTGTGTCGAGCTGGGCGGACTCAGTGAGAATAACTGGATATCGTTTATTTCACTCTAAACAGGAAATTTACTAAATGAATGTCGTGCTGTGTGGAAGAAGACTTCAAACCAGAGAGTGAGACCATAAACTCATGAAGTCATGAAGTCATGAAGTCGTCTTTTCCACATTCAGTCTTCAGCTTCTGCATCGCCTGACTCAGTCCATTAATTACACACTGTCAACTGTTTAAACCTGTCGACTCTGTTTTCTTGCCCCACAGGCTGCACTGCAGTGATGTCATCACTCCTCCTCCTCCTCCTCCTCTTCCTCGTCCTCACCTCCGCCTCGACGTTGGAGTTTCGTTACCACAGCAACAGTGAGATCAAGCAGTACCTCCTCCAGATCAACGCGTCCAACCCGGACATCACGCACCTGTACAGCATCGGCCAGTCTGTCAGAGGTAACGACACGCCTTCACAGACTGACTCTGCAACGCAGCATTTTGGCCATCGGCATCTTTATGACATTTTTATACAACCAAAAGTCTGCTCTAGACGACTCCCAAAAACAAGTTCATGTACACACTGCCATGGACACGCCTTGCTCCACCTCTGCCCTGATTGACAGGTAGCTAATGAACATCACGTTGAAGACTTTAAACGAGAGACTGAGACTATGAACTAATGAGAAACCTGATTACTGACATACAGTCCACCTGTTGGCAGGTAAACACGTATTTGTAATGTTGACCTTCTACTAATGACACCATCCCCTTCCATACATATTATCCCCCTTTTGCTGCGATGACAGGATGCACTCGAGCTGGTCCAGGTGAGCGTGTGGAGCTTTAAGGTGTGTCCTGCTACAGTATGAGTAAACCAAAGGGTGCAGCGTGTCTCTTAATTATGGAGTGCTGCTTTTCTTTGGTCAGGGTGAAGTCAGGTCAGCGGAGGTGTCCAGCTCACACATCGTGGTCTCCTCACGTACACGTTACGTGTTTCTGCCATGTCAAACGTCTCTTCGTGTTCGGTCTTGCTCTCCTGAGAAGTCGTCTAGAAGCTGCTACTCGTCCTCTGAGACCTTCTTTTGACAGAACGTGCTGATTGGACTCTTGAGTACTTTATTTTGTTTTCTACCTCGGCTCGATCTTCTGATGATGTGCTCACTTTGATCTGGACACAACTGATCCAGTTTCTGCAGAGCGTTTTAGACTTCCATACACTGTCCCCTCGAGTCTAGACATGATTTGATGCTTTGCTTGGAAAAATACTTTCTGACACGTTCACTGTCAAACTTTCTGTGAAAATATGAAAGATCTTTAACATGGCCTCAGACTTTTGGACCTCGCTTTAGTCAGAAGTTGGAGTCTGTGTTTTGGTTTCGTCGTTCCACATGATTTGCAACACAAATTGAAATGCAAGTAAAATTCCTAAATTTGAATTTTACATTAAGAAAAATAGATTTTAGATTACTTCACACACACACAGACACACACACACAGACACACACACGGGATGATGGCTGACTGGCCTCCGTCAGCATTCACTACGTGTTGTTACAATCCAAACTGAGAGATTAGCCAGCTAGCTAACGATCCTCGAAGTGAAATAATGAATAAAGTAATAAAGTTTCCGTAAATATATTTAAAGATTTTCGGCGTGGATTCTGTCGTGGTCGATGTGACGTTTTTGAGCCCACTGTAGAGAAAGAGAGACTTTGTTTTGGTTTTGTCGGTCCACATGATTTGCAACACAAATCGAAATCTAAGTAAAATTTCTAAATTTGAATTTTACATTATGAAAAATAGACTTTAGATTACTTCACACTCACACACACACACACCCACACACACACACACACACACACACACACACAGTATGAATAAAGGATGAAGTATTGCATGTCAGTCACCATGGCAACCCTGACACCGACGGAGCCACGGTTGCCTCTTGGTGTTTGTGTGATCATATAATTGGACTGTAAACGGTGGTTAATTTAATCTTGGACAGCTTAATCTGGCTAATCACACACACACACACACACACACACACAGTTAATCTGCGCTAATCTAGGATGCCAGCTGGCCTCCGTCCAACCTGTGTTTCTGTGTGTTTGTGTGTGTGTGTGCCACTTTGTCTGTCTGCAGCTTGCCAGGTTTTTTCCCCTCATGTTGCTGTGATGAGTAATTCACACTTTGTGTGTGTGTGTGTGTGTGTGTGTGTGTGTGTGTGATACTTGCTGAAGCTTGCAGAGCTTCATTCATTCATCTGCAGTTCTGACGTTCAGAATAGTTGGGGTAGTCGTGTTTGTGTGGAAACTTTTACTCAGTAAAAATCAGCAGTGAGGACATAAAACCTTCATCAGAGGTCTGAAAAGTTCTTTTGGGTTTCATTTTCCTGCCTCGTACGGGAAGCTCGTACCCGCTCACTGCTCGGTGACGTCGTTCACGACTGATTTAAGCTGCAGAATTAAAGTTTTATTCTCATTTAAATGTTGGAGTGTTGTGTTGTGGTTAATGACTCTGCGTTTTCTGCATCTCCGCCTCCAGCTGTGAATAAATACCGCGCTGGTGTCGGGTCACTCTCTGGGTAAATATTAACTCCAGTTCAAGGTGAGTCACGGAGAGAACTTCCAGAAAGAAATCAGTCATAAAACCGAATTTACTTTTTCTCAGAAACTTCAGCTGGAAGTGGCACATGAACGACCAGAACTAAACACTGATAAATCGGTTATATGGATGTTATTTTTTTATCATACTGCTGTGAAAATAAACTTTATATTTGATATAATGGACAAAACAAATAAGTAGTTACCTGAACAGGAAAGAGCAGTTGTAAATGTACTCTTTTTTATGTTTTAAAGCCGGTTAATTATTTTATGGTCATAAAAACATTAGCACACTATAATCTCTATTTTATGATAAACTGTTGGACACAAATATCAATCTTGGGATATAAGACCAAACACCTGCAAAACTAGTGACACCAGGCTCAGCTGTACTTTGTGACACACAGTGAGGTCACTGTGGTTCAAGCACAGCCTCACAGCGCCGCACTAAACTGTGTGATTATGTCTTCCTGTCCAGTTCATCAGGTTTCAGCGCTGAACTTCACATTCCTCTCCGTCTGCATAGTTTTACAGTCCTTGACGTTGACGTTCACGTCTGTTTTTAACGACAGGAATTTGTGCCTTTGTGGAGGTTAAAAGTGAAGCTTGAACATCGAACACTGACGTTACATAAGACCCAAACTAAGGAAGCATAATGAGTCCTGTTCAGGAAACACAGGAAGTGCGATGGCGGTGTCAGGATGGCCTGACTGAGGTCAGGTGGAGACAAAATGTGGACTGCATATCCGTGACGTCACCCTCAGGTTTCTGACTCAGACGGTGTCGTGAATCTTCCTCACCTGACATGAAGAACATCAGAACAAATTCATTAAAATACATTTACACTGTAATCAGTTTGATCTCACTGTGAAACAGAACAAAATGGAGTCGTCTAACCTTAACGAACTCCCCTACACTGATCAGCACATGGTATGTCCCAGAACCTTCAAATAGAGCTCAGGTAACACAGGGGGACTCTTTTAACCGTAACACCGCGGAGGGGAAACAAAGCAGGTGAGCGACGTGAACAAACATTTCACTTCTTACACTTTTCCTCAGCACAGCTGACATGCAGCAAATCTTTCAGTCATTTTCAGTCTTTTGGTTTCCACAGTCTCTCCAGCAGGTCAGGGAGGTGTCACCGTAACATGTCTGGGAGGGTTTGATAAAATATCTTATCTTCCAACTGAGCTCCCTCCATTTCTGTGAGCTCGTACACGCCCATTGGTATCTCCAAATTGTTGTCCGTTCTTCCTCTGATATGAGTACATTACATCCAGTCCTGCCCAGTCCTTAAATCCAGTTTATTGTCACTGATATAAATGTTGAATCAGACATCTCTGGTTTGAATTCACTGTCCACAGTTATCCATTGTAACATTCTTTCAGTTTTCTGTTCGTTGTGACATCAAATATTGGTACTACCATCATGAGTACTGAAGGAGACCTTCGTCACAGGCTGAATAACGTACAGCGTGTCTTCATCAGAGTTTCTTCATTGGACACAGCTGCTGCAGGAAACAAGGTTAAAGAGCGCCGAAGAGGAATCACAGCAGCAGCTGTAAAATCAAAACAAAAGCTCAAAGACACTGAGACACTTCTTCTAACTAACGAAGCTTGCAGAGATGATGATTCTCTGTCGGTTTAACGTCTTTCCTTTTACCCATTGTTCGTATAAAAACACAGACCGGTGCAGCTCTGAGGTCTGTTCCCTCCTGAATGTTTAGCATTCACCGGAGGAGAGCGAGCCTGTTCCAAACCAGCTGAGAGCTTAACTTTATCCAACTCACTTAATTCAGTGTCGTGCAGAATATCAACTATAGAGTTTAAATTCACTATGAAACACCTCAGCGTCTCGTCCTCGGCAGAGTCACTCGTATAAATGTTAAAAACTGTTTGCTCTCTTTCTCTCTCAGGTCAGGAGCTGTGGGTGTTGGTTTTGGGTCTCAGTCCTCGCCGTCACACCGTTGGCATCCCGGAGTTCAAATATGTGGCTAACATGCATGGAAACGAGGTGAACACACACACACACACACACACACACACTCACACACACACACATACACACGACCCCTCCCAGTTGACAGGAAGCAGGACTAAAAAGAGACTAAAGAGATCAACAAAAGCCATTCAGAGTCAAACACACTCCACACACACTGCTGTATTCACACAGCAGACTGTGTGTGTGTGTGTGTGATCTGTATTAATCTCAGCTGAAAATGAACAGCACGCTGAGTCAACACTGAAAAACGCATCATGGATTTATGATCACAGTCACCGACAGGAGAGAGAAAAGAGTTTTTCATCGAGCGCGGGTCAAACGTTCATCCATCACGACCGCCGCGCGCGGATAAATCTCATCCTCAGGTTGACTCACGAAGATTAGCGGCGCATGAACGTGATTTCTGGGAGACAGGCAGGTGGTTTAGACACCAACATCCATCTGCACACAGTTCAGTGACAGATATGCTGCTTCAAAACCTCTCAGTATGACAAGAAGGATCTTTGTGATATCTTGGTTGGTTCGATGGTCAGTGTCTTTGTTGGACGGACGGTTGGTTGGTTGGTTGGTTGGTTGGTCTAACACTTTGTTTCAGACTGATATATCTCAACATCTGGTGGATGGAACTTGATGCTCTCTTGGTTGGTTTCTTGGTCGGTCGGTCTACCTCTTTGTTCCAAACAGTGCTAATGCTATCATATATCTCAACACTTAGTGGATGGATCAGCATTAACTTGGTGCAGATATTCGTGGTACCCAGATGATGTATCCTAGCGCTGCCAGCAGGTCAGAGTTTTCATTTATCCTGTGAAATGTCTCAGCATCTGTCCATTGTCTTCCACCTGGAATCGGTCGCGTTGGCAGGTTAGGCACGGTTTTCCAAACGTTCCCCCAGATCCTTCTGACGTGTCCCAGGTCAGATGGGTTACATAGTCCCTCCAGCGAGTTCTGTTCTGAGGTCTGTCCTGGGATCTCCTGCCACTTAGACATGCCTGGAAAACCTCCAAAGGGAGGCGCACAGTAGGCATCCTGATCAGATGCCCAAACAGCTTGAGTTGACTCCTTTAGATGCAGAACTTGAACTCACTGCCAACTCCAAGGAGAGATTCATGGCCTTAGACTTGGAGGTGCTGACTCTTAAACATCGACTGGTTCAGCTGGCAGAGAATGTGGTACAGTAAACCAACTCTGAGACGGTGTATAATAAGGACTTGACTTTTCCTGTAGAGCCACCACGAGCCTAACATTTGTGGTTTGTTCAGTTTCTTAGACAAGTGCTCCTCCGACCCGATCTTGGCTGTAACCATGGCTGTTTCTAACAATAACAGTTCACCAAAGTCGACCCGCTAACGTGGTTTTATTACAGCAATATGAGATTAGAGAGTTTTTACAGTGGCTGTTTGGTCAAAGATCAAATGACAACAAGTGAACACCTCAGACTTATTACACTTAGACTTCTTCAGACTTATTATAGATTATTATTGTGACAAAATAAGCAGGAAAACTAAAAACTATAAAAGTTTTAGGTCCATCTGATGCCAAGAAAACTTCAAGTCACGTCAGAACAATGAATTTGTGTCATTCGATATAATATAGAAGAAGTTTTAAAGAAGACAAAGTAAATATGGATTACTGGAAAAAATCTACATTTAAATTAAAGGAAACTTCTCTGACCAGCATCTGGTTACCGTGGCGACAGCCTAGCTCCGATCACACTGCGTGTGTGTGTGTGTGTGTGTGTGTGTGTGTGTGTGTGTGTGGAAGTCAATGCAAATGTCCTTAAATAGACAAGTCACGCCTGGACACACACACAGTCAGCAAACAGTCAGCAAACAGAGTCAGTGGAGTGTGTCGGCTCGGAGGAAACTTCCAGAAAAAAGGCCTTTTCACCGAGTCCACACACACACACACACACACACACAGAGTCACACACACACACAGAGTCACACATACACACACACAGTCACATTATAACAGCAGGACGGTAGCCTCTGTGGAAAAGCTGAAGAAGAAAAGGTGTCGTGTAGAGATCATTGTCTGTGTGTGTGTTTATGTGAGCTGTTCCCAGAAAAGTATCTCTGCGTGACGAGTTTATCTGAAACACTCTGAAGATCCTCGTTTGTGCCGTGAAGGTGAAGAAACGGTCGCTCAACACCAGAGATGAAGCTGTTGACAAAGACGGACGACTTCTTTTCTTTCTGTCTTTTATCTTATTTATGATCCGGCCCCCTGCAGGCAGCCTAAAGCCAGCCAAGTTCAATATTTATGTGCTGGTTCCTGCTGAGCTCCTATTCATGTTTAAATATATAATATCATTCATGTTTTCATCCGTCTGCTAATTATTATTATTAATAGTTTTAAATGAGTCATTGGAGGTATAAATGTTATAAATGCAGCTACAGCTTAATGACAAATGATCCTAACTGCTGAAAGGCCTGACTGTTTGTACCTGTCAGTGAGTAATGCTTCATACATTTTGTAAATCCTCATAATCCACCTCACTGCTGCAGCTTTTACTGAAACCCCGAGGATCAGCGCTGATCCTGGTTTCAGTGCTGATGATGAATTTCCTCCTGTTGTTTCTACTGTTTGCATAAACCTCTCTGTTTGTGTCATACATCCGCCCCCCCGACAGGAAACTGCGTTGTTTAGGAAACAGGAAGCAAACAACCTGATGAGGTCAGACGAGGGAGGACGTCTCAGTCATCCGCGTGCAGATAAGCAAATCTGCAAATACTCGGCTCGTAGCGGCAGAATGGCTCACATCAATATTTAAAAAACACAATGACTTTATTTACTGTGTTTTGATTTATGAGCAGATCGTGTGTGATGTCACGCGTTGGTCTGTGGACGACCGAGTCAAAGCCTCAGGTTCGGCATTATGGTCACCTGAAGTGACCGTATTCGGACGAGAGCGTGGAGCCATTGGGGAAGACTTGAAGACTTGAAACTAGAGACTGAGACCAAAAAACTCACGAGGAAACTGAAAAATCATCTCATAAGACTCACGCAAGCGTTCGGGGTTACTGTAAGAACGTGGGCGGTTCCAGATGGTGGACTCTGTGGAAGAGGACCTTTAACACCGGACCTTTTAAAAGGTGCCCAGCGATACTACACGGGGAAGTCGAGCTCTTGAGTTTGATCCTGTCGTGTTGTGTCACTTTATTTGATGACCTGGGACTCAACAATCAATCTTTCTCTGTTATGACTGACCCACCTTTAATGTTTGCTGGTTCCAGCTCCTTAAATGTGAATCTGCTCATTTTTATTCATCATTTATAGTGAATGAAATGTCTGAGTTTATGTTTTGTAGATGAATGAATGATTAATGATCCTCAGAGTCAGCTCAGCCTCAGAGAAACTCCACATAAACTGACAACATGGCTCAGTAATCTTGGAGTCGACACTATCTGCTCACAGTATCAGTTTTGTTTTCTCAGATTGATTGTGTGGGCTTCTAAAACAAGAACACTGTGTGTGTTTGTGTTTGTGTAGGCGAGGGAGGGAGTGAGGGATGAGTTTCCTGTTTCCTGCAGTGAAGGGACGCTTTGATCCGAGCGAGGCCCACCTTGACTCGCTGCGACGCCGAACATTAGCTTACATCTGCTAATGCACAACAACATAAACAGCAGCGGGCTGGTTCCAGCTTGTTCAACTTGTTATCTAAACTAGCTCGACGTTTGGAGGGGCTGCCCTGTCCTCTGAATACCTGCAGACGATACACACTGTCACTAATATTGGCTGAAAAGATGAAGATGAAGAATTGTCCAGAATATTCTAGAAAATCACACAAAGAAAAACATCAGAAAATATCGACCATCTGAGGAAAATTAAATGATTTAAAGGTCCAGTGTGTCAGATTTAGATGGCTCTAGTTACAGAATATAACATTCATAAATCTGTTCTGTGTTCAATCACCTGAAAATAATAATATTTAATAAATAATAAATATATAATAATTTTTGTTACCTTAGAATGAAACTTTTATATCTACAGACGCCACTGAGTCAGTCACCATGTTGGCTCAAGATCGGGACTTTCAGATTTATCGCAAGTTTCGAGACCTCCGTAGTTTTTCCCTTTGACTCCCTTGTTTCACCTTCTCCTTCCTGGCACGTCTATGAAAACATTAATGAATGTTATATTCTCTAAATACACACCCCGGACCTTTAAATCTTTAAAAAACAGCTTAAAAATGTCCTTTTTTATATTCACAGGCTCAATAATTTCCTAAAACAGCCGCTTGCAGCAGTTTTAAGCAGATTTTACTCGATCAAAAGGAAACAGCATCGTTTTCTGTTCTGTTTGATGCTCTTGTGAGGGCGGCGTACGTGAGAGCGAGTCAAAATAAAGTGTGTGCCCTTATGCTAATCATGGAACATGTCACCCGGCGAAACAATGGCGCTCTATGGCGCAGAGGAATAAGATATATCAGGCTTCAGATGCACAGACAATGCTTGTTTAGTGACAGCAGCCGAGAGAGAAGAGTGAGAGGGCTCAGATGAGTGTTGGCGGGAAACAAGATGATAGCTGGAGGCAGAGCGAGTCCTGACATGACGCAGTAACTGTGTGTGTGTGTGTAGCGGCTTTGTACGCTGCACACACCGTTCCCACCCTTCTCTCTTTCTGCCCCCCGAGGCTCTCATTCATTCACAAAGTTTTTTAATTCTCTCTTTAACGTCCAATCAGCCGCTGGAAAAAACAGCCTCTGACTCGTCTCCGGATTGCGTTTCGATTCCTCACTGACTCACGACTTCACGTCCTCCCCCGCCGTTTTCCCATCAGGCGCGAACATGCAGGCTCATTGAGTCATGTCATGTTAAAATATGAAACTGAACCGCTGTGACCGGAGGAAGATGTTTGTTCGGAAACACGTTCATTCATTCAACTTTGAACCTCAATATTTCTGCTGCACGTTAATTTGAACTTGTGTTAAAAGTGTGTGTTTGTGTGTGTGTGTGTGTAGGTCCTTGGACGGGTGCTGCTGCTTCATCTAATCGACGACCTGGTGCGTGGTTTCCGTAACAACGAAACAGAGTCGGTGCAGTTGCTGACCAGTACCCGCATACACATCCTGCCGACGATGAACCCCGACGGCTTCGATGAATCGGACACAGACTGCCAGTACAGCACGGGCAGGTACTCACACACACGTTTTTCTGTACAACAAAGTCTGCAGCTTTTTTTCAGCCTCTTTTAGCTCCTAGTTTTGGTTTCCCTGCACCTTTTCCTTTCCCATTAATCTGCTCAGCACCAAACAGCTAAAGTGCATTATTATTATTGGTTATTAAATGCCAAGAGCTGTGCATCTTTGGACGTGTCCACTGATTCATCCAATTGGAATGCAAATACCTCTTCTGTTTGTAGTTTCTCAATGATCTGCACCCTCACATTCACAATTATTTTGGTGAAAGTTGTCAATTATTATGACAAAAATTGGCGGACCCCCTGCAATACCTTTGTGGACTCCCTAGGGGTCATGGACCCCTGGTTGAAGGCCCCTGATCTACACGTTTTCATTGACTTTGGACGTAATTGAGCCTTGCAACGCAAACGGTAACACAGAAATGTTCACGTTAGTCTCTTTTAGCTCCATGTTTGGTCTCCACCACCTCCTGAGGGAAATATCCATCTCGTTAGCAGCTAAAAGCTCTGTTATGCCAGGCGAGGTGATCACTCCTGGCATCCCCTCTCACTTACAAGTAGTCATGTGATCCAGTATTGTTAATGAAATATTGATTACAGCAGCTTCAAGGAGCTTTTTCAATGTTAAAAACTCAAACAAAGCTGCTTCTAATCTGCCACAACCCTGTAAACTATCTGCTTCACAGTTCAAGTGTGTGTGTGTGTGTGTGTGAGAGAGAGAGAGAGAGAGAGAGAGAGAGAGAGAGAGGCCCAATGTCAAAACAAGACTTCAAAGACTTGAGATGACATACACTTGTAGACAATATGATTATTATGTATAGACTAAACTATGCAACGCTCCAACGCCAAAACCAAAACACTCTGAGATTCAGGAAACCAGACACACACTGTTGATCTATATCTCACACACACACGCATACACACAGATTACGGTCACGGTAAACGCCCCTAAGTATCTAATTTTAAGTGTTTTGGCTCCTTCTAATGTACCGTATATGTGTGTGTGTTCATGTGTTTGTATTAACAACATCGTGGGGACGTTAATCTGTGTACACAGCCTCATTATGGGGACCCTGTGAAAAGCCGGTCCCCACAAGGGTTTTAAGAGTTACGCTTGTGGTTTAGATTTGTGTTTTAGTTAGGTTTAGTGTGTGTGTGTGTGTGTGTGTGTGTGTGTGTGTGTGTGGTCTGTTTTGAGGTCACCACTTTCCAACCCGAATATGGAAACGTTTAACTGAAGAAAATCAGCCAAGGAGGTGAGATTATTTCACCGCTTTGCAGCACAAATAAACTCGTTAAATGACTCAGATCAAATGTGTCGTTGGTTCTAGTTTATTTTTTAAGATACAGACACTTTATTCCTGAAACTGCAGAACAATTCTCACCTCGTTACACAAAAACAGGATTTGTTGATGTGATTCAGACAAAAAGTACGTTGGAATAATTATTGTTAACTGTTCGTTTCAGGTTATTAGGTGTTCAGCTTTGATCGATATATTTACACCTATCACTGGTGGAAGTAAAAGTATCAGTAAAATGGTGTAATGGTGTTTAACTCCTGTATATACTGTTAGGTAGTTTAGTCAAGTGGTCCCCAACATTGGGGTTGGGTCCCTCCAAAGAGGCCGTGAGACGATTAAAGAGGACGCAACCTCTTTCGCTCCACCTTTCAGATTGTCCACACATTCTTATCTGTTTGCACAGATAAGTTTTATCTCTTGGAGCATCAAAGCTGTTTAAATGAAACCTGAGAAGTTTAGAAAAGGGTCAGGGATTCTTCGATGGAGCTGCTATCAACTCATTGACTCGACTACGTCACATGGAGTCCCATGACTGTTTTTCTGTAAGAGGTCACAAACCTGACCTTAAAACTGTACAACAGCTGAGTAAATGTACTTTCCAGTACTGACATAGTTACACAGTCACATTTAAACAGAAGAAGGCGAATGAGGTGAAGATAATTGTTTATAATAATGTAAGATACGTGATAATTAAGTTCTGACAGAAAGTCTTTGGCGCTTCGACGCCACGGGGAGATTTTTGCAACCGAGGGGCGTCGGCTGCTGTCAAACTGACAAAGCACACACACGAACACACTTTAAGGCAGAGAGATGATCCCAGATGATAGGCTAACAATGCAGGTGTGTCGCTGAGCCATTGGACGGACGTGACCAGCTGACAGACTGACGGCCTCAGGTGAAGATTTCTGATTAGTTATGATTAGACGTGCGTCAGAGGAGAATGTCAGGATGATTTGAGGAGTAAACTACAGGCATAAGCACACTGAAGAATAATCTTACTCACTGAACTTTCACTAAAGATTCATTACATTGAAAGTGTTGAAAGTGAAATGTTTTATAAAATATGTAGCATCATGACATTAAAAAAGATTACAATTGTATTTAAAATATTAGAAATAACTAAAAATAACCAAAATTTTGTGTTTGTTTTTGTTTGTGTTGTATTGACAGTGTGTATCACAACCTTTCTTTAAACTGTTTTCTTTGGAGACTCCGCTGTATAAATAAGGACACACTCGCTCCCTAGAGGAGGTCACAAGACCGTGGGAAACAGTTTTCAGACTTCAGTGCCTTGCCCATGGGAGCCTTGGCAGCAGTGGCTGCGCCTTCTCCTGGAGTGACTAAAATTATGTTTCCGATAAATCGCCTATAAAGTGTCTCAAAAAAAAGTAATAATTACTTTATTTCAGAGCCAAGACTGATGTTTGTTTGCTTTTCGTCCCATGAATCACCCCAAATCAGAGATATTTTGGTTCAAACTGAAAACAACTGTTCATTAATTAGTTACTCAAAGCAGAGGTTCTCAAACGACCCACAAAACAACGGCACCAGTGATCAGTCAAACATGGCCGACAACACGGCCGACAACACAGCTGACTTCTAGCTCTAAAAACTTTCTGTTGTGTCGTCGATCCTGGAGTTAGTCGGTAAATCAGTGAAGTGATGAGCTGTTTGTCTCCGTCTGTTTCAGGTTCAACCATAACGGCATCGACCTGAACAGGAACTTCCCCGACGCTTTCGCCGGTCTCCGAAGGAAACAGCAGATTGACGAGGAGAAGCGGGAGGCAGAGGTTCGTCATGGTTGTGACGTTTGTGTTTGTGCGTCAGCTGAGATTCAGACCAGTAACTGATGCTGGTTTCTTCCAGTTCTTTCCTGCTGGCTTCAGAGTGTTGTTCCTTCATCATCATGAACAGACATTGTAGTTGAATTTAACTCAGCCCCACAAACACCAGAGCACCAGATGTGGATTCATCTACCACTGAAAATAGTCCCATCAAATCTATTTCCTACTTCCTGTTTGTTTGATAAAAGGCTGAATCTTTCTTAAAAATGAACTATATTTGTGAGGCTTTTTAAATATTTACATCTTCACGTCCCCTCTGTGATTGGCACGTTGCTCTGTGATGTGTTTCAGGTCAGAGCTGTGATGGGCTGGTTAAAGACTGAGAGTTTTGTTCTCTCTGCCAACCTTCACGGAGGAGCTCTGGTGGCCAGTTATCCTTACGACAACAGCAACGGAGGTAAACACACAGAAAAATAATGAGACTCCATGAAAACTGACAATGTTTCGATCTGTATTTTGGGAGTGAGGCAGAGACAGGAAACAGGATTTCAGACTCTTAGTCCCACGATGTTGAGCAGCGTCACAAAAATATAAAACATACATATTCAGTTGAGAAACTGGGCCACAAACTGAGTTCAGAACTTCCCATGGTTCTTTTAAGAACACAACGAACTAAATTTGGTTTGCAGCAAACCAGCATCAGATTTAAAGAGTTTCAGGATCATTTTGCCAAAATAAAACCTTGAAAACCTTGTTTTTGTTCAAGTCAGTCTTCCAGATTTAAATGGATTTGGGTATTTGCTGTTTGAGACTCCAAGCTGTGACACCATCTTCAGACGATCACATTTCCCGCGGTTTAACTCCAGTTTTTTAAGTTTTTAAAACTCATTTTCAGGTGTTCAGTGTGACGGCGCCCTCTGCTGGCAGGCGTAGACGCTGCTGAACAGGTGAAAGTGAAGAGGGTCGTCCGTCCGAACTTGTTTAAAGTTTTCCAACTGCTGCTGGAAATAAAATGAAACACCACGAACAGTCAGGAATCATGTAGAGCTGTTAATGTAATAAATATAATAAAACCAATATGAAAAATAGATTTTCGTTTTTTCTCTTTCAGGCAGTGAGAACGTGGGCGGAGCCAGCATCAGCCCCGATGACGACGTGTTCATCCACCTGGCCAAAACGTACTCCAACAAGCACGCCACCATGCACCTGGGCGACCGCTGCAAGGACAGCAGGCCGTTCCTGAACGGCATCACCAACGGATACGAGTGGTATCCTCTGATAGGTTAGCATGTCCAAATGTTTTTTTAAGGTTCGACGAAGGCGTTGATCCGATAAATTTAAGTGTCAACACCGTCTGGAGAGTCGCTGTTGATGGTCACCATAGATTTTCTACTAGTGTTGAGGCGCGTTATGCGTTTGTTTAAAACCAAACTGTTTGGAAAAAGATGGGCACCAGAATATTTGGATGGCGGCTGGATGAACTGTTGACATCTAGCAAACTAGATGTCAAACTTGTACTGAGTCAGTCAGAGGAGAGCGAAAACATCAAATATAACTGATGCTAGCAGCTAACACCGACAGTATAAAGAATGGACGGCGTATCTGTGACGTCACCCACAAGTTTCTGAGGATCATCTCAGATCTCTGCAGGATCATCGTGGATCCAGCCTCAAGTCTTGACACCTCTGCATTGGCTTCACTTGAGGAGGTCGTTGTGGCATTGAACCATGCCTGTAGTAACAGTGGTATGTCATCGCTTGACGGATTCTTGATGTCAGAGCATCCTCGCCAATGCATGCTGGGAACGTGTGTTCAGTCGGGCTTAGAATAGACTGACGGATACTCCCATAATCCAGGATGGAAACTGCAGAACTGAGAAGAAAACCATGAAGATGCTGATGGCTTCTTCCATGAGGAAGAACAGGCAGCTGTCAGCACTCTCACCTGCACAGGT
The DNA here is from genome assembly GCA_028641955.1 of Protonibea diacanthus. Taxonomy (NCBI): domain Eukaryota; kingdom Metazoa; phylum Chordata; class Actinopteri; family Sciaenidae; genus Protonibea; species Protonibea diacanthus. The sequence continues at coordinate 18,052,963 of CM053997.1, read as the reverse complement.
TGGTGTTGGTTTCAGTTCCAACAAGATAAGGAAACACTTGATTTACAGGATAAAAGCTGGCAGTGTAAAGAAGTGTAAATTCTGTGTTAATGCATCTGCAGATGTCCTGATGACCCGATGACTCCGTGTCCCACTTCTGCTGCTTGGAGAGCCGCCGCCGGGTTCATCTTTGACTCTACAGACACATGATGGACGTTATAAAAGCTAACTCTATTCATGTGAAAGCTCCTGAGTGCTACACGCCCCTCCACCGGCCCCGACCTTCTACGTCGAAACATAAAGGACACACTACTCGCTTTGTTTGCACAAAGACTCGAGTACAAACCTCCAGAGAGTGAGACGTACACTAAAGACGGACTCATCGCTGAGCTGCTGTCTCTGGTTTCCTGCTGCAGAAACATGAGCGCTGAAACGTGATCGGATGATTGACACCTGAGGGAGCTGCACACGTTAGCCTGACACCGCACGTTTCTGCCCTGTTTGCTGCCTTACATGAGAGCCGATGTTTTCAAGATGATAGTTTAGTGTGGCGCACCTGTCTGTCTGTCTGTCTGTCTGTGTGTAACTGTCTGTCTGTGTGTAACCGTCTGTCTGTGTGTAACCGTCTCTCTCTCCCGTGTGCTGCAGGCGGCATGCAGGACTATAACTACGTGTGGGCTCAGTGTCTGGAGTTGACTTTGGAGGTTTCCTGCTGCAAGTTTCCTCCAGTCAGTCAACTTCCTGCTCTGTGGACGGAGAACAGGAAGTCCCTGCTGGCCTACATCCAGCAGGTCCACCTGGGTCAGTACCTGTCTGTCTGTGTCTTTTTACTCACTGTGTCTTTACCTGTCTCACTGTTTACAGTGCGAGTTTAACTGTCTTTGTCTTTACCTGTCTGTCTTTTTACCTGTCTGTCTTTACCTGTCTTTCCTCTAATATTCATACTGATACTACCTGTTATCCGTGTGTGCGTGTTTGTGTTCAGGGGTCAAAGGTCGCGTGTTCGACGGCTCCGGGGTGCCGGTCCAGAACGCGGTGGTGGAGGTCAAAGGTCGTGAGAACATGTGTCCGTTCAGAACCGACCGTCATGGAGAATACTACCGACTGCTGCTGCCAGGAAGCTACAGCTTCACGGTACACAATGTGCTGACCTCTGGAGGTAGAGCTGAACCAGCACAGCACCATGTAACTTTAACTTCCTTCTCTGTGACTGACAGGTGACGTACCCGGGTCACGAGGTTCTGACGCAGACGCTTACCATCCCGTACGGTCCTGATCAGTACTCCGCCATGAAACATGACTTCCTGTTAAGACAGATCACCACCACGACTAGCCGCAGCCCGGCTAACGTCACCGTGGTCAGCCCCACTCTTTCCTGCAATGAGTCGTTCGAGCTGGAGTCAGCCGGAGTCGTCACCAGGTCCACCTGGGCGGGGATCGGCGTGGGGCTCGGCCTGGTGGTGGCAGCGCTACAATCCCTGATTGACTGAAGTGACCTGGTGCTCGGGTGTGACGGTTGCAGGTTCAAACCAATAACCTGCAAGAAAACAAACACAAACACACACGTGGGCGAGCAGGGTGAAGACGCGAGCCCGGCTCGAGTGTAAAGCCCACCGCAGGAAGTGTCCCGGCAAATTAAGTGATCCGGGAAGGGACGCGGTAACACTCACGAGGCTAACGGGCCTTTTACCAGAAGACATTTTGACTTGACCTGCTGAGTAACACCTGTGATTTTCCAACTATGACAAGTCAAAACATCTGCTGCGTAAAAGGCCTACTGGTTGAACCACTGTAGCTGGTGAGCTAACGCGCTAGCAGCCAGGAACATTGGGAGTCAGTCTCGAGCTAGTTGGCTTGTGCACCGTGATAAATTTAGCATGTTTTTCTGTGGCTAAAATCATAATAATAATAATAATAATTGGTGACCTGTAGCTGGTGAGCTAACGGCTAATAGGGAAGGCATCTGGGAGCACCTGCTAGTTAGTCTCACCAGCTAACTAGCTAGTTTAGCAAGTTAGCTCTGATTGATTAAGCGCTGATTGAAGTTCACACATTATTCAAGATTCAACTTATTTGTAGAAAAACAGACTTTTGTCTCATAACTCTGTAAACTATTCCTCTTTTGTGTGCTAGCTGGCTTGCTAAGTTGCCTGGATAAATTTAGCTAGCTAGCTTAGCAAGTTAGCTCTGCCTCTAACTGAAATTCACACAGTTTATTGAAGAAACTTATTTGTACGACTCGACTGTTGTCTTATGAGAAACCATTCCTCTTTTGTGGACTCCATTAGAGATGCAACATAGCTAACAGTTTTTGCCCTCAAAAATCATCAAGACATTTTTGTTGTGTGTCAATGGTGGAAATTAATGTTTTATTTCGCCCCTGAAGGTTGGAGCAGTTTAAGAGCGAGACGTTTTTCAAATTTCCTTCCGATACAGACCAAACCCGCGGACGAACTCCACGAGTAAAAGTTAGGACTTAAAGGGAAAAAGACAGAAAAACCTCAGGAGAATTACAACTAAAAGGTTGTAACTACACACTGCCACTTTCCTGCACTGTAGACTGTAGCGCTAAGTTATGCACTCTCACCAGAATAAATAGGTTTTAAAATCTGGATTTTATTTTAGGACAAAGCTCTGCTGCTGCTGCTGCTGCCGGAGGAGGATCCCTGCTGAGATGTTAGAGCATGTGAAAGAGCACAGGGAGCGATAAGGATCATTTAGTGCGGTGCAGCTACACCATGTAATTTTATATGTGAGGAGGAGCACTTTAAAAGTAGCACTTGCAGGGGCTGAATGCTGTTTTTAGAGAGGGTAGTATTTAAGGACATTACAGTAGTCGAACAACATGAGCTGTGAAATGTTAGTGATGCTGGTGACGCCGCACGTTAATCAGCCATCTGAACTCGTGGAGGTGCGTTTGATTTACGACCCCACGGGGGTGAAACGGGGTCACGCATACAGTCGTTCTGCTTATTTCATGCTCGAAAACCTCCATCGGGTGGTAACATTGCTCAATTTTTCTAACTTCAAGCCAAAAAGGTTTGGACAACCTGATGAGAATCAAACTTGTGATGTGGGGACAGCTGAACCCGCACTACCTGTACTGTACGGTATATATATTTATATACACATAAACACACGTGTGTCAAGTTCAGAGCAGCTTCAACAGGTGTGACGTGTCCGTTCACACGGGGTCAGAGGTCGTCCTCGCTCGGCCTCAAACTCAGCGGCCTTCTGCGCGTTTTCCCCTCGTTCATTCAAACGTTGTACAAACGTTATTGCCAAAAAAAATGTTGTTTTTCTACTTTTGTACTGTTTGATAATAAATATGAAATTAAAGATTCCTCTGTGCCATGTTGTGATGTTGTATCCGGGATCGGGTCGTGGTGGCAGCAGGTTTAGCACAGCGCTCCAGTCGTCCTTCCTCCCTCATCCGAGCTCCTCTTGGAGGATCCTGTGGCGTTCCCGGGCTAGATGGGCTATGTATTCCTTCCAGCTGGTTCTAGGCCTGCTCCGAGGTCTCCTGCCAGTTGGACATACCTGGGAAACCTCCAAAAGAAGACGCCCAGGAGGCATCATGATCAGCTGTTGAACCACTCTGATACTCCGAGCTCCCTCCGGAGGTCCAAGCTCCTCACCCAGTCTCTAAGGCTGAGTCCAACCACCCGGCGGAGTTGCAAGTCTTATAAGTTTTATTGTCTTATAACACTGTTTAATCTGTAGAAATACTGATAATTATAATTCTAACTGGTCCAACTTGAACTTGGTGCACAGGTCCAGCTGGTTTCTAATAATAAATGACATTATTCTAGATAAATGCAGATTTAAGCACATTAAATGTTCATTTTCATGCTGATTTAAACTCGTCTGCTGATTGAAGAGTTCATATTTTAAACTCTAAACAAACACGACGATGCTCAGAGACAAAAGGGCGTCGGAGGATTCATCAGGTGTCTCTTTGTTGTGAAGAAGTTAGACCCTCTTGTTTATGATTCATAAGAACTGATCAGTCGAGGATATCTGCCATTAAACTGCTGACAGAGACTCCCGGAACGTTTATGATGGACCAACATTTGTTTCTTCAGACATGAAGATGATCCACGTCACCTCGTCGTACAGTCTGAAGAGTATTTGTCTGGTTTGTGTGTTGGACAAACTTCTGATGTTCACAGTTCAACTTTAGTTTTCACTTCAATGAAAACACTTTTTAAATGTGATTATCAGCCAGTTAATGAGAGAGCTAAACATGTGACAACACTGCCTCTGTGTGTTCTTAATGAAGAACTACACCTTTAAACAGACGTGAAGCTCCTGAACATCAGATAACCTTTATTAATAAAGTTAGAACAAACATAGAAATCATAGAAGAATATAAAGTTTTGTTTTTTGTACCAGGCTGTAAACATGTTTATTTCTGCTGTGAAGTTGGACATTTGAACATGGGGACTTATGGAGACTGACTCACTTCTGCAGCCAGCCTCAAGTGGACGTTAGAGGAACTGCAGTTTTCACATCATATATGATATTAAACCACAGGCAGAGGACATTTCACAGCACAGTTTGTACTTTTACTTTTGTTACTTTGGCTATATTTAGCTAAAAAAAAATGCTAATTTTGCTACTTTTAGCCGTGAACGGCGGGCGGCAGCAGCGAGCCGCTAAGCTAACGTCTGCCGGAAATGAAAACGACGACCGACGAAGAAGAAGACTGTTGAGCCTCGTGAAGCGGGAACTGACAGCCCTCCAACATGGACTGGTAACGACACTTTCCATAAGTTCATATGTTTAAAACTGAAACCACCTCCTTTACTCTACATGTGAACCGTTAGCTCGTCGTTTAGCCGGCTGGTCCGCTACACATTAGGCTGTGCTAACCGATGCTAGCGCTGTTAACGGGTCTTAACTTAGCGCTCATGCTAACCGGCTAACTGCTGGTTTGTGTACTGTTGTTAGCCACAGATGCTAACAACGCCGTTCACTCTCAGTGTGTGGAGCTAACTACATTAGCCTGCCTGACTGAGTGACACTGACATTAACAGACTGATACTAGCCGCTGCTTGTTGTCGTTAGCTGGCGGAGAAACTGTACTGTGTCCGTGTTAGTGAGTAGTTAGCTTGTTAGTTAGCTAGTTAATTGGTTGTGTTATTTCTTAACACACACTGCCCCTCCAAAATAAAAGTCACCACCTGGATTGAACTGAGCAAATCAGTGAGAGCCTTCCAGTGAGAGTGATTAATATTAATATATTTCAGCTCACATCAAGTTATCAAATGCTGTATGAAGCTGTGAGGAGCTTCTCCGTGTCTGAAGGCATATCCTGAAGGAAATGACTGAGGAGGTCTCTGAAACTACTCAAGGACTCATCAGGGCATCATTTAAACCTGGAAGGATGGAGGTGGTTATGGGGTTTTGTCACGTGTGGGCCTTGAGCAGGTGCCAGCCTGTCTCAGCACTGCGGAGGAGGAGACCTGATGTTGTCCTCCTGGACGTCACAGACATAAACAGACAGTGTCTCCAGACGGTGACACCTCCATGGCTAAAACGAGTTCTGGCTGTACAGTGTTTGTGGCGTTATCTGTTTAAAGTCTGACCACCAGCATGAGCTCAGCAGAATGTGAGACCGACCAAGCGTCAATAAATATCACAGCATCAGACATCAGAGGCTCCTGAACACTTTCTCCTGACCTCACCATTGACCTTTGACCTTTGACTTCAGCAAAGGGGAGTTGCTGCAGTTGTAGCAGCTGACTACCTGAATATGCCGGACGACCAGGTCTTTCCATCAGTGCAGGTTATTGGAGCATATTCCAAAGATGTCACTGCCATCGTCGGGCTCACACTGTGAACGAGTTGTTCAGGTTCAGAGAGTCTGAGACGACCTCCGCCCCGTTGAGAATCTTTGGGATGAGCTGTAGACTCTCTCCCGTCATCGGTGTGAGATCTCCTGATGGAAATAAATGTGGTGACGTGGCAGGAGCTCATCAAAATGTGCCGTACGCGAAGCTAAAGGCGGCCCAGCAAAACAATGTGAGACTTTTTTTTTGATGGGCAGTGAACTGAAAGACAACGTTAAATCAACGTATAATTAACCTTTAAACAGCTTCTTCACCAGCAGACTGCTGCCTTCGTTCCAGCAGCAGCTGTCAGACTCTTTATCTCATCGTGTGAAATTAGACTTCAACCTTCAGATCTTCAGTCGTTATTCTTGTTTACTCATTTCCTTATTTAAATCTGAGTTTGATTTGATTAAAGCTTTGTGTGTGTGTGTGTGTGTATGTGTGTGTGTGTGTGTGTGTGTCATCCTGCAGGGGTCAGAATGAGCTGCCGTCTCCGGTGGTTCGAGACGATGAGGTGACCATTGCTGCCCGCAGGAGGAGGAAGAAGGTGGCCTGTATCCTCCAGCTCAGAGAGAGAGAGAGAGTGTGTGTGTGTGTGTGTGTGTGTGTGTGTGTGTGTTCCTACATTAGATAATGTAAGTGTCGTCAGGTGAACGTACCACACAGTCCTGCTGTTGTCCTGACCGTTGCTCTCAGTCCCGTCACCCGGCAGCGGCAGCCCCATCGCCTCCACGGCAACGCCGGCCCGTTCCCTGCTGAGGAACACTCCAGCTTCACTGTACAGACAGGCCGGTATGACGAACACACACACACACACACACACACACACACTCGTCCTGACTCAGAGCTCCATGTTTAAAGTTCATCACGTGTCTCTCTCTCTCCGTCAGTAACTCCAAGGGTTCCTGATGTTTCCGCAATATTGGCTCCAGGAGGCCGAACGCCTCGATACACACACACGCCTAGAAACGCCCTCAGCAGTCTCGTAAGGCACAAACACACACACTCTCTCTCTCTCTCTCTCTCTCTCTCTCTCTCTCTCTCTCTCTCTATCTTGTCTGCTCTATTTTATTTTGCATAAACAAACCTGCAGGAGCACACGGCTGACACGAGCAGCACGAGCTGGGAGCTAGATTCAGTTTTTAAAGAGTTAATGAATACTTTAGTTAATAAAGTTAAAAGCATGCACAGTTCCATAAAACGGACCCTATCACACACAGACAGGACACAATAAATTCATGATTCGTGATAACTGACGTCCTTCTCTGTGTCTAGAATCTGGACGACAGTGATTGGACCAACAGCTTGTACATCTCGCCTGTTTCCGGCATGGAGAACACCAGCTTCTTCACCGACGACATCACCAACCTCAGCTCAGCGCTGCTGAAGGAGGACGACCCCGGCGAGGCTGGTGAGTGAAACGAACACACCCAAGCCCGCCTGGCCTCTCTCTCTCTCTCTCTCTCTCTCTCTCTCTCTCGTTACTGCGCCGCGCTCCCGCTAACACAAATTTTGTGTCTTTTTAGCCGCTGCCAGTCTTTTCCCGGAGTTCCTCGGCGCTTTCCTCAAACACTCTTCCTCTGCGGTGTTCGAGCTGCTCGAGGATTATCAGACGCTCTGCCAGGACAAGGTAGGCTCTGTTACTACCTGGAGTCTCTGCTGGTTGCCTAGCAACCCGTCCGGTTGTTGTCGTTGTTAAGCCGACTGAACAAGCAACATATAACCTGTTAACTAAGAAGCAGAGGGAACGGCTTGCTGGGCTCGACCAGCACCTCCTCATCACTCCCCTCCTCTCCCGTCTCTGTATTTAAGGTGGACGTGCTGCAGTCCGTCGTCCTCAGAGCGGGTCAGAACAGTAAAACCGCCGGAGTGCGCTGGCTGCTGCAGCAGGAGAACTGCACCTGGAGACTCATCACCTCCCTGTACAGGTACCTGTCTGACTGAACAAACACCTGTCTGTCTGTCTGCCTCTTAACTGACCGTCTGTCTGTGCGTGCAGGGATCGAGTCCAGCTGGCGATGGAGGATGATCTCATGACAGACATGGTTGTAAGTGAACAGACTTTCACAGACACACACGGTCGATGACAGAAGACGCTCATGTCGTTCACTTGTTTGGTCTGTGTGTGATGTGAAATGAAACTTTCTGAATCTGGAGGTTGTAAAGTCGAAGTCGTGTCCGTGTCTCTGTTTGAAGGTTCCCAGTGAGAGCGAGAAGGTCGTGGTAGAGCAGCTTTTTCAGCGGGACGCCATCATACGACAGAGTCAGGTAACAAAAACTCACAAACGCTCTCACACACACACACACGCATCGACGTGTGGTGAAGCATCGCATCAGAAATGTTTGAGTTAAAGCTCTACGCCTACAGCTGAATGTCGAGCATTAATCAAAGCACTGAGTGGTTTCCATGAATCGGGTCTTTCTGGATCAGAAGATGACGCCGCTGCTCGTTGTTCACTTCCTGTTCACTCCCCGGTCACTTCCTGTGTTGCAGCTGGTTGTTGATTGGCTCGAGAGCATCGCCAAGGATCAGATCGGAGACTTCTCTGATAACATCGAGTACTACGCCAAGAACGTCTGCTGGTGAGTTTATCTGTGTGTGTGTGTGTGTGTGTGTGTGTGTGTGTGTGTGTGTGTGTGTGTGTTAAGATGACTTACGTCTGTGCATGTGTGTGTTTCAGGGAAAACACACTGCATGCTCTGAAGCTGAGGAGAAAGAGCGGCACTGCCTTCACTGTTCCTCTGGTCACTGAGCTGGTGAGGCCCGTTACCACGGCAACAAACACATCCTCATCTGTAGTGTTTCTAAATACATTCATAATGTGTGTGTGTGTGTGTGTGTGTGCGTGTGTGTGTGTGTGTGTGTGTGTGTGTGTGTGTGTGTGTGTTCAGGACCCAGACGCTCCTCTCCGCCAGCAGCGCCCCCTGGCTGACCTGGACAGAGAAGACGACGCCCGGCTGCTGAAGAACTTGTTCACGCTGATCAGAGCGGGCATGACGGAGGAGGTGATTTATTTAAAGGGACAGTACACCCAAAATTACTCCAATGAACGCTGAGTCATGATATCCGTACCTGTGACAGCTGTTGACGAGCTTCTGCACTTTGTGTTTGGATTACTCTGTGTGTGTGTGTGTGTGTGTGTGTGTGTGTGTGTGTGTGTGTGTGTGTAGGCTCAGAGGCTGTGTAAGCGCTGTGGTCAGGCCTGGAGAGCAGCGACTCTGGAAGGCTGGAAACTGTACCACGATCCCAACATGACGTCAGGTAATCTGTCAGTGTTCCGTTAACGTGACCTCCGCTCCGAGTTACCTCCTGACCAGACAGATGCTTGTTCAGGGCGCGCTGTCTGACGCAGTAGCCGAGCTTCAGGCTTCATTTGGGCGCCGTGGGCCGCACTCTGCCCCCCAGATTCCACCGGGTGCTGACGCGCCACGTTGTGCGGTTGCCGCAGTGATACGCGGCTGTTCTAGTCAATGTTTCAAACCCCACCGGCTCCGCTGCAGTCCGGTTCAGAGTTCAAACCAGACACAGAAACAGCACAGAGAATCTGTGGATTTTCAAAATAAAATACCTCGTGCAAAGTGCCAGTCATAAAAACAGACAAAAGAGGAACAAATGAAGTACGTAGCATATTTCCACACGTAGAAGCATGTTTAGAAGAACATGAACCAGGAAAATGAGCAAATCTGAGCAAGTAAACAAAGTCTGGAGGGAGAAACGCTCCCGGTGGTTTGAAGTCACAACCACGACATGTTCGATGGAGTTTCGGGTTAGAGGAGCTCTGAGTGTCGTCTCTCTACGTGACGTCCTCTCTCTCGTCTCTCTGCAGGCAGCATCGAGCTGCAGCCCGTCGAAGGAAACCCTCAGAGAGGAATCTGGAAGGCGTGCTGCTGGAGGATGGCTGAAGAGGTTCGACAGTCATCTCGCCTTACATTCAGCACAGCTGATTTAAAGTGCAGAGGCACAAAAATAAAACATGAAGCTGCTGTGTGTGTGTGTGTGTGTGTGTGTGTGTGTGTGTGTGTGTGTGTGTGTGTGTGTGTGTGTGTGTGTGTGTGTGTGTTCGTCTCTTTCAGGAGCAGTTAAACAGATACGAGAGAGCCATCTACGCCGGCCTGAGTGGAAACCTCAAACCGGTAATACGCTGAGTCATGTGTGACGGCAAACAGATATTTGTTTAAACACACTGATTTATGGTGTGTGTGTGTGTGTGTGTGTGTGTGTCAGCTCCTGGCAGTGTGTGAATCATGGGAGGACTGTGTGTGGGCGTACTTCAGAGTGATGGTGGACTCGCTGGTGGAAAAGGATCTGATGTCGTCGGGTATGGCCCACCAGGAAGTGGAGACGCTGCCACGGGAATACCTCGAGGCCAAGTACGATACACACACACAGAAACTTAAAAACACACACCTAATCTCTCTCTGATGATCGTGCTCTTTGTTTCTCTGTCCTCAGCTGGACCATGGAGAAGGTGTTTGAGGAGCTTCAAGCTTCAGAGACGAAGGTGACACTCTCTGACTGAATGTGATTGGTTAATATCGAAGTCACATGACCGAATCCATCATAAAACTAGCTTCTTTGTGTGTGTGTGTGTGTGTGTGTGTAGAGGGTGTTGGAGGAGACACGTGAACATTACCACGTCATCCAGAAGTTCATCATCCTGGGAGACCTGGACGGTACGACGCCTCGCCTCAGGAGTCAGATCTGTTCGCAGTGTGTCGACTCGATCTCTAAACCTCGCTCTGGCTGTCTCTTTAAGGTCTGTTGGAGGAGTTTTCTGATTGGCTGGCAGCCTCTAAGCCCCTCCCCTCCCACCTGCTGCGTTTCATGACTCACCTCGTGCTGTTTTTCCGCTCTCTGGGTCTGGCACTGAAGGTAACCTTCACCAAATGTCACTGCCAAATATTAAACATCCAAGTTTTCAAAGATCCACTGACCCGTCCGTCTCTGTCAGGACGAGGTGTGTGTGGACGTGCTCAAGGTGTACGTCTCCCTCCTGATCCGCGACCAGCAGACCGACCTCGTGGCGAGCTACGTCAGCCAGCTGCCGGCCGAGCTCGCCACCGCTCAGTACGCCGCTTTCCTGGAGACCGTCACCCAGCCGGAGCTCCGCCCACACTGCCTGCAGCTCGCAACCGGGGCCGGTGAGACGGAAAATAACTAAAACAAACGCACCAGAGGCCAACAAATAGTGATAACTGAGAGAGTACTGAGCGTTTGTTTTGTTTGTTTCTCTGGAGGTCTGGATGTTGCTGCGATCACCAAACTGGTGGTGGAGAACGTGAGAGAGAGAGACGAAACCGAGTTCACGCACCACAGCCAGACGCTGGAGACGGCAACGACAAAGGTGAAAACCAAAGAGTTTACTCTGTCCACAGAAACTATGACTTAAGAATAAAAGTTAGTAAAATAAAAGTTTCTGTTTTGGAATATTCCCCAGCTTAACTTCCCGTGGAAATTTACTGGAAATTTTACACCCCTTTGAAACCCTAATCTGACCTCAGCTGGTCAGCTCGCTGTTTGTTTCTGTCGGTCATATCGAGTCCTGATGAATCTGTCGTATCAGTGGAGTCACTGTGACGCTGTGCTCTCATAGGACGACCTGAGGAAGATCGACGTCATCGATTGGCTCCTGTTTGACCCCGCCCATCGAGCCGAGTCCCTGAAGCAGTCCAACGCCATCATGAGGAAGTTCCTGGGTACTGTCACGTTTATGTTTTTATTTATCTATGATTGGGAGTGTGAGGGTCACGTGACCGCAGGGGGTCGCTGACCCTCTCGATCTTCTGTCGCTGACTTTGAGTACCCATGATGCATTGCTTACGTCCGTCTTCCTCTTTCAGCCCTGCAGAAACACGACGCAGCCAAGGCCGTGTTCTCTAAAGTCCCTGAGGACTCCATGAGGGAGATCTACTGCCAGTGGGCGGGGCTCGGTCAGACCGCCACACCCGCCGAGGACGAGAACGCCATCAGAGAACACCTCTGCATCCGAGCCTACCTGGTCTGTCACCAGTTAGCATCTAATTAGCTCTAAATCCATTAGTTTGCAGAAGTTTTGGACAATTTGACTTTCGTTTCGGTTCATCCTCTGGAGACCGTGAACGCATCCAGCATGTCATATTATAAGTGAAGCGAGTGATCAGTGAGGTTTATTGATCCCCGATGTCTCTTATTGGTCTGCAGGAAGCCCACGAGGCCTTCACTGATTGGTTCAGCCACAGTAGCTCCGCCCCGCAGAAGCCAGCGCCCGCCCCAGAGGCCAAATTCACCGAGAGAGTCGCCAATGAGATGAGAGAGAAGGAGTACCAGTCCTCGCTGGCTGCCTGGTCGTGTCGTCTGGACGTCCTGACCGAAGACGTTAAAGAGAGAATCTACAACGTGCTGCTGTTCGTAGACGGAGGATGGATGATCGACAACAGACAGGTAACGCTAACATCGCGGGAGGAGTTCAATTAAATCAGATTTAATTAAAATCAAATTAAATTATGAAATTAAATTTTAAAAAATCAATTGAAAAAAAAAAAATTTTTTTTAAATAAATTAAATTAAATAAAAAAAGTTCTCATGAAGGATTTATGAACTAAAGCCGGTCTTACAGGTGAAGTCGTTTCTTAGTTTAGGAGTTTGTGTGTCGCTTCACTCATAAAACAAGAAGCTGCTCTCATATTTATTGATGTTGGGACGAGGGTCGAACATCTTTTGTGTAAACATTAAAAAGTTTAAAAGTTGTTGCGTTCCTGACCCATTTTAAGGAGACTGTTTTTTTTCTGGTTGTTTGATGGCAGTTTTGTTTTACCTCTGCTCTGGTTTCAGGACTCGGAGCAGGACTCTGAGCGCAGCCACCAGATGGCGGTGCTGCGCTCTCTGTGTCTGCCTCGCCTCAGCTTCCTGTTGCTCAGCGTGCTGCAGAACTCCTCCAGACACCAGGAGGCGCTGCGACTAGCCGACATCATCTCGTCTGACCAGCACCGCCTCTATCAGGTAAACTACCAGGCACACACAGAGTCCAAATGTTCAGGTGATCGATGGATTGACTGATCAGGCCTGTTTGTTTCTCAGGTTTTCTCCAAAGAGGAGTTGCGGAGGTTCCTTCAGAAGTTGCGGGAGTCGTCGCTCGCCCTGTTGGACCGAGGATCCGACCCGCTGGGCTACGAGTTACAGCCATGAACACATAATACACACACAGCAGTGTTTGAGTCACTGTTGTCTTTTTTGATTGTATTAATCGTTTTTCTTTTTCAAAATAAAAGTGTTTCTTGTAGAGGTTTATTGTGAAATTTATTGATAATAAACTATGAAATGAATCATCATGTATGCTGTGGGTCCTTCTCACAGCAGGAAGGTTCGAGTCCCAGCTGGAGTTTGTTTCTCTCCGGCTTCCTCCTGCAGTCCAAAGACGTGATGAGGTGACTCTGATTTGTCTGTAGGTGTGAGTGAACGGATGTTTTTCTCCATGTGCCCTGAGATGAACTGGAGACCCGTCCAGGGTGTACCCCGCCTCTCTGGGACCCTGATGAGGATGAGCGGTTACACATAATGATGGATGGAAGTTGTAGTTTTTACAAGCAACATGGTCTATGTGAAAAAAGACACATAACATTTAAAAAAAACGTGAGAATAAAAATATATTTTGATGAAGTCAGAACATACAAAGAAAGTCTCATTTTGGTGGATTGTGGGTGAATAATTGAGTGACTAAGTGATTTTTTGTGAGAGATTTAAAATACATAAATGAAAAGGTGAAGAATCTAAAATATAAAATTTATTTTACACCACAGAACTCACGTTATTTCACAGTTCTGATGCCTTCAGTGTTCATTTATAATTTAGAAAGTAACAAAATAAAGCAGAAACATAAAAATAACTCCATTATAACAACAAACAACAAACAGACAACAAACGTTCCCTGTGTGGATACAGGCAGAATAATGACCTATAGATATTAAATAATTATTTTAAATGAATTAAATGTGTGTTTATATTTTAGCCACCTTGACTTGAGGTGCAGTGTCAGTGTTTGGCCAGCAGCGGCGCCACACGAGCGAACAAGTGTGCGAAGGAAGCGTCACTGACTGAGCGGTAAACAGACCCAACAGACCGAATATTAACGGCTCAACTGTCCGTTAAACTGGCGGATAAACGCCGCTGATGGATTTTATTTAATCAAGAGGAACAGATAAGGTAGGTAACATGTGCTTAATTTTGCACTACGCCAGAGTTTAGCGCTGTAACCATGGTAGCACAAGTTAGCAGGTGGCTGGCAGCAGGCCGCAGAGCCTCGGGTTTTCTTGACACGAGGTAGCGGTGAGAGTGAACGTTAGCTCGGCTGACATACTAACATAATATAATATTAACATAAATATAACCGTTGGGTGTTAATAGCAGCTGCATTTGCGTACTATCTGGTGCTATTCCTGAAATATTTATTGTTGTGAATGTTGTGATTTGACTTCAGTTCAGGTAGACGTGGGTGTTTGTTTTTAGCCTGCGAGCTAACTAGCATGCTAACTCGCGGTTACACTGTTTTAAGTGTGAGGCGCTAGCTTCAGCGTTAGCTCTCAGCTAACTTATTTAGTAAGTATTAAGTAGTGAGTGCTTGAGCTGAAGTTTCTGCCCGTTAATCTGCCCTCGTTCAAGGTTCCTGTGGTGGTGAGGGCAGGTTAGTCTGCCTTCATCAGGTCAGTTAGTGAAGCACAGACAGAGACAGAGACAGGCAGGAGGAGTTAGAGCGGGACAAGTCTGGGCATATTTTCACGTCGTGTTTGTGTGTTTGTGTTGTAATGGACAGTTTGAACAGCTGACTCATCGTGTGTGTCAGCTGTTACGAGAACAAGTCTTTTTCTGAACACTCAGTCAGAACTCTGCCCAGACATATTCACACACCAGAGCCAAAACAAGGCTAAACAAGAGGCTAAACAAGGCTGAAAGTCTGGGCAGATCCTTTATTTATATATAGTATGTATGTGTGTATGTATGTGTGTGTATGTGTGTATATATGTGCGGTCTGTCCGTCCAGTGCTTTATCTGACGGTGACTCCAAGTTTTTCCAGCACGCGGACTCCTTTCTCCTGGTACTCCTCCCGGGTCAGCCAGAAGTTGTCCTTGTCCTTCATGATATATATATATATATATATATATATATATATATATATATATATATATATATATATATATACATATATAGCATATTAATACATATATATATATATATGTGTATATATATAGCAGCACACATATATATATATATATATATATATATATATATAAGAAAGATATATATATATATATATGTGTGTGTATATATATATATATACACACATATATATATATATATATATATATATATATATATATATATATATATATATATATGTGTGTATATATATATATACAATATATATATATATATATATATATGTGTGTATATATATATGTATATATATATAAATAAAGTGATTTTCTGATCGCCTCGCTGGTTATGCCTCCTCCGGCTGTCCGGCAGTGTCTGATCGTGTCTGAATGTGACCTGAGAGGAGACTTTCTTTCTGATCCTGCCGTCGGGTCAAGTGGTCCCACGTGGGCTCGACCCGGTCAGCCTGTCTGCTGTCGTCTGCCACGAGGAAACAATTCAATGATGTGGAAATATACAGAAATTAAAGTTGATTAGATTTGATGAAATATTTGTGAAAATCTTCACATTTATAAACATCATTAGTTTTATCTCTTAAACGTTAAAGAGGTGTTTGATCCAGCTGCTTCCTGTCAGTCTGCACTTACAGCCTCAGGACAGTCCTGCTGCTCAAATTTGGCCCGGTTTGGCCCTGGTTATCACGTTTAGTTAGCACGGTTATCTAATTTTGACAGCGCTGAGTCATCGTGGACTAGTCGTGGCATGTCTACACACACACACACACACACAGCTGAGTGTGTGTGTGATTGAATCAGCTGGTACAGTCATTTAAAAAAAAAAATGAACATATAACATCCTGAGTCAGCCTGAGTGTGTGTGATTGGCCCTGTTAGGCCCTGATAGGCCTCAGCCAGTCTAGGCTGGGCCCACATGCTGGTCTAGTCCTGACATGTCTGAGCCGGTCTATAAGAGTCTGCAGCTCGTCTCTGCTCAGCTCTGAATGCACTTTATCTGTTTCTACCTGCACAGGATGGACTGCTGACACTTTGACACTTTGTATACACTCAGGTGAGATCTCCATCTATATAATCTATATATGAAAACACTGATTATATGATGAATATTGATGAGAATGAGGCTGATTAATAACTTAATAACTGTTAACTTGTTGACTTTAGTGTTAAATCACATCATGTCGTCGTTTCACACAGTAAATTATTCTAAAGAAATTCTGCTGTAAAAACTAAAATCAGTTCTTTAAATGTTACTTTAATGTTCAGGTGAGTTTCAGTCATTTTAAATAGTTTTTGCATCATTTTGGCCTGAAAGTTGTGAAATCTGTCCACAGCTCTCCTTAAATATATTTAAATAGATTAATTTGTCTGAAATCTAAAAATATTTGATTTACCGTCGCCGATCACAACTAAAAATAATCAAGTATTCACTTTTGAGAAGCAGATTCAGTGTTTGAGGTTTTGTTTTTGCTGTTTTTGACTCTATGAAGATGAATTAAATGATTAATCTATCATCTGATGAAGTTATGTCGAGTATTAACACTCGAGAAATGACGAGAAACTTCAGCAGATCATTGTTTACTGTGTTTCTCTGGCTGGTTTCACTGAAACTAAAAATATCATCATTGTTCAGTGACCTTTGATGGAACAGATGGTTCTTTTGGGGTTTTATGGTGGTTGAACAAACGTTTTCAGTGTTCTGGACAAACAGTTTGGTTTCATACACTGTATCAGTTTCAGTGCTGCTGAGTCAGTGAAGTAAATTTATATTTTTGTTATTTAAATGAGCTTATTTGAGCAACATGTTGCTCGTGTTAATTAACGACACTTCATGGAGTTCTAAAACAGATTAGAGGAGGCGTCATGTGACCTGAGGAGGCTTCACATAGAAACACTGAACAGCAGAAGACTCATGATGGCTCATTGTTCTTCTTCGGAAGCTGCTGTTTGTGCTGCTGTCCCTTAAAGCTTTGAGACTAAAACCAATCAGACGTCTCCGTCACGTCTGTTTTGGTCCGTCCTGCTCCACCGGGAGCGTTTCAGTTTCTCCCTCCAGACTTTGTTTACTTGCTCAGATTTGGTCATTTTCCTGGTTCATGTTCTAAATATGCTTCTACAGGTGGAAATATGCTGCATGCTTCATTTCTTTTGTTTCTCTTTTGGCAGTTTGTGTGGGTATTTTATTTTGAAAATCCAACAGATTCTCTGTGCTGTTTCTGTATCATAAACACAGACTAGAACGGCTGTGTATTGCTGCAGTGACCGTGGAGCACAAGCATAATTTCCAGACATTCCTGTTTATTCCCCTAAATTCCCGTTTGTTCCCATAGTTTCCAGCTTTGAAAATTCCCAGAATTGAATGCAACCCATCAGATTTTTATTCTTTGGTGTTTGTGTGCAGGAACCTCAGCGTTGCCATGTCAGCTGCCCGGGAACTCAACGCCGACGGCGCTGATGACAACAAACTCGTGAGTACGAGCCGTCACGGCGCTCTTTGCCGTCCGTTCACCGACTGTCTGACTGTAACGTTTTTTCCCGTGTGTGTTCAGGTCAGACCTAAAGTCGAGTTTCACACGTTACTGCGACACGCCGGAGCCACGAAAGACGTTTTCACCATGAAGGAGGTAAAAAATAAATAAATAAATAAAATTCAGAGTCAGCCGGACTCGAGGCTGAGTGAATCTGATTGGTGGTTGGTGACCGTGTGATCTGTGCCCTCCTGCAGGTGATGTTCTACCTGGGTCAGTACATCATCCAGAAGCAGCTTTACGACCAGAAGCAACAGCACATCGTCCACTGCTCCCAGGATGCACTGGGGCGGGTGCTGGGAGTCGACAGCTTCTCTGTGAAGGAGCCGAGGTGAGATGAAGAAGAAGAAGACGACGATGTGACGTTCTGTCCTTTAAAAACATGAAACTGAGCCGTGTGTGTGTTTCAGGGTTCTGTTCGCCATGATCACAAAGAACCTCGTCGCCGTGAAGAGCCACGGTATGAGCCCCCTCTCAGCTCCTCACTCCTCTCCTCCTTGTGTCCTTGTTCCCTCTCCTGCTGCTCATATTCAAACTAAACATTGCCGTCTTTCTCTCTCTGTTTTTTTAGAGTCACCGCCGAGCTCGAGCGAAGCGCACAGTAACAGTCAGACAGACCGAGCGACGGAGGTAAGACAGCTTCAGAAACAGCTGAGAGACTCTGAATGACGCGTCGACGGCGTTTAGGTTCACTGCGAGCAGCCGTGTGACGTCAAGCTGCAAAAAATCAGCCAATCACAGGAAGGATATAAAAATCATCCTGTATTTTATCGTTGGCATATTTAATTTATTTTGTTTTTATCTAATTTTTATGTTTAATTTGTAATTGTCTTACATTTGTTGACATGAAGGTTCCTGAAGGTGTGTGTTTGTGTGTTTTCAGGAGGCGGAGTCAGAAAGCCGCTCTTCGTCGCCCGACAGGAGGAGAGCGAGGAGGAGGAGGAGGAGCCGCAGGAGCAGCGACCCAGGTGAGTTTCTCCTCTGAGGTGCCGCCTTCGTTAAAGCTCGTTTAAAAACAAACATCTTGTGACGTCGTGACTTAAACTCCGCCCGCTCTCCTCCTCAGGACCCTCCCACAGCGCACAGAACGCCGAAGACGAGGAGACGGAGGACGACGAGGAGGAGGAAGGAGGAGGCAGGAAGAGGAGGAGGTCTGACAGCCTCTCCCTCACCTTCGATGGGAGCCTCTCCTGGTGTGTGATTGGTGGACTGGGAAGTGGGCGGGACAGACACAGCAGCCAGTCATCGGACACGCACAGCTCGGTGAGTCTAACACGCAAACACAAACACGCTTTTATTTTGTTAATCTTTACAGTTGTTAACGTCTGTGTGTGTGTGTGTGTGCGTGTGTGTGTGTGTGTTCAGTCGGGGAGGTCAGAGGTCACGGCCGCAGCCTCAGACAGCGACAGCGATAACTTCAGCGTTGAGTTCGAGGTCGAGTCCATCGCCTCCGACGACTACAACGAAGACGACGCCTCTCTGTCGGCGGACGATCAGGTAAGCGCTCGAACACACCACCAACGACTGCCAGGTGATGACTTCCTGCCCCTGTCAAAATAAAAGCATCACCATCTGTGTGTGTGTGTGCAGGTGTACGAGGTCACCATCTTCGAGGCCGAGGACGAAGACTCCTTCGACGAAGACACCGAGATCACTGAAGCTGTGAGTCTAAACACACACACACACACACACACACACACACACACTCTTGGTTTAAAGGTCTAACTGAGTGTGTGTGTGTGTGTTGTCTCTCAGGATTACTGGCGGTGTGTGAAGTGCGACGAGCTGAACCCGCCTCTGCCCAGAAACTGCCTCCGCTGCTGGACGCTGCACCACGATTGGCTGCCAGAGGACATCACAAAGTCCGCCTCCTCCAGTCCTAAAGCCCTGCCCCCAAAGCCGACGGACCAATCAGCAGCCACAGAAGCTCCAGGTAGATTTCGGTGTTTGAGTCGGGCTTCGTCATCGTGTCCTCCTGTTACATGTGGTAGATTTCAAACATCATCAGGTCATGACGTTTGATTTGTTGATTTGTTTCGTCTCCTGAAGCGTCCGACGTCGAGAACGACGGCGTCGACGTTCCAGACGGGAAAAGATCGAAGACTCCTCTCCTGTCTCAGTGCCTGTCAGACTCCACCCTCTCTGCTCCTGACTCCACCTCCTCCGCTCCAAACTCCCAGGACCTCCTCTCAGGCTCCCAGCCGTCCTCCTCCACCTCCTCCTGCTCCCAGCAGAACATCTGGACTCCTGACTCCCAGCCCTCCTCCTCCATCGACTCCCAGGAGCTTCTCCCGCCTTCCCCTACAGATCCACCACCTCCTCTTCCTCCTCCTCCCGCCGCCCCCGAGCTGGAGCGGAGCGTGTCGGCGGAGTGGCGCCTGCCGGACTCGTGCCTCGACCCGTGTCTCATCTGTCAGTCCCGGCCGAAAAACGGCTGCATCGTCCACGGACGCACCGGACACCTCATGTCCTGCTACGTCTGCGCGAGGAAGCTGAAGAAGAGGAACAAGCTGTGTCCGGTCTGCAGGCTGCCCATCCAGTCCGTCATCCTCACCTACCTCAGCTGAGACGCCCGTCTGTCCTCGGCGAGACTCGACAGACTCACAGACGATAGCAGAGCGGGTTATTCTTGTTTGTGGTCTTTTAAAGGGGAAACGTAGAGAATGAAGAGACTTCTTAACGATGCTTCAACCTCAGAATCATTAAATTATTTTGTCTGTCTTCACCTCGCACACCCTTAAAAAAACTTCCTGCTTTTGTTGCTTTGTTTGATAGATGTCGACAGGAAGCAGGTGAAGAGTGAACAAACACGTCCAGAAATCTGATTTACGTCTTTTTTTTTTCTTCCTCACAGTTCGGATAAAACTCCCAAAATGTCGGATTGTCCCTTTAAAGTTTCGGTTGCCTGGTAACGCTGCACGTGGTGACGCTTTTATTTTACGGGTTTATAATTTCTTAATTTCCTGGAGAAAATTATGTGATTTGATGCCGATTATTTAAAAATGGTGAATTTCCTTTTAAAGAAAAACTTAACCCTCACAGTTATCTTTAATTAATTAATTATACGCACATAAATCGACCAACAGATTATAAAATTCTTCTCAGGACACTTTTTGTAAATAATTAGAAAATTATAGAAAAATTATGGACCCGTAAAATAAAACATCACCATTTATTTTCTTCCATTTGAAAGTTTCATGGAAAGAAATCTGAAATTTGCTTTTGATTAGAATAAAAACTTCATTGAAGGTAATTTATTATTTGAACCTGATTTGTTTGCCATCACTAATTAAACAGTCTAATTAAAACAGCAAACGAAGCGTTACCTGATACATCTTTATTATTTATTCAAAGTTTATTTAAGCGACACTTTTCTATGAGCTCTATAAATAATAAGATGGATATATTAGATCTGCCATTTCTGATATTTTCTGTTTGAATTTTTTGTGAATTGAAATAAAAGTTTAACTTCTGTTAACACGAGTCAGTTATTTAGAGTCAGACACTTTAATGACTTGTTGTCTGTTTCATACAGAAGCCCTCAGTGATCATGTATTCATGTTTTATTTCCATGTTTTCTGTGATATTTAGGATATGGAGACGTTGCCGGGTCTTTGCTCTGTTGCCATGGCGCTGTGTAGTTTGCCGTGTGTTTTTCAGTGATTCGCCTTTTTCTCTGTCATACTTCATGATCCATCAGGTGACCTGTTCAAATGAAGGCACAGCACTCAGACTCACAAACACTGGAGGTCCCTGCAGGAGCAGGCGGTCGGGATGCTGAGCTGAAAGTGCTACCAGACTACAGAGAGTGGAAATAAAATATATGAATACATGACCACTTAGGGCTTCCGTAGAAGTTCTGTTCTGTTCTGGAAAAAAAGTGCAATTAATTAAAGATAAATAATGTTTCTAAACATAAATATATAATATATGTATTGTTTACAGTTCATAATATCATTAAAAGGTTCAGAGAGTGGGAAGAAATCTGCACACGAGGGACGAGGTGAAAAACCAGCATTGGACTGACATCTTAGAGTAACGATTAATGATCAATAATCATCAATAATCATCGATTCTTCATGGAGATGTGGATATATTTCAGCTTTTCTTCGTCTTCTGTGACAGAAAGCTGAATATTTTGTGGGTTTGTCCTGTTGATGGCACATTACAAAACATCTGAAGGTGTAACTGTGGGAACATTTTACAGACCATAAAACAATAAATGATTCATTTCTAATGAAGCTGCAGCTCTGTCACTGTGTGTTTCATTGATTGAAGTCACGTGTTTTTAGGAGAATGTTACCTCTGAATAAATGCACAGATGAAATGTGACACTTGGATTATTTTAAGGTGTTTTGCTCTCAGTTTGCAGCTGACTGTCTGCAGGCAGTGAATCTGTCAGGATGATCTCTGGCCTCCAGTCCACTGGCAGCCGCTGTTCAGCACACACACACGTTAAACGGCATTAAACACGAAGGAAACAGGAACACACACACACACACACACGGCAGTTTTTCAAGCAGGAATCACGGCTGGATCCAGCCGGAGAGCAGCAGAGCAGCAGCGGGAAGTGAAGACCTCCGGAGCGGCGGCAGCAGCAGCAGCAGCTCGGGGGATCGTCACTGCTGAAAGGCCGGGAGTGGAGCTCCGACTGCCGGGTACAGACGCACGCATTGCCCGGTAACTCGCGGTGGTGGTGGTGGTGGTTGTTCGGCCGGAGGGAGACAGACAGGCAGAGAGGGAGACAGATGGAAAGATGGAGACCCCAGGTAAACTTTTCTTAATGCGTGGCAGGATGAGAGACAAGCGGACAGACAGATACAGAGAGAGACAGACAGGCAGGACTCATCTCTGTGTTTACACACACACACACACACACACACACACACACACAATTAAAATATATATATATACAATTTGTGTTTTACTCTGCATTAGTTCTGTCTGTGTTCAGAGCAACGCGCCAAACTTCTTTCAAATTAACAGTAATTTAACCGTTACAACCGTTACAACCGTTACAAAGAACTCGTACGTTCAATCAACTACTGTGTAAGTATGAGGTACCTGTACTTTATATTATTTTACCACACTTCAGGTACTTTTTTACTTTTTTACTTTTACTATTTAGTCACGTGTTGTTACCAGAGTTTCTCTTTCATGCTAGGAAAGAGAAACATGGGGCTGAAATCCACAGCTACAAGGCAAAGATGCCACTAAATCCTACACACGTATTAAGATGAAGATTAAGTCTGTGAAGAGCATCAAAAGATGGACGCTAACGTTCACTGTCTTTGTCTTTTTTCAGTGTGACCACTTAAACGAAGCTCGGCTCGGATAAACTAAGTGAAAAAGAACAATGGCCGAGATGCTGTTTGGTTTTTCAGCCAACAGGCGCATCCTGGCCGGCCTGCTGGTCAACCTACTCTCCTCCATTTGCATCGTCTTCATCAACAAGTGGATCTACGTCCACTATGGCTTCCCCAACATGACTTTGACCCTCGTTCACTTTGTGGTCACCTGGCTGGGACTCTACATTTGCCAGAAAATGGACATCTTCGCTCCAAAAAGCCTCCCGGTCCGTAGGATCGTGTGGCTGGCTCTGAGCTTCTGTGGGTTCGTGGCCTTCACCAACCTTTCCCTGCAGAATAACTCGATAGGAACGTACCAGCTGGCTAAAGCCATGACCACGCCTGTCATCATCCTCATCCAGACCACCTACTACAAGAAGACCTTCTCCACCAAGATTAAACTGACACTGGTAAGAAGGTTTAAGTATAACCAACGTAACCTCTAGATAAGAAAACCCTCTACCTCTCACTGGGTCACCTTTGACTCAGTCCGTATAGGTGTGACCAGGACGAGTATTCATTCATGGAGATGGCTTCCAAATGTGCAGAAATGACTGGTCGTCACCTTTAAACCCAGAAGTTAATGCTGGACCCTGGTTATCGTCCATCTTTTTCCAAATAGTTCCATTATTAGTTCCATTACAATGGGAACGTGAAGCTCTTTCCAAAGCCTCCAGACTTCATTGACAGAAACATTTTTACCTTGCACAACATGGTGACTGCTGGTTTACTGCTACCTCAAACGTTCTGATCCCAACTAATGCGTTAAAATAGCAAACACACAGTGACTAGACTAACTCATTGAGCCATGAGCACCGAGCAAGCTGAACTGTTGATCCAGCTCCTGTCGGGAGGTAACGAGACTAATGCTGCGTTTATGTCAGTTATCGAAATTATGAGATCCCAACTTGTGTGCTAAAGTTGTAATTAAGATGGGGAACCTAACATAATAAGAACATTAAAATGGGGATCTCTATCATCAGCCAGAGTTCGTCATTGGCAGTGTGATGAGCTGTAGGCTGTCTTGAACCTCTGCCTGTCTGTCTCTCCAGGTTCCCATAACATTAGGGGTCATACTGAACTCATACTATGACGTGCGGTTCAACCTGCTGGGGACAATGTTTGCGACGCTCGGTGTTCTTGTGACCTCGCTTTACCAAGTGGTGAGTAAACATGCAGCGAAATGAAACATCTCAAAAATAGAAGTGGTTACTGTGAGATTACACTGAAATAAATCTGTCTGTCTGTCTGTCTGTCTGTCTGTCTCTTTCAGTGGGTCGGAGCTAAACAACATGAGCTCCAGGTGAACTCTATGCAGCTTCTGTACTATCAGGTATGACTCAGCATCAGCTCTTCATTTTGGGACTCGATGGCCTTCAGTTGGCACTTGTTAATTTAAGATTTGTTGGACTTGCTGGCTATAATCTGAGACTTATTGATGTTGACTTGGGACTTGTTGGTCTTCTTTTGGGATTTGACTCTGGACTGATTCACATGGGACTTGACGTGGGTCCCTTCACTTTTGGGACTTGATGGATTTGCCTTGACTTGACACTGACTGGTTGGTTTTTATTTTGGGACTGTATTTAGGACTTGATTCGGGACTTGTTCCTTCACACTTGACTTCTTGACTTGAACAAACCAAGTATGCATTCATTGTTTGGTACAGCTCAGGGGCAGATACCTAAATATTAATCCTGTGTGTGTAACAGTACCGTGTTGTATTAATACATAATGTGATGTAACACTGTGACCGTCCTGTCAGGCTCCTCTGTCCTCGGTCTTCCTGCTCGGCGTCGTTCCTCTGTTTGAGCCTCTGACTGGAGACGGAGGAATATTTGGACCGTGGTCTCTGCCTGCTCTGGTTAGACTCAACATCACACACACATTTAGTAAAAACACACACATACATTGTGATTAAACTCCTGGACTGGGCTGCACCAGCTGTTCGTAGTAAGTTCTCCATGGTTTTGTACATTGTCATGTTTCTGGGGTAACACTGTTATCCTCTTGTTGCCTAGGCGACAGTCCTGTTTTCCGGTGTGGTGGCGTTCCTGGTCAACCTGTCCATCTACTGGATCATTGGGAACACCTCGGCTGTCACGTATCCTCACATACAAAACAGCGTTTAGGAAAAATGTTCTCCTGAAGGTCACATGTTGTTGTTGTTGTTGTTCTCTTGACTCGCATTCACAGCTACAACATGTTTGGTCATTTCAAATTCTGCATCACTCTGATTGGAGGATACCTGCTTTTCCACGACCCACTGTCACTCAATCAGGTGAGTCTCCTGAGTCACTGTGTTGACTCAAACCAACAGCCTTCTGGCTCCAGTCCCACAGTTTCTCCTTTCTGTCTGTCTCACTCTCAGGCTCTGGGGATCCTCTGCACTCTGGCAGGCATCCTGTCTTACACTCATTTCAAGCTGATCGAACAGGAGGAGGGGAAGAGCCGGCTGGCTCAAAGACCATAGGTTGACTCACCTGTCAATCAACTGCACAGACTTGTGCCATTGGCTGCTGACAGTGTGACCGGCTGCAGAGACCCTTTTTTATATCTATTTTTTATTTTATGAGTATTTTTGTAGGAGAGTAACGTATTTCATGGATGGCTAAGGGGAACCAAAGGTCATCGCAGACGACAGATGGACTTTTCCAGCTGCTGAAATGAAAATGAAACGTCACGTTAACATAATGAAACTACAAACCAGAAAATAGCATCTTTGTTTTCATCTAAAGGTACAAGTTTCTCTTTAAAAAACAGCATTTACAGGACATCAAATTCAGCTTCATTTCTTCCCAGAGGTCCCTGCTGCTTGTGGCATGTTTATATTGAATGGATGACCTTTGATACGTTTCAGTGGGTTTGGTTTCCTCGCAGATTAATCAAAGAGAAACTCAAAATTTGAATCAATGTAGGGTGAAGACTTCTTTCAACCTGTAATAACCTTTTTGGATTTGTTAAACAAGTTGTGTTTACCTGCTGTTTCTGGACCCTGTACAGTCCAGTAAACCCGTTCTGTCAGGTCCTGTCTATAAGGGATGTTTTTGCTTTAAAGTGGCACCATCGTCTGCATAGAAAATAATAGACTGTCCACTGTTTTACATTATGGCCACTTGCCAAAGGGAAAAAAGGGGCTGTGTTTAAATCAACATATTTTTTTGCGGTTTATCGTGAATTTATATCATATTTACAGACAAATCTCTCCTTTTAATATACCTCGACATTCACTTAGAACATTAATCCAACTGTTTTCAAACTTAATTCACCTGAAAACCAATCAACCAGTATTTTACACAAATGTTGAGCCTAAGAACAAATCACTCTGCCAATCAAAAGATAATTTAGAGGTGGCGTGATGAGTAAACCAGAGTGTCGTGCCACAAGATAACGGCTAACACACTAGCCAGCCAGAAGCGTGCTAGTACTATTCTACTCTTTTTTGTTGTGTTTACTTTTTTACTGATGTTTTCTTCTCAGGATTTCACATCATTTTATTCAATAAAGAGTTACTGAAGATCTAAATCCTTGAGCTAACAGGCTTTGCTAACCCTAGCAAGCTTGTTAGCTCAGTTGCTAACGGGACAAAATGGCTTAATCAAAAGACGTATTTGCACCGTTAACTCTTGTCTCTTAATGAACTGTCTGTAAATGGTTTCCCCGTTCGTGGAGCAGTTTGTACTCGGAGAGAGAGAGGAAAAAATTAAATGACATAAAATGGCTAATAACGTAAGCTAACAGGCTTGTTAGCTTGGTTGCTAATGGGACAAAACAGTTAATTCAAACTGTCTAACCTCCTTTCAGAGCAGTTTATACTCTACGAGAAGAGAGCGAGGCTAAATAAAAGCTAATAAGCTACAACAGCTTCCCCCATTTGGGATTTTCCTCAACGGTCAGAACTGTAAACAGTTTTCTGTTGGTCAACAGCACAAATCTGCCTTTTTACATAGATTTACTTTTTTCCGTGTGAGTTACTTCATTAGAATCTGGTGATTTAAATAGATTTTTCTCGTTTTACACTGAGCGTTAAAGATCTACGGGATTTCAGTTCCTAGTTTTAGGCTGCTCTTAGTCTCACAGAGTTAATTTGAAAATGTTTTTATTTTATTAAACCATTTCAGGTGGATACCTCCAGGATGCAGCGTGATCCATTGTTGTTGTTTTTTGTAACATTTAACAAATGTAAACTACAGTCAGTCATTCACTGCTGAATTCAAACGCACCTACAGTTTCACTACAGAACGTCAGCCACGCCTGCAACCGTAAACTGTACGACAGGCAGTGTTACTGTGTTGAACATGTTCACTCTGCTGAATAAACCATGATTTGGTGACTTTACTGCTGTTTGGATTGCTTCTTTGCTGATTGACAGGTTGTGGAGAGTTTCCATGGATACAGACATGCAGCAGAGGATGAAACATTCAGTATTCACCTGGTAAATCTATTACAGGTGAAGGTAAATCTGAGGGGTCATGAGATGAAAAAGCTTTGGATACACAAATGTGCTGCTTTTATTTTGAAATATTGTTGAGTTTTTGTCTCTTTGGGCCTCAAACAGTTAATGAAATGAAACCATGTGAGAAGTTCAGAGTTGAACTGTAACTGTCAATAAAGTCAGTAAACGTGCTGTACTGATACAGAAGGTGTATTTTATTATGTTGTATTATAAATACGCCTAAAAAGTAGTTCTGAACACGTCGTCTGTGGAGCCTTTCTGCGGCTCTGAGCTGAGCTTTCAGCACCGCTGTGAGTGTGAGTGTGTGTGTACGCTGTGTCAATAAATAACAACAGCAACCCTTGTTTTCTCTCTCTCTCTCTCTCTCACACACACACACACACAGAGAGTGGCTGTGCTGGGAGGAGATTTCAGATGAATGAACGAGTTGGAAAGAGTGTGTGTGTTTAAAAATATCTGCAGTCTCTCCCAAGGAGGAAAATGTGAGAGCTGCTCACAAAGACTTCATTCTGTTGAACTGAAGGTCTCCGTTAGTTTGCAAACGGCTCAGGCTGGTTTGATTTAAGATGTTAGATTAGTGTAGCAGCGAGCTGATTACTTAAAGTCAAGTACGTTTTTTACACATGCGAGGAATTTGTTCTGGTGCATGTCAAACATTCTCTAAATATACGAAAGATAAGGAAATCAAGTATTACAAATACAAACTATATATATATATTTATACATACATACACAGTATGCTTTAAAAGTAAAAATAAGAAGTACAGTCAGTGTGTAAATGTCCCCTGTGAGCTGCAGTCAAAGTTTAAAGTCGTATGAGGTGAAACTAATTAGTATTTAAGTACAGCCTTGAATGAATCCAAATCTATCCACATGGTAATTATTCAGGGACTTTTGACTCAGACCTGACCACTAAAACCTTCATCCACCTCAGACAGCTCAAAGAGTTTATATATTATTTTATTTGGCACTATTTACATTTAAAAGGAAGAATTTGGGGCAAATAATGAAACTGTTTATGACGATTATTGTCAGTTTATGTGGCCAAGAATCAATGATGGGGAAAAAACACATGCAGATACTGACATAAGTACAGTGTAAAAAAAAAAAAAACATAAAACATGAAACATAAACATAAAAAATAACTATATACATATTTAAAAGTGATATATATTTGCATAAATACAGACATATATGGACATTGGGTAAGGGATGTACCTAAATATAAAATGACTGTTTAGATATTTCTCGACGGTGTTAAACTACACGACACAATATGTCAATACATTTAAAAACTTATTGTAACTTAAAAATAATATATTTTTAGTAAGGCATATTTGTGGACCCACCATGAGAGGCGGGGTGGCGGTGGTGTGGGGTCCTTCCTCGGTTCACACGGAGAGCAGCGCTAATGTCCTGATGCTTGTTTAGCTTCAGTTAGCAGGTAAAAGCTTCTTTTATTGAAACATTCACACCGAACATGAAGTTCGTAACTGTGGATTTAAGTCGTGTATCATCGTGTGTTGACGCCGTGGTGGTGTTATGTTGACTAACTGTTAGTTAAACGTTGTCAAAACGTTTGTTTACATCCGTTACGAGCGGCCTAGCTGAGCGCGTTAGCCGCGCTGATGCTAACTGTTTTTATTGTGAATTTATGTAAACGCTTAAAATTCACAGCTGACGTTAACAGACCGAACATTTAAAGGCTAACGCGAGGCGAGTTCATCAGCTGAGTCACACACATGTGTAGATATATAAAGGGGAGCTAATGTTGCTATGCTATAGCAGGCAACGCAGTTGCAGCTAGGTGGCTAGCGAGCGAGCGAGCGAGCGGGGTCAGGCTGGTGTTAGCGGAGGAATGTGTGTCTACAGAGGCTTCAGATGAAGTTAGCACTCTGATTAAAACATTTAAAGTCGATATCTGTGATTATAAACTGTGTAAATAAATGTAGAGTGTGTCTGACATACATTATTACTGACACTGCAGCAGCACAGAGACTTCAACAAAGTTAGTCAAAGGCAGGCTTGAGGTTGCCAAGCAACCAGGGTCAGCTGCAGGTCAGAGTAATTAACTGCAGCTGTGCTCTGTCTGTGTGAGTGACTGCTGAGAGACACAGAACATCTCTAAATGAACCCCTCCAACTAGTGGACACTAATGCCAAACGGTAGGTCGTATCAAAAAGCCCAAATGACCGTGAGCATCCTCATCTTGTCGACCATGTGAATGCCGAATTTCAGTGTGTAAAGTTAAAAAATGTGACCTGGGGAGAGAGAGAAAGAACAGGTGCCCTGTGCTCCTTTGGGAAATTTCTCCTCTCCAGTTTACATGGGAGTAGATGGGGCTGTCGATGGGTGATCCTGGCGTGTCAGTGCGTCTCCCGCCAAAACTATAAGTCTGACAGCTTCAGCAGTGATATTGCTGCGTAGCCCACCAATTTTGCTACGTTTCTATGTAGAGTGACATTTGTGGCTATGAGAGCCATTTGCAAATGTATTTTTTGACAAATGTTTCTCTCCCTCTCCACTCCAGCTCTGGAAGTTTCTACCAATACACACCCATTGTAAATTTTGGCGTCATCTTTGGCAATTTTTGGTGAAACCGTTTGGTGAAACTCTTAGAAAAGTCACAGCACACCATTCCCGGCCGAGCAGGTTGTTTTGATACCTTTTTAGTGTATGTGCGACCAAAACTGCAGGAGGAGTAGCGCACTGAAATTTCTGAAATACGTCAGAATAATAAGTATGGGAATAGTGAATAGTCAGTCAGTTACCTCTGCGGACACATGAAGCTCAGTTTGTTGCTCTAAAAACAATTATTTACATAGAAGCTGTCAAAACTAGAGGCTGCACATGAAAGATGCACATTTCAACACATTTCAAATGTCCTCTTCTTTGATATTTCGCATGGAAACAACAAATTTTGGAAGTTGTATCAGTGTACAAGTACACAAATGGAGTTTTGAATCTTGGTTCACGTTCTGCAGATCGTCAGACTCGACACTTTGCTCAGATTAGAGCTGGAAAATGTGTTAAAAGTGCAAAAGATGGAGTATGTATTCGTGTAAAGATTAACCTGAACTGACGTTTCTTGCTGTCTTCTCACAGTATGCCTGCTGAACGCAAGCGCTCAGTAAACATGGACGAGAAAGACGTTTGCTCCTTCGGCAACAAGGAAAAAGAAAAGGACAGAGACGGCGAGAGGAGGCCGGCGTCCGCTCGGGACAAAGTGAAAGACGAGGCCAAAATGAGCGGCAAAAAAGACGGAGGTGGAGGAGGCGGAGGTGGAGGAGGAGGCGGTGGCAAGGAGGAGAAGAGGAAGCGCCTGGAGGAGGAGAAGAAGAAGAAAGAGGAGAAGGAGCGCAGGAAGAAAGAGGAGGAGAAACAGAAAGCCGAGGAGGAGCAGAAGAAGAAAGAGGAGGAGGAGAAGAGGCAGCAGGAGGAGCAGGAGAGGAAGCTTCAGGAGGAGGAGGCCAAACGGCAACGCGAGGAGGAGGCGGCTCTCCTGAAGTGAGTGATGCTGAAACTTTGTCACGTGTTTGTGGAGCTTATTTCACCGCTGATCATCCTCATGTCATCAAATCCATCGTGATCAATATCTGTGAATTAATCTCTAATTAATGATCTTTGTTAAATTAAGGCATAAAGACAGATGTTTCTCCATTTTTCCTTGTTTCTGCAGGGAGAAGGAGGAGGGCCATCAGCTGCACCAGGAGGCCTGGGAGCGCCATCAGTGCAGGAAGGAACTCCGCAGCAAGAACCAGAACGCTCAGGAGGGTCGGCCTGAGGAGGCCTTCTTCAGCCGGCTGGACTCCAGCCTCAAGAAGAACACCGCCTTCGTCAGGAAGCTGCGCACGCTCACCGAGCAGCAGCGGGACTCGCTCTCCAATGACTTCGCCTCACTCAACCTCAGCAAGTACATCGGCGAGGCGGTGAGCTCCGTCGTGGAGGCCAAGCTGAAGATCTCCGATGTGGGCTGTGCCGTCCACCTGTGCTCGCTCTTCCACCAGCGCTACGCCGAGTTCGCCCCGCTGCTGCTGCAGGCGTGGAAGAAGCACTTTGAGGCGAGGAAGGAGGACAAGGCGCCCAACGTGAGCAAGCTGCGCACCGACCTGCGCTTCATCGCCGAGCTCACCATCGTCGGCCTCTTCACGGACAAAGAGGGCCTCTCGCTCATTTACGAGCAGCTGAAGAACATTATCAGCACCGACCGGGAGACTCACACTCACGTGTCGGTGGTCATCAGCTTCTGTAAGCACTGCGGCGATGACATCGCCGGCCTCGTGCCGCGCAAGGTGAAGCATGCCGCCGAGAAGTTTGGCTTGGGCTTCCCTCCGAGCGAGATAATCAGCACGGAGAAGCAGCAGCCCTTCCAGAACCTGCTGAGGGAATACTTCACGTCGCTCACCAAGCACCTGAAGAAGGACCACCGCGAGCTGCAGAACACCGAGAGGCAGAACAGGTGAGTGTTGGACCAGAGCTCACAGCTTCAGCTCTTCTGTCCGTCGTTCAAGATGCTCAGGCTGATGTTTTCTCTCCTGTCAGGCGTATCCTACATTCCAAAGGCGAGCTGAGCGAGGACAGACACAAGCAGTACGAAGAGTTTGCCACATCGTACCAGAAGCTGCTGGCCAACACTCAGTCCCTCGCCGACCTGCTCGATGAGAACATGCCAGACCTGCCTCAGGACAAGACGGTTCAGGAGGGTGTGTGACGTCTTTTCCAGTTTGTTTTAATTTAAACGAGTCAAATATCGACTCCTGTTGAGTTGAAAATGTCGTCCTCTCTCTGCTCTCTCAGAACACGGCCCCGGCATCGACATTTTCACCCCCGGTAAGCCCGGAGAGTACGACCTGGAGGGAGGGATCTGGGAAGATGAAGACGCTCGTAACTTCTACGAGAACCTGGTGGACCTGAAGGCCTTCGTCCCTGCCATCCTCTTCAAGGACAATGAGAGGAGCGGCCAGGGCAAAGACAAGGACGACGGCAAAGGTACGTTTAATAAATCCACAGGTGAACACAGACACACACACACACATGCAGAGTTTTATTCTGACTGTGCTGCTGCTGCTGTGTGTGTCAGACGGCAGAGAGGGGAAGGACTCGGCCAGCACCACGGAGGAGCTGGAGCTGGAGCTGGAGGCTCTGGATATCGCGGATGAACCTCTCGAACTGGAGGGAGCGGACGAGGCGGAAAACGAAGAGCTGGCAAAAAAACTGCTGGACGAGCAAGGTAACCTCGAAAGGAAACATCACACTAACTAAGACTGAAGCAAAGCTGGAGACTAACTCTGATCTGACCTGTAGGGCCTTTAAAGGAGAGTAAAGTTCGTTATTTGTGTTTGTAGAACAAGAGGATGAAGAGGCCAACACGGGGTCCCACCTGAAGCTCATCGTAGACGCCTTCATCCAGCAGCTCCCCAACTGTGTCAACAGAGACCTGATAGACAAGGTGACGAGACACAAACGAGACACTTAACGTGGCGATTATCTCGCTTAGATGACGTAAAAACAAAATGATATACGTCAGCCTGTTTCTGAGTCACATGACTCAGTTTACAGTCAAATTCAGTCAGTCAGAAATGAGTTTGTGTACAGTGTGAGTCCAGCCGAGCTCTTAGACATCACACAGTGTTACAGACGAGAACGTCTAAATAACTTGTGTCGACTCCTGCAGGCCGCCATGGACTTCTGCATGAACATGAACACCAAGTCGAACAGGAGGAAGCTCGTCCGAGCGCTCTTCACCGTCCCCAGACAGAGGTAACGCCGTCAGACGCAGCGTGGAATCTCTAAACAAACAGACACAAACAGCTGATCAGCAACATAACACAGTGCACGGCGTGCTGACCGCCATCTACTACGATCTACAACTTCAAAATATCCGAACCCCGTCTGTTGATCTCAATTCCAACAAAACTGAATATAAAGCGCTTCATCCTGTACCGTCACACACCACCAGGGGGCGCTGTCATCATATCTAATGGTGTGACTCTTCCTCCTCCTGCAGGTTGGACCTTCTCCCCTTCTACTCTCGCCTGGTGGCGACTCTCCATCCCTGCATGTCAGACGTGGCCGAGGACCTCTGCTCCATGCTGAAGGGCGACTTCAGGTTTCATGTACGTCCTCTAACGTGTCTGATGATGAATAAAAAGAGTTTTATTGTGTCGTGACACAAATTTAGATTTGAATCATTAAAAATAAATTCATCCGTTTTAATTTTCTGTGTTCTCAAAGTCTGCGGTGAACTAGCAGGACAGGAAGTTGCTGATTTCTTTGTTCTCGTGTTTTTTGCTTCAGATCCGGAAGAAGGATCAGATCAACATCGAGACGAAGAACAAAACGGTCCGATTCATCGGGGAGCTCGCCAAGTTCAAGATGTTCTCCAAGACGGACACGCTGCACTGTCTGAAGGTGGGTGAAGAACACTGATCTGACTCTGAGGCTGCAACATGTTTGAGCTGATGGACACACACACACACACACACAGAAGTAGTAAATATCGTTGTTGATCTAACGTGCTCTGACTTTATCTTTTTTTAGTAGAAGATGAACTTTAAATATTTTATAAGGTGGAACTACTTTTTTTACGCCCTGCTCAGTGTCTGCAGGCTTCAGCTCCACCAATAAGGACTGCAGCCTGAACGAGGAAGCTCGCACTGCTGCTCGGGCGTCTGTAGTTTATTGTGTCATAAATATAAATAGTTACTTCACAGAGATAAGACGTCTTTCAGCGAGCATTGAGGTGTGTTCCGCCTCAGAGGACAATCGTGTCTCTGTTTAAAGAACGTGAACAGATTCGGATCTGTTGATTTTTATCCTCCTCAGCTTCAGACAAAGACAGCAGCTGGAATCATTTAGAAAAGCGAGGCAGTGTTTGTCTGAGGCGCTTGTTGTGAAAATGAATGTGTTGTTAAGATATTAAATGTTTAGATCGGCCTCCAACGTCTGAATTTCTTCTTGTTTTGCTTCTTTGTGTTGTTGATGCTTAAAGATCTCCTCTGAATTTTCACCAAAAAGATGTTTTAATAAGAAAACGTCCGTCCGTGTCCTGACAGATGCTGCTGTCCGACTTCACCCATCATCACATCGAGATGGCCTGCACGCTGCTGGAGACCTGCGGACGCTTCCTCTTCAGATCGCCGGACTCTCACCTGCGCACCAGCGTCCTGCTGGTTAGTACGAACGGTTACAGCAGCAAGACAATCACATGATACAGAGTTAACAGGAAATGTTGGACCATAACTGTGTGAACGTACATCAGGATTGTTGAGCTCTGAGCAAATATCGACCTCAGTGTTTTTTGTAGTAGTTTTATCTCGGCGTCTTCATGTTGCTGATCTTCTTTCTGCCCTTTCAGGAGCAAATGATGCGTAAGAAGCAGGCGCAGCATCTGGACGCCCGCTACGTGACGATGGTGGAGAACGCCTACTACTACTGCAACCCGCCGCCCGTGGAGAAGACGGTGAAGAAGAAGCGGCCGCCGCTGCAGGAGTACATCCGCAAGCTGCTCTACAAGGACCTGTCCAAGGTCACCACCGAGAAGGTGCTCAGGCAGATGCGCAAGCTGCCCTGGCAGGACCCCGAGGTGAAGAGCTACCTGATCTGCTGCATGGTCAACATCTGGAACGTCAAGTACAACAGCATCCACTGCGTGGCCAACCTGCTCGCCGGCCTGGTGGCCTACCAGGAGGACGTGGGCATCCACGTGGTGGACGGCGTGCTGGAGGACATCCGGCTGGGCATGGAGGTAAACCGATGTCGTAACGCTTATGTAACTGATGACAGACGAGAGGACAGGAAGACAGAACAGACTAATCCTTATTGACACATTTGACAGCCAACTGACAGCGAAATCCGTCTTATTGTCACTGCGAGCCGTGTGAAGATGTCGCGGATACGTGAGAATGCCGTCCGGCTACATCCTGAGCTGGAAGACTTTTGCGTAACACTTCAGATTATTTCACTCTGTGACAGCAACAAAGAGGCGACGTGTGGAAACGTCTTTAGAAAACTCGACATGTAACCCAAAATCAGTCAAACGAGCAGCGGTTCAGAGAGATTTCCTGACATGAAAATAAACAGGAAGTATTTTAATTTAATTTTACAGATGAGAAGCTGAAACTGAAACGATGATCAGAAAAGTTGCTGAATAATTAATGATTAATGGATCGACACGCAGCTGAAACATGAAGCGTTTCTACATGTTATACGTTAATGTATCATTAATACTAAATATATCTGCAAAGATCTTTAATGCTTTGACTGAAGTTTTGAAGTGTCTTCTCTCCCGCCGTCCGTCTGTCTGTCCTCAGGTCAACCAGCCCAAGTTCAACCAGCGGCGGATCAGCAGCGCCAAGTTCCTGGGCGAGCTCTACAACTACCGCATGGTGGAGTCGGCCGTCATCTTCCGCACCCTCTTCTCCTTCATCTCCTTCGGGATCAGCCAGGACGGCAGCCCGAGCTCGCTGGACCCACCAGAGCATCTGTTCCGCATCCGCCTGGTGTGCACGCTGCTCGACACCTGCGGCCAGTACTTCGACCGCGGCTCGAGCAAGAGGAAGCTCGACTGTTTCCTCATCTACTTCCAGGCACGTCTGCGCCTCGTGCACCTCGAGTCTGCAGCCTGGAGTGTTTAAATATGTGAATAACGTGATGTGATGTGATGTGTGTCTGCAGCGCTACATCTGGTGGAAGAAGAGCATCGACGTTTGGACCAAGGACCACCCGTTCCCCATCGACATCGACTACATGATCAGCGACACGCTGGAGCTGCTCAGGCCCAAGATGAGGCTCAGCTGCTCCCTGGAGGAGGCCACCAAGCAGGTCGTCGACCTGGAGAGGGAGGTGCTCGTCAAACTAGGTACGAAAATGGCACATCTAGTCTATATCCGGCATGTAATTAGTGTGTGAAGGATGCGCGTGTGTGTGGAGCGGCCGGTCTCGCCGGTCGTCCCGGCTAAGCAACATTCCACGTTGTGTAGGAGGAGGATTGTGCTGCATCACTCCTCTTCCTCCTCTTCCTCCTCCTCACTCGGGTTTATCTGTCTGACAGGTTTAGTTCATCGAAACACACACACACACATTCCTGACACACACAGTCACACAGGAAGGAATCATGATTCTGAATTAAAGTGAATGAGTTTCTTTGAGCGGACTCATCCGAACAGATTCGTCTCCACCAAGAATGTGATTCAGATCCTTTAAAGTTTGTCATGGTTTCAAGGTTCAAGGTTAAGGCTTGAACTTGATTATAATCCTTGAAAAATGCTTGAATCTGGATCGTCCTTCAAAGTTAGAAAATTAATGAGCGTTAAATAAACGTGAGTAAAACAAAGTTCATCTGAACAGCTGCTAAAATAATCAACGTGCCAACAGAAAATGTTTTTGTTCCCATGATGAAAGCTTTGAGGGTCTGGAAATTTTGGCTTTGGGTACCTTGAAAAGTGCTTGAGTTTTACTCTCTAAAGCTAAGTAAGTCGATTGACAGAAATTTATTTAACGTCTGTACAATGACTGTTTGTCAGACGTCTGGATTCATCGAGAAGTTGCAGCCTTCGTTTCTCCGCTCACTCAGTCCAAACTCTTATTTTCTGTACCGACTTTTAGATAATGTTTCAGGCTGTTCTTCAAAGTCGATCAAAGTATGAAGAGTCACAGAACTCGAGCTGAACCTTCGAACTACAACTGAACTGAGTTGAAAGGAAGGTCACTCTTTGGGCTCTCTCTGATTGAACGTAGACTTGAATATAGAATATAGACCTTTTATCTGCAGTGCAGTAATCTAATCTGTAATAAATACTCAGATCTGAGTTGCACGGCGTCATTCAAACTTGGATGAAGACAAAATTAAAAAAAACCTGACGCGGAGGAAGCTGCAGACGTCCCGTCCGGCATCACTGAGCAGCTGCAGCGAGATCCACCTGCTGCTGCTGCTGCTGCTCGGCCGGATGCCAGCACAGGAACGCCGGGTTTGTTTCACAGTTTCAAGGTGTTGACTTGGAATGTGCGAGAAAAAATGTAAACACCTCCACGCCTCCGCCTGAATGACAGTGACTCCGTGTGACTGAATGACGGAGGAGAGTTCGTCCTGATACATTACTTGTTTGATTAAGAAGTTTGGAATGGGGGAAAAAAGCTGCTTATGATAAATGATATGACCGTTTGTGAGCAACTAATGTCAATAAATAGTCCTGGAAGGATCCTGGAAGGATCCTGGAAAGTGATGAAAAACAGTTTGACCTCGATGTGAGTCGACGTATAAAGCGGCATGAAATGGAAGTACTCGAGTACCTCCAAACTGTTTACATTAAGAGAGTGAAGTACTTAGTTACATTCCAGCGCTGTGTGTGTGTGTGTGTGTGTGTGTGTGTGTGTGTGTGTGTGTGTGTGTGTGTGTGTGTGTGTGTGTGTGTGTGTGATGGATGAGGCCCCTTTAAGCCAAACAGTGCTGCCATTGTTTCACCTTTCATACCTGAACCGGGATCAGACATTCCTCCGTCAGAACCTGATCTTCAGCTTCAGCCCGCCCGCCTGACTTCATTTCTTTCTTTCTTTGTTGTTGCCATGGTTACATAATTAGCCTCCTGTAATTGGTTGTACGCATCATCCAGGCAACGCGTTAATGAAACGAAACGTTTGCTCTATTTATAACTGAAGCTTTTGTTGGGTGAAGCCGCTCTCTCCCGGGTCGGGCTCGGTGTTGAGATGTTTGTGATGTAATCCTTCATAACCGCCCGGGTGTAATCTGATTACTGGCTCTGTGTGTTCTCCTCAAAGGCCTGGCGATGGAGAAGGACGGCCGCTCCAGCGCCATGAGCGAGGGCGAGGGTCTCGACGAGGAGGACGACGACGGCGACGACGATGAGGAGGGCGGCGCCGAGACCGAGGAGCAGTCGGGCAACGAGAGCGAGATGAACGAGCAGGAGGAGGACGTGAGTCGGTTTGTCGGTGATGTGCTGATCACCTGAATTGGACACAAAGAATGACGGCCGTCTGTCGTTTTACATGCTGCCATCGTTACACAAAAATGTCTTAAAAACGGCCGCTGCTTCTTCAGACACTGACGGAAACTTCCTGAGATAAAAACGTGTCGAGAAACGCAGCAATTATAAATTTTAGTGGCACGATTGTTGTCTTGGAGTCTCGCAGGTTTCATGATGATTATTATCATTTATCTCACACACATCATCAGATTTCCTCCTTCTAACAACAGAACAATAACCCGCCTGTCCACTTCACAGATAAACAGACACATCAGGTTCAGTAAACTCTGACGGCGTGATCTGTGTTCATGCATCAGCGTGACGACTCGTCTTTGTTTTGGCTGACTGTGTTTGTTTGTGTTTGTGTTCTCCACAGGAAGGTTCAGAGAATGAAGAAGAGGAGCGTGAGGAAGAGGAGGAGGAGAACACCGACTATCTGACCGACTCCAACAAAGAGAACGAGACAGACGAGGAGAACAATGTGAGATCACCACGACCAATAAATCTGTCCGCACCGTAATCACTGTCATGAGACGAGGATGAGTGATGTGAAGCGTTCAGCACGCTGTCATTAAGCAGTCTGTGCCGTGTTAACTTCCTGTGTGTTTGTGTAGGAGGTCACCATCCGCGGAGGAGGACTGAAGCACGTGGCGTGCGCCGAGGACGAGGACTTCATCCAGGCTCTGGACAAGATGATGCTGGAGAACCTGCAGGTGCGAAAATGTGAACGCACGTCGTGGCGACCGTCAGATTTAAATCACTCTGAACGTCTCAGGTTCTCACTGTGTTGTCCTCTGACTCTCTGTGGCTCTGCAGCAGCGCAGCGGCGAGACGGTGAAGGTGCACCAGCTGGACGTGGCCA
The DNA here is from genome assembly GCA_028641955.1 of Protonibea diacanthus. Lineage (NCBI taxonomy): Eukaryota > Metazoa > Chordata > Actinopteri > Sciaenidae > Protonibea > Protonibea diacanthus. The sequence continues at coordinate 18,013,829 of CM053997.1, read as the reverse complement.
TTCCTCTGCAGCTGAAGAGTCAGCTGAAGAAGGGCGGCGGCGGACAGCCGTGCATCAGCGAAGGCGACTCGGACATCAACGACACCATGCAGTTCGTCATGCTGACACGCAAAGGCAACAAACAGCAGGTGAGAGTGCACGGACGTCACCTGACAGATAGAAATGTGTCTGTAACCTGTTTATTACAGCTTCATCCAGCTGTTACGGTGATGCAGATTGATCATGAAAACTGATCATTGATGCACGTTGTATTCGTTTACTAGCAGATCTCGACCTCTCAGGCAGACGAATAGCGGTGAATACAGCAGCCTCTCTTCCCGTCAAGATAGCGGTGAAGATAACTAAAATTATTGATCTCATATCGTGTCTGACTTTAGTGGATCAGAAGATAAGACACACCGAGAAAGAAGAGGCTCAAAATATAATAAATCATCCTGTTCACTGATGTTTATTAGAGGTTAAATATTCACAAGAGGCCTCGTCCACCTTGTCTCACTCTGTGAACGCTCCCTGAAGGTGTGATTGTCCGTTAGTTTTACCGTGTAGACACCCAGACGTGTCCAGAAATACTCACAGGAAGTGGACGGTCGTGGAGTTTTCTAAACATTCGTGTGGACGAGTGAAAATGTGCCGGCGAACGAGGAGACAAGCGTCGAACAGAAAACCTCCACACACTCACCTCGGTCTGACTGAGCCCAGGAATAATATTGACTCTGGACTGTGTGTGTGTGTGTGTGTCACTGTGTGTGTGTGTGTGTCACTGTGTGTGTGTGTGTGTGTGTGTGTGTGTGTGTGTGTGTGTGTGTGTCACTGTGTGTGTGTGTGTGCAGTGGTGGAATGTGTGGTTTGAGGGCAGAGGCTGGCCTCTCGTACTGTAGGGTGTGTCCAGTTTTTCTGCCAGTTGCTCTGAGGTTTAATGGAGCGTTCAGTCCACACGAGTTCACTCTGTGTAAAGGACGGCCACCAGAAACACACGAGCAAAGAATAAAATAAATAAAAAAATAAAACACTTTTCACAAATGAAAGCTGCAGCGAACACTGAACGTCTTTGTAGGAGTGTTGGTGAGGTGTGTGGATGGGAAATGACATTTCTCTGTGTAAACATCAGGATACTGCAGCTGTGAATAAAGGCATACTGTGTGTGTGTGTGTGTGTGTGTGTGTGCTAACTAGCATTGACCTATAGGAAACCATAGCCAGTATAAAACATGGACGTAGTCTCCATGATGTCACCCAGAGCTGTTGTGAAGCTCAGTGTGGTCGTCATACCAGCTAACGGCTAATCCAAAAATGGTCAAAGAGGCGGGCTCAGTGACACCTGAGTGCTCAAACAAACCACCTGTATCGACACCCACCTGTCAGTCAAAGCGTCCACGCTCTTAATCCTGCATAACTTTAAGCCTTAATATAATGTGAACAGGTGAGTTGTATATAAATTCACCCTCAGTACAGTTGTCATGAACGGGGAAATTAGCTATAGAGACCAAAACTGTTTTTTGTACCAGGCTGTAAACATGTTTATTTCTGCTGTGAAGTTGGACATTTGAACATGGGGACTTATGGAGACTGACTCACTTCTGGAGCCAGCCTCAAGTGGACGTTAGAGGAACTGCTGTTAAAACCGAATCCACCTTGAACTTCCAGACTTTTGTTGTTCCCACATGGTGTGTGTGTGTGCTAACGTGTGTGTTTCTGGTCGACAGTATAAGATCCTGAATGTGCCGCTGTCGTCCCACCTGGCGGCGAACCACTTCAACCAGCAGCAGGCCGAACAGGAAGAGCGCATGAGGATGAAGAAACTGACGCTGGACATCAACGAGAGGCAGGAGCAGGAGGACTACCAGGGTACGGCAACCACCGAGTTTTACTCCGTTTATGTTCGCTTTAACGGACGAAGCCGGCCGCGAAGCATCAACAAATGATCGACACGTTAACAAAACATCAGCCTGCATGTTTTTGCAGGTTGTTCCACCTCATTTGTTGATGCTTCTTGTGGCATTGTTGGTGAATTAAGTCTCCATAAGTCGCTTCTGAACAAGAGAAATTTTTTCTTGCTTTCGTCTTTTCTTGACAAAATGAACACAGTCGTGATTAAACCACATTTTTTTTCTGTCTTCTGTCTGCATGTTACAGAGATGATGCAGTCCCTCGCCCAGCGTCCAGCTCCGGCCAACACTAACCGCGAGCGCCGGCCTCGCTACCAGCACCCGAAAGGCGCTCCCAACGCCGACCTCATCTTCAAGACCGGAGGAAGGTGAGACGCGAGCCGTGATCACTGAAGCGCCGCCGTTCAAACAAACCGCAGAATGTGTCGTTGGATTAGGGCTCTCACTATGTACTGACTCCAGCTCGTTGGTATCTCCTTAAACAGCATGAAAAGGGCGAGAAATGAGAGGCGAGACAGACGACAGGAGAAAAGCCAGAGACATTTCATGGAGTAGGCTAGAACAGGCGAGTCGAGGACTTAGACGAGGCTTCAGCGAGTTAGTCCAGGAAGCAGAGGAAAGGTTTTGTCGAGGACTTTAAATGTTTATATTTGCACTTTTTAACTGATTCTGATTTTCAGGTGCTAAGAGTTCACGTCAGATAATTTATTTTCTGTAAAAGCTCTGGGAACATTTGGAAATAAAGATTTACTTGAAGTTTATACTTTGTTAACATCAACAGCACCTCGTGTGTCTTTCTTGCTTCTGTAGAGTGGATCGACAGCACAACACGAACATTTTAAACCAAACTGTTTACACCGCGTGCCACCTTAAAAAAATATCAGGCCCACCAAGAACCAGAGCTAACTTGGTACTGAAGGGGTCCTACCTGATATTTCCTGTTTGGAGCCATTCATTTTACCTCCAATGTCACAGTTTAGCTCGTAACCAATTATAGATGTATGCGCATGCGATGCACATGAACAGTGACGACAGAGCAGCTGATATTGGCACAAAATACAGACCAGTATGTATTTTTTTTAATTCAAAGGTTCTTCCACATATTCCTTTGAGAATGGTTCAATCTGAGTAACTCGTCCGTGAGGCTTCTTCTGAACTGTCATTGGCCGGGCAGCCATCATTCACACCTGGTTCATCAGTGCTTCTTGTTGTTATGACGACTGTCGCATGAGTCGTTAAGGTCACCCGAAGTCCAGGTGTCCTTAACGACTGTCGTTCACACCGGACCAACAGGTGACCTTAACGACTCGGACGACAGTCGTCATAACAACAAGAAGCATTGACGAACCAGGTGTGAACGACAGCCTGGACAGCGATCCCATCAGGGGGTTCAGTCAGTCAATCTACCATACCGCACCACACCGTTTGAGAACTTTTATAGGTATGATTAATCCTTATGTGGCATGTAAGATTGTGTAATATTCTGTCTCCGTCATAGTTCAGTTCTCCTTCATACCACACACACTGTTGTTTATTTACACACCATCCTCCTGCCACAAACAAATGTGGATCCATCCACCGCTGAAAATAGTCCCCAACAAATGCAGTTACGTCCTCTTCCCGTTTAAAACATTTAATTACATATTTGTGTGTTTTCAAAGATTTACGTCCAAACAATGGGCTCAGCTGAGAGGCACAGACAGGAAGTCAGAACACATTTTTGGTTTTTCATGGGATTTGTTGACAATAAGACAAATATAGAGTTAAACTTTAACGCTGAACACAGCTGGACTGTAAATACCTGAAACACAATGAAAATACATTTAGTGTAGAATAAAACAACAAAACTAAACACAGTAAAAAAGTTTTCCAAACAAATATTTGGTCACACAATAATTGAAGGTTTTGTTCCAGTTGTCGGTACGTTGCAGTGATGATGTGAGGATATATAAGACAATATAAAGTTATATTTTATTTAAAAAATCTACCAGTACCAGCCAAATATTTGGACACACCATTCAATTCAATGGTTTTTCTTTATTTTTTTAACTTTCTACATTGTAGATTCACACTGAAGACAAAACTACTAAAAAACACATTGAATTATGGTCAACAAGTCAGAATATGTTTTATATTTTAGATTCTTTTGCTTTGACAGTCTTGAGCTTCATGCGTCCGTCACCTGGAATGGTTTTCCAACAGTCTTGAAGGACTTCACATATTTCCCATATTGGGGTCATTGCCCAGTTGAAAAACCAATGATGGTCCCGCTAAGCTCAGCTGTAGCTTGAATTTTAAATAAATCACCAGCAAACCACTCCAACACCATCACATCTCCTCCTCCATACCTCGCGGTGGAAACCACACATGTAGATACCATCCTTCTGTTTGTTTGTCGCACCTTGGCGCTCTTTTAACGTCATCTTCTGCTGTGTTTCTCACGAACCAACTCCTGACATTCACGTAACACGGAAACAAGTGTTCATTCACATTTTCTTTTGTGAAATCACTCAAAGTTTGGTAAAGATTTGTGACGTGGACGGAAACACGGCTTCGGGCTATGTTCATGGTTACTATGGTAACAACAATTACAGCAAACTCCCACTGCGACATTAAAACAAAAAAAATGTCTTTTTTTTTTTGTTGTTGTTGAGTAGTTGCGGTCATCAAAATGTCTCCTGACTGCTTCACAATAAAAGCTGCCCTGTGTTTAACACGTTTAGTGCTTTTATTCTGAAGCAGCAGTGGTGATAAATGTTTAGTTGGATACCAAACATGGAGACACTGATTAGATGAACTCAGATGTGTTTTAGGTCTGAGGAAGTGTTGCCGTTGTTCTCCACGTCTACAGTAAATGTCTGCTCTCTCCTCCAGGAGACGCTGATTGGAGTCTGGGCCCAGGCTGACGAGCGAGCGAGCAAGAGAGCGAATGAAAACGAGTGAGAGAGCGAGAAAAGAGAAAAGATCGGAGGGGAAACCGGTCTAAACAGGGAACGAGTCCTCCAGACGCCCACTGATGCCGGGACAGACCAAACCTCCCCCCCTGACCTGAACACACACTCTTACCCGACCGAGGGGCCCCCGAAGCCCGAGGAGGAGAGGCACACCCGGGAGTCAGAGGTCAGGGGTCAGAGCGATGGCTCTCTTTCTTTTTTGTCTGTTGCCTGAGATGACAAAAAACAACAACAACCGTCTGGACCAGAGAACGAACTACAAAGACGACTGAACACCTGACCGGCCGACTGATGGCGAGACGGACAGACAGGAAGGCGGGATGAATCCCACCGAGGGAAGAGCGACTCACATTTAGGAGTGGACACAAATTTACACGAGACAAGCGACAGGATTTGGATATTTTTGTTTTTGGGACTCTTCTAATAAAAAAAAAAAAAACAGGAACACGTCTGTTCAATCTAACTTCACGCATGTCGTCAAGGCAACGCTGACAAAGGGCGTGGGATGGCGTGAGGTTTCTGTTCGCCCAGCACTGCAGAGGAGGAAGACGACGGGATGTTTTCGTATACGACTGGTCGAAAAGTGGCTGATGGTGCGCCGCTGTTGTTCTCGAGGCGTGTGTTGATTCAGAGTGTCGCGTCGCCGCCTGTCTTACAGCCTCACTGTGATTGATCGCTCCTCAGCGGTATATAACAACCTGACAGCGCTTTATATACAGTTCAGGAAGGAGATGTGTCATTTAACACTAATTATAGAGAAACTAGACGAGGTTGAGTGACAGTTATTTGGATTTATACGTTGATCAGAGCTGAAACTAAAAGTGGAAATTTAACCTGAAGCTGTTTTGATAATCAGTTCAACATTTTACAAGATAAACGGCAAACGTTTGATACTCGTAGCTCCTCCAGTCTGATCGTTTGCTACTTTTCTCAGTTTTCTGTTAATGTCAGTTAAATATCTTTGAGTTTGGTTTGTGAAGACGTCACCTTGGAGCATTAAGCAGATTAAGTGATGAAATTGGGTTTTCCCTGAAGGCATCAAAGGAGTTTATGAAAACAGTCTGAAGGAGTTAGCGGCGTCTAGCGGGGAGGTCGAACAGACTCCCGCTGACTTTCCAAGAGCTAGTACAGCAGCTGCTAAAGATACATTAAACACCCGATGGACTACTGATGTCTAACGTCTTAGGATTTGACATAATGCATGTTGGGATGTAGCATTAATAGTTGTCCAGTTGTAGCTCTGGCAATCTGTTTCACAGCGATTACAGCGGTCTCCGACGAGCGGCGTGCCGCTAGTTTAATGTTGAAGGAAAAGTTCGACATTTTGGTAAATGCACTTATTCGCTGTTTGACGGAGAGATAGACGAGCAGGTTGATATCACACTTGTGTCTGTACGGCGAATATAAAACTACAGCCAGCAGCTGGTTAGCTTAGCTTAGCATAAAGACCGTAAACAAAGGAAAACAACTAGCTTTGCTCCTCTAAAGATTGCAGATTGACACGATGTGTCAAAACGTCAGAGAAACAGGTAGTTAATGCTCTGCTACCTCTGCTTAGCTTAGCATTATGCTAAGCTAACCAGCTTCTGGCTGTAGCTTCGTATTTACCGTACACGAGATTAGCGTCAATCTTCTCGTCTATCTCCCTGTCAAAGAGCGAATAAGTGCATTTCCCAAAATGTCGAACTTTTCTTTAACATTATACAAGCGGTGCTCCGCTCGTCGGAGGCCGCCGTGATCGCTGTGAAATATTTGTCTTTACGAGAGCAGCGTTGATGTTCTCATCGCTCCTGATGAAATGAGTTACCTGGCGTTTGTAAGTCAGCAGAACGAACAGCGACAGAAACGTCTGAATCAACAAAAAGCAGCCAGAACAAGAGTCTCGTACCGTCAAACACTTTTTCAATTGGAGGCACCATTCAGACTTTCTTCTTCGGATCCGGAGACGTGACGACGACATCACGTGACGATGCGATCACTGATGGACACCTGAGTGTACATATTCTTCATTTTCTCCAACTTCTATCCTGCTAGATGTTTTGTTGTTTTTCAGAAGTTTAGTTTTGACGATATTCAGCTTGCTTTTGGATTTGTGAAGTGTTTGTGAACATTTTATTTTTGGACAGATGGATAACCGTGTGCCTGAGAGTCTTCCTCAGTGATGATGATGATGAGATTATTCTAGATTTATCTGTTGAGCCTGTAGATGGATAAATATACTCTGTATTCTGCTGCATGGGCACTTTCTCTGCACCAGTTGTCTTTGTCATCCTGTGTTGTAGTAAAGCGTCCAGCGGTGGCTCTGAGTTAGTTTGTCTGTGGATTTATATTTTAAAAAAACAGAGCTCACGGCTTCACGTCTCGGCTCACGATGGATGAAAACGATCACAATAAAAACGTCTGAAGATCATTGCCGCTTGTCTTCAAGCGAGGTTGTCGTGCGTTTGTGGCGTTTGCGTGTTTTGGGAGGGTGCGCCTGTTTGTCGAGGTCTAATTACAAGGCAGCAAACTTAAGTATTTCCTCATTTCCTGCCCGGTCGCTCCTCTAAACACTGCATATGTACAAGATTGCAAACTATGGCTGATTTGTTGACCACCCACCCACCTCTGTACAACATGTATGTACAGCATTAGTCAGGGTCTTATATGAACATTAAAGCAGGTTCTTCCTGTTTGTACTGGACATTTAATACACTTTCAGTGAAGTGCTGGACACAGTTCACTCCTCATACTTAAAGCAAACAATCCCACTGTGTAACTATGTTCAGCTGTACTCGAGTATTTGTTCTGATTACATTACTTCTGATCAAAAACTAGCGAGTTGACAACTTTGCTAACAGCTGAGCCTGGTAACATTGCCCGCTTGCCCAGCTCCCGTTCTGACACAACATTCAGCTTTGCTCCCCATCAGTATTCCCCCACAGCCCGGCCCTGTAAACCTCCTCCTCCTTCCCGATGGTCCAAACCTCCTGTGGTACAAACACCAACACTCCTCTGGTCCTCTGAGCTCACAATCTGGGCAGCCCGGCTAACAAACTGAGCTAACAGCAGCTACAGTTGTCAGCAGTTTACTTCACTGTCTCCTTCCCTCAGAAAAGCGTCTCTTGACCTTGGATGCACCACGTCCATTGACGTGGCGGCCCTGCCAAACTCATTTGCATGCTGAAATCTGACCACAGTGCAGGCACAGTGGAGATAATGTATTTTATTACCAGGAGATGTGGCTCAGATGTCAATATCCCGATAGAGATCAGGTGCTGATAGCAGGTGTAAATACAGCCTTTGTTTGTCTGTTTGGTTGAAGATAACTGGAATAAGAACAACATGACAGAAAGGGCAGACTGAAGATCCGCAAACGCTCATCACATCTCCTCACACACTCAAACACACACTCTCTCAGTCGTCAAGCAGCGCTCTCCAGGAGAGAAAGCCTCTGTGTTGAACTCTTATGTAACCGTCTGCAGGCCAGACAGTTTGCTTCTGTGTTCAACACACAAGTAGTCCAATGTGACGTACAGGGGAGGTCAGAAAAACCGACCAAATCCTCCGAACACGATAAAAACGAACATTTACTTCTCCGATGTTTAGTCTCCAAACTGAAAACCTGAACAGGTTAAAGGTCAAACTACATACGGATGACAAACTGTTTAATTACACAATAAATTTAGAAAGTTTCAGCTGTTTATCTGATGAGACTAGAATGCTAAACCATCAATGCAGCATTCTTTCTGTTAAAGCAGTAGCTCACAGTCCAGGCAGCCCGGCTAACAAACTGAGCTAACATTAGCTAACATTAGCTAACGAACAGAGCTAACATTAAACCTTAGAAGTGTTGGTAGGTGAATTTTCTGGTCTTTATGCTAAGCTAAGCTAAGCTAATATTTAAAGCCATATTTAAATGTTGACTTTTTCAGAGAAAAGTGAACATAACTTTACATGTAAGATCAGAAGAATCAAAGAAAAACAATGAAAAAAGAAAGAAGTGACATTATTCTGTTTAATGATCGACATAAATTCAACAGCAGATATTATTAAGCAGAGTATTTACAGTCAGAAAGTTTACCAGGCTGTTGTAGCATAGCAGCAACATTCACATGGCCACTAATGTTCCCATTTACCACACATGGATGCACGTTTCCTGTGCAGGTCTGTACATTTCCTTACAGAGGAGGCTGTGTTATACAGAAAAGTAGTTATAAACTGTATGTATGCACCATCAAGATACTTCAAAATGACTGTAGACTAACTACAGAGGAACCGGAGTCTGTAAACAAAACACAAAAATATTCACAACAAAATATATACTTCAAAAGTGACTGTAGGTGAACTACAGAGGCCGGAGTCTGGATAAAACACACACTCACATACATGCACACACACATACTTATGCTTCTACAACAGTTAAATAACACTTTAACGAAGATATCGACGACAGTTCGAGAAGGAATAAAAACATATAAGTTAACCCAGGATGTATTTCTAGCCTCTGTGGTTTTAGTGCTTGTGTTTTTGTACAATGCCATGTGCTCGCCCATCCCTAAAGAGCAGTTTGAAAGTATTCCCTCTGCGTAGTAAAAAAAAAAGTAAAAGTCCTGCCCACAAACCTCATTCCACAGTCTGTGGTTTGGTGTGGGAGGTTTGTCGGTGGAGTAAAAATATCGTCCAGCTCAGCTCGGCTTCGTATCGCTCGAGAAAACCCAGAGGAGGCTCCTCCAGGACTTCAGATTTAAGCCGATATTGGTTTCCAGGATAATTAAATCCTGACTTGAAGTCTTGTTTTTTTGTTTTTTCATAATTTTGCATCCATTTAATGATTTCAGAAGTGATTAAAATCACTCACCGAGACAACAAAAGTGCTGGCAGAAAAATAAAAAATCACACACACACACACTCACCGCTGACTACAATGCCCAAAGTCGGTAAACAAACCAAAAGTTTCCGTGTAACAGGGGCGATAAAGACTTCACAGCCTGTGTATGAACGTTAGGGCCGGATCAACCTGCTTCAGGGGCCCTGGGGCAAAACTAAATGTTGGGCCCCCTCTCCCCCGGTGTTAATCCACTTCAGACAATCAGTATAACAATAACAGGCCTCAAAGTTTGTGGCAATATAAAAGGACAAATTCATGTAACAAATTTAAATAAAAATTGATTTAAAATGATATATTTGGCATGTTTTAGATAAAATATGGCCTCAAAATTTGATAAAAATGGAGGTACGGTCATGTTAGCAACCTGGATACCTTTAGTTTTTGGAGTACCCTGGAGTTGATAATCCAACCTTATTTTTGACATATAAACTCTATGAAATCCCAATAAAAATCTATTTAATCTTTAATCTGGGAGCATCTTAAAGCATGTCCTGCTGCTGGAAAACGTAGAGTATCAATGTGTATTAATCCACCTCTAAAAATAGTCCCCAACAAATCCATGATTTCCTCCTGTTTGTGTAATATTTGATAGTCCAGCAGGTAGGGAAATCAGAAAATATTGAGAAACGGACACAACCCATAAAAAATATAGAATATTTCCAGCTTAAAGATGTTTTTAAGACATATTGCCCTCCTTTGTTGCAAACAAAAGGCAAGACCAGAGAACAAATGTTATTTGATTCCCACAGGAAGAGGATGCTCCTTTTTAACAGCATCAATTTGTTCCAGTATATCTGGTGCAGAGGTATAAAATGTCCCGGATTGGAGGCAACGTAAAGCAGTTTATCTGTCAAGACTTTTGTCACGGAAAGCAGCAGCTGCACGGTGACATTCTTGTTTTTTTTATGGCCAGGAAGTGAGAACTGGCTGTGCAGGTCTATCGAAGGATCTAGCTCCATTCCTCTGTAAAAGTAGGTCTCTCCTTGCAACCACGCCTCACATAGATGGGGAAACTTCTAGCATATCACCTCCACCAACCAGCAGGTACACACCAGAGATTCAGGCTCGACAGGCGTATCAAGAGTCTTTCAGCAGCCCCAGTTTCCTCAATGCCTCCCTGCGTGATTCGTCCGTCGCCCCCCGTCCAGAAAACTGCACGGTGATGCCTTGTGGACGAAACATCGAGTTCGATCTCCGCTTTGCGTGTTCAGGTGATAAGGCTCGCTGCTGTGCTTTCTGGGTTGTGACACCGTGGTAGGAGTGCCGAGGAGGTCTCGGGGCTGGAGTTGGAGCTGGAGGTTTGAAGCTCTTTCCAGGAGGGTTTGAAGGGCGATTCACTCCGACAGAGGGGTTGATGGTTCGACTCTTTCCTCCGTAACTGTTCAGCTCAGTTTGCTCTGATCTGGCAGGCAAGGTTTGACTCTTGTCGATGTGGGAGCTAAGGATGTCGGGAAGGTCGCTCCTGGTGACAGTTACGGGAGCAGTGTTCATGACTTTGGTCTTTCCTCCGTAGGTGTTGAATTCACTTGGGTTAGCCAGCACTGGTGGGAGGATTCTGGGCTCATGACTAGTTGGTGAAGTAGTAGTAGGCTCGCTCCTGGAGGAAAGAGACGGGTGGACCGTGATAGATTTACCTCCATAGCTGTTAAATTCCAGTGAGGTGACCTCAGACGGAAGGGATACAGATGCTTTGTTTTCCAAAGGAGGTGGATAGAAGTTGGTTTGTGTAACGGCTGGAGACAAGGGACTCAATTGGGGGGTTCTATCTTCGTTGCTCCTGAGGGACTCTGCCCGCCGAATCTCTGATTTTCTGTCCACAAGAATCTGGCTGTGATGTGGTGTCTTAACATTGGCTTCTGGCAATATGGTGCTGGTTTCCGTTGTTGGAGGAACATTGGCCTCCAGAGGTTTGGCACTGGCTTCTTCACCTGTGAGACTCAAAGAGCTGCTGTTAGGGGTGACGAGGAGCGACATACCCCCAGACATGGCTCGATTTCTGGTCAGGCCCAGCTTAGACAGGGCCTCCATCCTGGATTTGTCTGGTGAGGGGTCCTTGAAGGAAATGCTACGTGTGGGAACATTTCGATCCTTGTGCTCCACGGCCTGCTGAGGTTCTACCTGCAGCAGAGGGTGCGACCCGGTCAGATTTGCCAGCATCTGCGCCCGTCTCTCGTGGATGCTCACGTTAGCCAGCGACTGGTTCTGGTGCTCCTTGTTGCCGAGAATCACGCTGATGTTAGCAGGAAAGCGGGTAGGCTTAGCAGAGGTAGGAGGACCCTGTTTGACGTGATGATCGGTGCTGTTGCTTGGGAGCTTTTCAGACTCCAGGCTGCAACGGCGAAGGAGCGTGGAGGGCAGGATGTTAGGGGTTCCATCTCCCTGGTTCTCAGCTATCTTTTGGGCAATCAGGACGGGGGTGGGGATACAGCCTGGAGGGTGGTAGGAGGAGTTGCTGTCTGATGGTCCATAGCTGCCACTTGGTAGGGGAGGGTTGTACTCTGAAGGCAAGCTGCCCACCAGATCACGCCTTGGCTTTATCTCAAAGTGGCTTTCCGGGGTTGGCACCATGCTCTGAAAATCTGGAAGGAACAAATTGCAAAATGAAAATCTAAAACTAGATGAACAAAATACAAAACATTGTGGCTGGTGGGTTGGGGGCTTGTTGGGGAATCCTGGTTATGACCTTGCAATCGACAACCAACTGTTGTACGCTACCTGGATTGGTGGGACTGAAGATTGGCTGTCTGGTTTGCACCAAGTCCGGTTCTGGGCGGACCAGGTCAATAATATCTAGGTCTTTAGGGCTGGCAGATCTGGCCAAGTGGGAGTACACAGTGACCCCAGGCTTTGGACTCGAGGTTGGAGGTCCATCAGCTTCTGAGACAGGACCACCACTGCTGCTGCTTGTTGTTGGGGGTTTCACCTGCGCTGGTCTCCGGTCATTCTCCTCCAGACTGTCCTCCAACGAGTCAATAGTCTCCTCAAAGAACTGGATGCACTCCTGCTCCTCCTGGCTCAGAAAGTTCAATGCATCATCTTCCTGTAAAAGACACGGAAATCTTTTTAGGATGGTAGTTCTTGAAATTCAGCAGGATTACTGGCTAGTCCTAGCTGCACCTACCAGCAAAAAAATGTTTGAAATGTTTCTCAAAGTTTCTCTCTGCTTAAAGTGACCTCAGGTGATGATTTTAACTGGAGTTATTGTAGAATTAACTTTCCTAAACAGAGCCGCTAACCTTAGCATACATTCTGACATAGTAGTGTAGCATAAAAGTACCAGATTTGTCTCTTCATCATTGACCCTCATGCTGCAAACCATCCACTAAGCCTCCCTCATACAGTAGCAATGTGTACAGACTGAACACAGGCCTGTTTGTTCCTGCATCCCAACCCTCCAAACTTCTTTCCCACCCTAAATTTAGCTCAAATGCCCCTCTCTTCTTTTCTGTTGGTCGACTGCCCCCTCCTTCCTCGCCTCTATCCCCGTTTGTGCTTCACCTCCATGGCTACCTGTCCTGTTTCGCACAGTGCTGCCACTGAAAAGTGACACAATGGGCTATCCAGTAACAGCTCTTTATTTCTCTCTCTCTGTGTGACTATTGATTTTGCTGCTCCGCTTTGAGCCCGATAAGGATCGAGTCCACCTATTTAAGCCGACCCACATGGCTGTAGGGAAAAGGTAATCCCCTGTAACAATAAGGACCTAAAAATATTCAGCCATGGTGGACTGAAGTTATTTTAAGTGGCACAAAGAAGAACTACATTTTATCGTTGTAGCTTGTTTGGAAAGAGTTCGATCGTCTCCTTTACTCCACTCATGGATTAAAACATCTAGTTAAATGGACTTTAGGTTAGATTTAGTTAAAATAACATTTAGTTTTGTGAATCAAACTCTACAGAAATGTTTCTTTCTTCTACGTGACGCTGTACACAAACCGAGATGTAAAAACACAGGTTGCTGTTTTAGGAGGAACTACAGTCTGGAGCTACTTCTTGGCAAAAGCGACTCGCCGCAGCTTCCCAGAATCTTGTTGTCATGTTGAGGTTGCCAGAGTTGGAGCCACCAAAATTTAAAGCGTGTGTTTGCCTGTGTTTCACAGGCTATAGCTGGATGTAAGCACCGGGTGGATGGATGCACGTTGTTCATCAAGAAATAGTTCAGTCCTGACTCCAGTTTTCTACTTGTTGCGCGTCTTCCTTAGCGTCGTATTTATAAGGTAAATATGAAGGTACAGTCAGCAGCCAGCTAATTTAGCTTAGTGTAACGACTGTGAATCTGGCTGGACCTGTTTACCCCTGTTTCCAGTCTTTATGCTAAGCTACGCTAACTACATCCTGACTCCAGCTTTGTACTTAGGCACTTTGAGAATTACTCATCATGCTGAGAGTTCAACTAATGCTGCTGTCATGTGTGTACAGTAAATATAGTAGTAAATACGCTTAGCTCAACATCTATAGATGAGCCAGGCTAGCTGTTTACCTCTGTCTCCAGGCTTTATGCTAAGCTAAGTTAGGTAGCTTTATACTCCCTGTACAGACATAAGATTGGTATGCTGTCAATTGTCTATCTACCTCTCAAAAAGAAAGCAAAATTGAGGACTGTAATGTGAAATAAGTAGTTTGTCTTTACAGTCACGGGACTTGACCAACAGTGAAGTGTTTTGATGGCAGTGGGTCGTGTTTTACTACAATTACAGAGCCACCAAACAGAAGGAAGGTGCTTATTTGAGCTATTTCAAGGTGGTGACCTTCAGCTGGTGGGTTGACATGGCAAACACGAGTTTGTTGCTGACAGCAGTGATACGACAAGAGTGCCACAACAAGGTAACCGAGGGCCGCACACAAAGACACCTGCAGCAACACCCAACTGAAACCAACACGAGATAAACACGGATGTGCCGGTTTCAGCTCGAGTGAATTATGCCTATTGTCGTGAAGCAGCTCAGGACCTAAAAAACTGCAGTTTAACCGGTTTGTCTGAGCGGCGCGTTGATAATGAATGTCATCCCTGAGGCATGCGAGGGGATTAAGCTGTGAGGCAGGTGTAATTTCTCAGCGTCTGTGATGACTGGGTGCATTGTGTAAACACAGCACAGAGCTTCAGTCAGTCAGGGTGAAGTACAGTTTGAATAATCAGTTCATCTGATACGCTGAGTGTGTTTGCTGTGTTTAAGACAACAATAGAACAAGACTGCACTATTGACGCAACAAATTATGTGTAATTAAACAAACACGCCAATAAAGCTGCAAATATACAGAGAGATCCTGGAAATACACCTGTATGCTAGATATAAAGCTACATATAGCTTAGCTTAGCATAAAGGCCCAAACAGCTGATGTTCATGAATATTCATTTGTTCAGTGCTGCGAACTGTATTTAGTCATCTCGTGACTCTTCAGGGTTTTCATGATGTTCAAGTACAACAAGATCTCACATCTAACTTTTTAATACTTACACCCGGTCTGGAGTTTTGGCCAGCGCCCCCGTTGACCCCGTAGTGTAGCCGACGGAGGTCCATGGTGTGAGGGTCAGAGGTCGGTCATGGAGGGTCCGGTGTTTATGGGCGGCACTTGGACAAAAACCAGAATCACATCCGGTCTCGCTCTGAAGAATCATCTAATCATCTTCATCAACGAGGAGCCTGCAGACACAGAGGAGGGAGTCAAACAAGGCGAACAACGCTTCAACTGATGTTCAACCAGCTGCAGGACGGAGGTCAGTCAAGGTCAACGAGAAGACTATAATAAAAATTATGTACAGTACTATCATTAAAAAGTAGTTACTGTTGTAGCTGTTCGATGTGGCGCTAGTTTGAACTATTAACTATTGTTGGAGGGGTCCAATCTACGGTTTGAGCCCCTCCAAATGCTCACAAGATAAATCGGAGAGGTCCTGAGATGATTCATCGAAGAAGAAAGAAGGAAAAACAAACTTAATTTTATGTTTTTCTTCTCTAATTTTTGCTTTTTTTCCTGAAATTTTGGAAAGTTTGAGTCTCTAGTTTGTTCAATTAAAAGTCTAAGTGTGTCTCTGACACCTGAAGGAGCCTCGCTGAGGTCATACAAAGGTCAAGAACTGCTGGTTTAATCATTAACAACGCACTGTATGGGGTCAAACAAGAGTTTCATCATGTCAAGAGTCGCACTGTAGTAGTGAGAAGTGTAAACACTGCAGTACAAATACCTCAAAACGATTACTCAAAAGTACTCGGTTACTTTCCACGCCTGCTGTTTAACGGAGACAGACACACCTGACGGACGAGTAAACCTGGAACAGAGAGCTGCAGAACCGGCTCCGAGGCCGAAACCAGCGAGCACATTCCTCTGTGACGCTGTCCTGATGAAAGACGACCAAAAAAGTTCATAAAAAGACGCCAAGAGGAGACGATAACCGAGGCGGAGACGTATGAATGAGTCTGCAGCATGAAGAGCTTCATTCACAGCAGAACAGACAGGTTCGGGTCAGTTTGGTCAGCTCGGTTCTGAGACAAGTTAAATGACACCAAACAAACCACAGACTGAGAGCATCTTTATGTTTCTGTTGCATCATTTAAATGTAAAATTTGACCCTCTGCTCTGTTTTTGGTCGGTTTTTTTTTTGGGTTCAGTTAAACTAAAAAAAAAAGTTCTTTTATGACCCGTTTTGAGTTTAAATGTTGTTGGATCGACACAGGACCGGGTCACATTCACTGAGTCACTTTGACTCGTGTTGGTTCATTTCTTATTTTGTTGATTTGGATCCAATAATAACGTCACATCTCATTTATTTATCTCAGGTGTTCCAGTAATAACATCATCGTGTTGTCTGGTTTAAATGTTGGTAAATGTTGTTAAATCTGTCTCAGGTGTTTGTTTTGTCAATATTTGCTAGTTTTAGATTTTCTGCTTTTTTTATTGACCGGAAATCTGATCTGATAGATGATTGTTTCATTTCTTCTGGGTCATCAAACAAAAAAGTATCAACACAACAAACTCATAATCATAAAAACAACAAATATTATCAGGAAACAGAGTTTACACATCCAACACTGCAAAATACAAACCTGTTTTATCCTGACGTATTTTTTTTGGTTTATTTTTGATTTTTAGACATTTATCTTCGATCTGGATCATTTTATCTTTTGTGGCTGTAAACAATCTTTACATTAATTCGTGGATGACTTTGTAAAGTTTTAAAGTTTGGAAACTACAGAAACTCTTTTAACTGTCATTTAAACTTTTCCAAGTCTAACACACAATCACACACGTGTTAATGCTGCAGAGCATCACATATTACATAAACATATAGAAACATGTAACACACATATAAACATCTTTCTGACGGAGAAACATGAACATGCTGCTTTGATATTTTAATATTTATTCATGTATCAGATGCAGGATTGAGATCAGAGTTACCTGGACTGTCTGCAGCCTGATCACTGAAATATTTCAGATTATTTCTCATCAAAGTTAAAATCCATAATTCACTTTAAAAACACGAGTTTGACTCAGAGACTCACCGGACAGCTTCACAGATGTTTCATCTCAAACTCAGCAGCTCGTTTTTTTTTTTGTTTTTTTTTTTTAACATCAACGTGTAACTCGGACTTCTCCTCCTCGCGCGTCCCGTTCCTCTTGGAGAGCTCCGCGTGCGTAATGACACCACGACGGCGCGTTACGCACCAGTTAAAAAGCTCCGAGGAGACTCCACCCACCGTGTGCAGGAGGGTGTGTGTGTGTGTGTGTGTGTGTGTGTGTGTGTGTGTGTGTGTGTGTGTGTGTGTGTGTTGTCATTCAGGTGTGTGTGTGAGGTGACTGTAGTGACACAGTGGAAAGTTATCTCACACACACACCCTCCTCAGAGTTTCACTAGGACGCCTTCAGGGGCACTCGGATATTTTAGCTTTGTTTGTTTGTTTGTTTTTTCCATCCTACTGGAGACAGATTTTGTTTCATCCTAAAACACCAACAAAGAGATTTTAAGTAAATATTAGGTGCTTATTTATTTTAATTAAACCACAATAAAAATCCACGCTATGATCTTTATTCTTTCGATAACCTGAAGTTGATTTTTGGACTTTTAATCAAAAACTGACAGAAACATGAACTCACCTTTCACCTGCCACACAGTAAATCAGCTCTTACACCAACAGTAAACGTCTGGACGCGTCACAGAATGTTCAAGTCTTCTTAAAAACCAAACTCTGAGCGTTTGGAAGGATTTTATACTTTATACATCGACACGACTAAACTTTTAGACTAATTCAGTGTAAAGTTGAAAAAGCAGAAAGATTTTGTCCAACATGGATCAATAAAGATGAAAATATAAACTTTAACTGACAGGAAATCTAGATTTTATTTGGACTTCATATGATGTTGGTGCAAGTCGAGTGTGTGTGTGTGTGTGTGTGTGTGTGTGTGTGTGTGTGTGTGTGTGTGTGTAATGTTCATATTTCCTGTATGTTACAGGATGATAGTGATAATAGTGAGAACATCAAACAATCACACAAAATCACTTTTATTTAGTTGATACTGCTGCTGAATTTTTATCTGTAATCGAGTATTTTTACTCATTTTACTTCAGCACACTCAAAAATGTGATTTCATTGAACTCTGACAACATTTCTGAGCTGAAAGAATTTAATTATGTGGAACCTGTTGACAAAATAAATGATCACAACAACAGGATGTAATGAACATTACTGCACTGTCACTGACACATAAACACTCAGGTATTAAACTCTGAGTTCATTTGTTTGTTGTGTGCGCCCCCCGCTGGCTGCAGATGTCAGCTCGTCCCTTCACACTGGATCCTTTAAACATGAGGCCGCTCAGGATCTTTGTAAAGGACTCAGTCTCATCCTGAGCGGAGCCTTCAGCGTGTCACATGGTCTTCTTCAGCAAATGTTTTGTAGCCATGGAGGTCAAAGGTCACCGTCACCCAGGCATGAACATGAGTGGAAACCTTCATGATGATTTTAGAGTGACATCAGGACGGCGGGCTGAGTTTCTAAAGATTTATTATTCATCATTTATGTTTCATGTTCAGCTGTTGTACATTATTTCTCTCTCGTGTCGTCACAGTTTGTGATTAACGTCACAAATATTCACGTCTGAATATCTGAAGAACAATAACAGACCACTCCTGAAGAACGACTCCATTTCTTTGTCAATGAGTAACAGATGATAAGTCACCTGTTGATGTGAGCAGTGAGCTCAGAACTGACACACAATGAAGCCTTTCATTCATTCATTCATTCATTCATTCATTCATTCATTCATTCATTCATTTATTCATTCATTCATTCATTCATTCATTCATTCATTTATTTATTTATTCATTCATTCATTCATTCATTTATTTATTTATTCATTCATTCATTCATTTATTTATTCATTCATTCATTCAAAGGCTTCTATGGATGGAAATGTGTTTATTTAATCTTTCCCACCAGTCAGCTTCAATCATTACACGTATTATAATACTTACATTATAATATAATACTGTATTTTTAATGTTTAATGTTATTATTTTGTAATTAAACATTTATTGTTATATTTTGAGTTCATTTGGATTCTTTATAATATCATAATGCACTTTTATAATAACACATTTCTTCAGTCTGTGAAGTGTAACCAAGTACTTTTATATACTTTTTATTTGTACTTTAACTGAGTCTGGAGGGAGATTTATGTGACACCTAAACAAATCATCTAAATGAATCTACCCAAAGCTTGTTTTAGTTGATAAATTAGTAACAACAGGAAACGTCAAAACATTTCCTGGTTCCAGATTTTCTGTTTTCTTTTGAATAATTTGAATAATTTGAATGTTTCTGTGACGATGTCGACGTTTGACCTGCCGCTTTCCGCGACATTTCTCAGTATTTTCTGCATTTTTACAAACAAAACAACCAATTAAAGGATTCATGGAGAAAACAATCATTATGGTAAATAACAGGTGAGCTCCACCACACCCAGCTGCAACAATTAAACTGTGTTTTTATGAGTCAGACCATAAAACATCATATAAAACATTTCCTGAGTATAATTACATGCTTTTAGTGAATAATATTTTAAATACTTCTGTTACTTGTATTTTTAGAGTACTTTTACTTGAGTAAAGTATCTGAATACTTCCTCCATCTCATACAATAGTCTTATTTCTGCTCAGACTGCAGGTTCAAGCAGAATGGGACGAAAAGAATGTGTCTCCTTATTTCCGAGCCGCCCGTGAACGCACCGCCCCGTCAGTCGTTGGAGTAACCTGCTCCGGTTCTGCGTCAACAGCCGCTCCGGTGTGTCGGTGTGCCTCCGTCCTGCCGTTTGTTTGTTTGTTTGTCTGACACGTTACCGGCAGGAAACACCGGCAGGCTCGGCTGCTGTCACACAGAGGCCCGGTGAGTCCACAGCTAACGTGCTGTTTATCATTTTAAAGACAAGTTACAGCCGCCGTAGTGTCCGTGCGCCCATTATCGGACGCCGAAGCCGTCTGTCGCACTAATCTCTCCAGCTTTTCGCCTCGTAACCGAGCGACCACACTCCGACTGTTTGTGCTTGAACACGTCTGTTGTTATTTAACTTAAATTCAACCACACATCATTTTATTGCGTTTTATTCGCCTTTTATTCAGCTAACCGCTGGCCCGGCTATGCGCGGTGGCCGACAATGGAAGCAGGGTTCCTCCCCCCCTCTCCCCTATAATCCCTCCATCCATCAGGAGGCGGATAACGGAGGGACACACATCCCCGTTCTGACGCGTCGTTTTCGGGTCTTATCCGCTTCATTTGTCCCGCTAACGACAGCTAACACTGAACGCTAGCTTCCCGCCTCTGCGTCCCGGCGTTAAAGCTAACGTTAGCTCGGGTTAAAGCGCCGAAACCCGAGCTGGCTAACCCGGGCTAGAGACGCGTTCATGCATCTTTCATCCAACCTCAGTGTCACATAACAGCCTGCTAGCTTAGCCTGTTAGCTTAGCCTGTTAGCCTCGCGCTAACAGCGTCTACCTCTATGTTAAGTAGCTGTTAGCACTAGCCACGGCTAAAGGCTAGCTGTCACTGCGACCCTGAAACAGGTGAAACATTTGAGTCATGTGAGGACATGCTAACAGGTAATTAGCCTCAGCTGCCGAGCCGTGCCGAGCTGTGCCGAGCTATGAATGAACACACACACACACACACACACACACACACACACACACACAGGCTGTTGTCTGTCAGTGTTTTGTTGCAGACGCTGCAGATCTTCCTCAAACAATCGTTCAGTGTCTGCAGTCACAGCTTCATTAAAACGTCGTTTAATTAACAGATCTGCATCAATTAGAAAGTTAGTTTGTTAATTTCAGCTCGCAGATAAAAATATTAAAGGTCCAGTGTCTGTCAGCATTAGTATGTTTTTAATTAGCATATCTTTACAAACCATCTAAATGAATCTGCGCAGTATTAATTGATTAATTGGTCGAATAATAAGTAATTATTTTGATTATTTTCATGTCTAAATATTTTCTTGTTCCAGATTTTCTGTTTTCTTTTGAATAATTTGAATGTTTTTGTGCTTTCGGCAACAATTACAAATAAATCAATCAATTAATGCATTCACAGAGGAAATAATCAGTATGATAAATAATATCTGAGCTCCGCCACAACAAACTACAACAATAAAACTCTGTTTTTTATGAGTTAGACCATAAAACATAACATAAAATAACATCTTATGATGCTTTAAATACATTTTCCTGAGTATAATTTCATGTTTTTAGTGAGTAATATTTAAAATTTTACAGTTTTTTGTATGTTGCAGTTATGAAGACGTTAAAGTACAGGAGGCAGGTTTATTCTCAGAAGAAGATTGCTGAGTCATGAGTTCATTTGTTAAAGGTGTTCACCTGTCTTTTTAACATTTCCTGTTTGTCGTATTTGAGCTCATAGCGTCAGTACCGAAACCAGTTACAGGAAATGCAAAACTTATTTTGAATTCCGCGTCCGCGATCCGTCATGAAAGTCAGCTGCAGAGACCAAAACTGTTTTTTGTACCAGGCTGTAAACATGTTTATTTCTGCTGTGAATTGAACATTTGAACATGGGGACCTATGGAGACTGACTCACTTCTGGAACCAGCCTCAGGTGGACGTTAGAGGAACTGCAGTTCTGCTTGGTACCACGGTTTGAGGCGACTTCTTGCTCAGGAGGTTGAAGTCGAAGTTCTGGACTGAAAATTTGTTTACTGCTCGTCGTCTAACGTGTCCGTTAGATCAGATCTTCTGTAGTTGAGAGCGGACAGCGGAGCGATGACGGGAAACAGACGAGGAATGATGCCGACTCAGGACGTCTGTCATGTGACCAGTGATCATTATTCATGTTGTTACCGGCGTCTCCTCGTCGGCCGTCGTCGTGTTGTAAACAAACGGGGCGAGCCATCACCGGGCGGCCGGAGTAACCGGATCCATGCCCAGCATCCCCTCAGCGTGTCAGGTTACTGCGGGCTCTCTCTAGGACTGGTCTCCATGGAGACGAGCAGGAGGCGGTGGAGGTCGGTTTGAGTTTCACCTGACTGACACCTGAGAGAGTGTGTGTGTGTGTGTGTGTGTCCATCATCACACGACAGAGCTCGTCTTTTAAAGAGTGTGACAGTTCACACCACGAGCGAGCACTCTGTAAGGAAAGACTTCATTTAACGTGTCCGTAACCTGCTGCCCCAAATAGTTATAGTAGTTCAGTTTCTGATTTAAATATTCATTAAACTTTAATTTATCATAACTTCAGCCGACCTCTGCTCACCTACAGATCTCTACTTCAAAATAAAACAGTCGTCGTCAAGCTCATCTCGGCTGTCAACTCTTCCCGGCTTCCTCTCAGCTCCTCTCGAGCTGGTTGGTTCCTCGTTGAAGGCGTGAATCTTCACAGACACAGAGGCGTTTAAAGTTTCATCATGTTCATAAACTTCAGCAGCTTTTCTGCTCGGAGCTTCTTTAAAAGAGGTTCAGCTGCTGACTCGTAAATCTGCGACTTCCAACTGTCCTTGAATGCACCAGATGTCCCTGAACTAAACGATGGCTCCATTAAACTTTAATTTACGATGATTAAAGTCTTTGGACTGTCTCCATAGCAACACAACGACTTGATTACCCTCTAATGGTGTTTAATTGGTTGAATTGATTGACAGGTGTGGCCAGAAGGGGGCGGGGCTTTGACTTTGAGCCGTGACGTCACTTTTCATGACTCGCCTTTATTTGTCCTGACGTCTTCAGTTTGTCTTCAAGCCGCTGAGTTCAGCTTTTGTATATATGCTCAGTGTGTGACACACCCACTGTAACACACACACACACACACACACCAGGATGAGCAGGTGGGACCGGTGTGCCGTTGAAACACACCTGCCGAGGCAGCTGAAACAAAAGGAAGGTGAACGAGTCGGGAACAAAGACGTGCAGGTTATTTCGAGAACGTGGCGATTACGGAGGGACCGAAATAGACGCTGCGCTTTCGTTGACGGTCACGCCCACGTCAGACGTCGACTTCCTGTTTCTGACTCTGACCCAGAAACTTCATCCGTCAGGTACCGTCAGGGACAGAAACTCTCTGATGTCTCTCACCGCAGCTACACCTGATGATGTCATCATGACATCAGCTGATTTCTTCGTGGAGCGAGCGCCACGCGAACGTTTTACGGACTTACTGTCAGTGTACATAAATAATCTCCATCATCTCTGTCTGTCAGGTTGAGGACCGTCTTCACCTGTCGTCTGTTTGCTGACTCATCATTCACCTGGTTTTTCACCGACTGCGAGCCTCCGTCCATCCTGACAGCCTCTGAAGCACTATGGTACCACACACACACACACACACACACACACTCTACAGTCCTATCAGCTTTATTTTTCACATTTTGAGACGGTGTCAGACTCACGTAGACGTTCAATGATCTGATTACAAACGGTGACAATCTTCAGACTGACTTCAGATCAGCGGCACAAACAGCTCAACACATCGACGCACTGATCAGCGCGTTTGTCTCTGTAAAAACACATTCATGATCTAAAAACTCTGCACAGGGAACGTCGAGGACGGAGCGTCCTCTTCAGTCCGCATCACGTCTGAATGTAACAACACGAACAGGCGTCGAGCTCTGAAGGGTTAACTCACTTTTTGCCTTCAGGCGGTGAGTAAATGTT